>JARQOC010000011.1:245591012-246042878 GCA_033576535.1 Allobates femoralis
TGTGAAAGTATTCAGCCCCCTATGTATATATACAGTGCCTTGTGAAAGTATTCGGCCCTCTATGTATATATACAGTGCCTTGTGAAAGTATTCAGCCCCTATGTGTATATACAGTGCCTTGTGAAAGTATTCAGCCCCCTATGTATATATACAGTGCCTTGTGAAAGTATTCGGCCCTCTATGTATATACAGAGCCTTGTGAAAGTATTCAGCCCCCTATGTATATATACAGTGCCTTGTGAAAGTATTCAGCCCCCTATATACAGTGCCTTGTGAAAGTATTCGGCTTCCTATATACAGTGCGGTGTGAAAGTGTTCGTCCCCTATATACAGTGCCTTGTGAAGGTATTTGGCCCCCTATATACAGTGCCTTGTGAAGGTATTTGGCCCCCTATATACAGTGCGGTGTGAAAGTATTCGGCTTCCTATATACAGTGCGGTGTGAAAGTATTCGGCCCCTTATATACAGTGCGGTGTGAAAGTATTCGGCCCCTTATATACAGTGCGGTGTGAAAGTGTTCAGCTCCCTATGTATATATACAGTGCCTTGTGAAAGTATTCGGCCCCCTATATATATACAGTGCCTTGTGAAAGTGTTCAGCTCCCTATGTATATATACAGTGCCTTGTGAAAGTATTCGGCCCCCTATATACAGTGCCTTGTGAAAGTATTCGGCCCCCTATGTATATATACAGAGCCTTGTGAAAGTATTCAGCCCCCTATGTATATATACAGTGCCTTGTGAAAGTATTCAGCCCCCTATGTATATATACAGTGCCTTGTGAAAGTATTCAGCCCCCTATGTGTATATACAGTGCCTTGTGAAAGTATTCAGCCCCCTATGTATATATACAGTGCCTTGTGAAAGTATTCAGCCCCCTATGTATATATACAGTGCCTTGTGAAAGTATTCAGCCCCCTATGTATATACAGTGCCTTGTGAAAGTATTCAGCCCCCTATATACAGTGCCTTGTGAAAGTATTCAGCCCCCTATGTATATATACAGTGCCTTGTGAAAGTATTCAGCCCCCTATGTATATATACAGTGCCTTGTGAAAGTATTCAGCCCCCTATATACAGTGCCTTGTGAAAGTATTTGGCCCCCTATATACAGTGCCTTGTGAAAGTATTTGGCCCCCTATATACAGTGCCTTGTGAAAGTATTTGGCCCCCTATATACAGTGCCTTGTGAAAGTATTCAGCCCCCTATGTATATATACAGTGCCTTGTGAAAGTATTCAGCCCCCTATATACAGTGCCTTGTGAAAGTATTCGGCCCCTTGAACTTTTCAGCCTTTTGCCACATTTCAGGCTTCAAACATAAAGATATAAATTCTAATTTTTGTGAAGAATCGACAACAAGTGGGAACAATCGTGAGGGGGACCAAATTTATTGGATGTTTAAAACTTTTTTAACAAATAATAAACTGAGGCGTGGGGCGTGCAATATTATTCACCCCTTCACTTTCAGTGCAGCAAACTCCCTCCAGAAGGTCAGTGCGGATCTCTGAATGATCCAATGTTGTCCTAAATGACTGGTAATGATCAATAGGATCCACCTGTGTGTGATCAAGTCTCTGTATAAATGCTCCTGCTCTGTGATAGGCTCAGGGGTCTGTATCCAGTGCAGAGAGCATCATGAAGACCAAGGAACACATCGGGCAGGTCCCAGATACTAAAAGATTTTTATTGTTTGAAACACTGGAGCTCACACATCCACCTCGGATATTTATTATCCTTTTTGACTAGCTGCTATTTGTGCTTAAAACACCTGAGTGACCTAATAGTAAACCAAAAGAGGGGGATGGACTCCGCGCTTAGTCTAATTTAAACAACACTCCGGTTGCTATTAACCCTTTCTTAGGGAAGTTTATTCAAAATAATTCAGATTTATTTAAAACAATTACTTAAAATAAATAAATTATTATATTATTAAATTATTAAAATCAACAGTGAACAATAAGCTAAAATATGATATAAGTAAACTTGTTCCTCTTGAAGTGACAGAGCTGGTTGTAGCTGTGCTCTCCCCACTGATTTCCACCTGAGGGTATAGTAAATTGAGTTAGGGTGTCATCTCTTATTTTTATTTAGGCTAAACTCAGTTTTTATCAATCTTACCAGTTTATTGCACTGTATGCTAGCACAAGGCTGGCACACTGTCCCCACAAGGATGGCACACTGTCCCCAAAAGGCTGGCACACTGTCCCCAAAAGGCTGGCACACTGTCCCCACAAGGCTGGCACACTGTCCCCACAAGGCTGGCACACTGTCCCCACAAGGCTGGCACACTGTCCCCACAAGGCTGGCACACTGTCCCCAAAAGGATGGCACACTGCCCCATAAGGATGGCACACTGCCCCACGAGGATGGCACACTGTCCCCACGAGGATGGCACACTGGCCCCACGAGGATGGCACACTGGCCCCACGAGGATGGCACACTGGCCCCACGAGGATGGCACACTGGCCCCACGAGGATGGCACACTGGCCCCATGAGGATGGCACACTGTCCCCATAAGGCTGGCACACTGTCCCCACAAGGATGGCACACTGTCCCCACAAGGATGGCACACTGTCCCCACAAGGATGGCACACTGTCCCCACAAGGATGGCACACTGCCCAAAAAGATGGCAATGGCCAAGGATGGCACACTGGCCCCATAAGGATGGCACACTGGCCCCATAAGGATGGCACACTGGCCCCATGAGGATGGCACACTGCCCCATGAGGATGGCACACTGTCCCACAAGGATGGCACACTGTCCCCACAAGGATGGCACACTGTCCCCACAAGGATGGCACACTGTCCCCACAAGGATGGCACACTGTCCCCACAAGGATGGCACACTGTCCCCATAAGGATGGCACACTGTCCCCATAAGGCTGGCACACTGTCCCCATAAGGCTGGCACACTGCACCATAAGGATGGCACACTGCACCATAAGGATGGCACACTGTCCTCATAAGGATGGCACACTTCCCCATAAGGATGGCCCACTGTCCCCATAAGGATGGCACACTGTCCCCATAAGGCTGGCACACTGTCCCCATAAGGCTGGCACACTGTCCCCATAAGGCTGGCACACTGTCCCCATAAGGCTGGCACACTGTCCCCATAAGGCTGGCACACTGTCCCCATAAGGCTGGCACACTGTCCCCATAAGGATGGCACACTATCCCCCATGCTGCCGCGCAAATAAAATAATAAGCAATCATACTCTCCCCTCTCCTCGCCGTCCGCGCCATCCCCGCTTTCTGTGCTGTGTTGGCATCTGGGTCCTGTGAGCAGCGCACAGGTGATGACGTCACTGCAGTGATGCTCACAGGACCCGGATGCCAGCAAAGACAGCGGGGATGGTGCGGACGGCGAGGGAGCGAGGAGAGCGGTGAGTATGATCATGCTACCAGGGATAGTCAGTGCTTTCCATGCTTTCATTGCATGGACTATCCACACGGGACCGTAGCCGCTAAGCTGTGGTCCCCGCTCCTGTAATATGGGCTGCTCCCGCTGATGATTGACAGTGCATATTACAGGAGATAATAAGCGGCCCCATGTGACAACGGGGCTGCTGCTGCAGCCTCCTGACAGCCCCCGGACAGCCCCTGGAGAGCACTCCACAGCCTTCCCCCCTTCCCCACCGCACAACAGTATTGTTTCACATTACAAGACGCACCCCCCAATTTCCCCCAAAAATTGGGGGAATAAAAGTGCGTCTTATAATGCAAAAAATACGGTATATCCCATATTATGGGAATCACACATGAAGGATGGGAAGACACACAGAATACTCCTCAAACCTCAATCACACTCATTATCACTGAACTGAAGTCCCCACATACTATAGATACATAGTATATAGATACATACTATATAGATACATACTATATAGATACATAGAGTATAATAGATCACATAAAACTGGCAGATTATAGTGGAGTACATGATAAGTGCTATAGAGAGTAGATACCGGAAAAACATATACACTAAATGTATTTTAATAATCCAGTATGAACCGACTCTGGAAATCCCCTACAAATATCACATATCTCACATGTGACATCATACAAAAAGGTAAAGAGAATAAATGATTCCCTGCAGAACCTCATAAACACCTTTACAATAATCTACCAGATGAGTATAAAAGATTCATCCTGCAAACCCATAATGGTGGGTTTACATGCCGCGATATCGGCGTCCAACTCCGACCCAACTCCGACAAAAGTCACGTGGGTCGCGAGTTGGAGCCGATATCGTGTGCGCGTTGTACTGTTTGAGCGTACAACGCGATCCTGGAACGATGCCAAAACGATATCGGAGTTGAATAGCAGAGCTATTCAACTCCCCGATATCGCATGGCCGTTGTACCAGCATCGCTGCGTGTGACAGCCCAACTCCGATGTGTACTCGCACCTCACCCATTAACTCCCATGTTAAATGGTCATTACTGGGTTGGTGGGCGTACACATCGGAGGGACGTTGTTTCCCGATATCGCAGCGTGTAAACCGGCGATGCGATATCGGGAAAAGTGCTCCCAAAATGCGCGCTCCCGCGGCTTTGTATGCGATATCGGGACGATATCGCTACGTGTAACCCCACCATAAGGGATATTGTAACCCACAATAATCACCACAATTGAGTGCACACAGCTGCCACTAGGGGAAAACATCAAGATCCCGAGAAAGAAAAAAAAACAAGGAAAAGAGAAAAGGAAAACCTTTATTAAACCACAGGACTTGAAGGGTTAACCCCAGCACAAGAATCCACCAATGAAGAATTGACAAGTAGGATATAATGGAGGATAGGAGGTGCAGCCAGTAACCCTGATGAGGAAGGCCGCTTCACCTTGGAAACATGGCGGTGTAGCTACACCATGCACGGGACCGCACGGCAGCCTGTACCCCTGACTCCACCGCTCCTCCCCATCAAGAATCACCTGACCGCGACGTAACATCTGCTACTGACAAGTCCCTGACAGTGAAGGAAGCGCGGTGCAAGCGCTGGCCACGCCGCATAGTGCCGGCGCTCCCCCAGGAGGAGGAGCCTGAACCAGAGGAGGAAGGTGGTGAAGAGTGGAGCAGCACCGGAAGGTAACAAGGCGGCTCCTATACCTCCATACTAGATTGTCGTGATTACAAGATAGATTGTCACCACTGGGAACCCTGAGACCAACCAGAAGTAGAATATCATATCAGGGCCAGTACAATGACCAACATATAAAGGGATATACTAGATACCCAACAGTTACATATATAGGGTTAGGGACAGGGGCAGAGGACAGGGGGACACAGGGGCAAAGGACAGGGGCAGAGGACAGGAGCAGAGGACAGGGGGACACAGTGGCAGAAGACAGGAGCAGAGGACAGGGGTCCACAGTGGCAAAGGACAGGGGCAGAGGACAGGAGCAGAGGACAGGGGTCCACAGTGGCAAAGGACAGGGGCAGAGGACAGGAGCAGAGGACAGGGGTCCACAGTGGCAAAGGACAGGGGCAGAGGACAGGAGCAGAGGACAGGGGTCCACAGTGGCAAAGGACAGGGGCAGAGGACAGGAGCAGAGGACAGGGGGACACAGTGGCAGAAGACAGGGGGACATACTCCATTACTTCTCTTTTGTGCAAAACATCTAATTATGACTCATTGGAGACTTCACCATCCTTGCCCGAACGGATACACAAAATGCAAAACCTCTACCGACTAGAGGAGCTTTCAAGCTGGGACACTGGCTCCCATGACAAATTTGTGAACACCTGGACTCCATAGTCCGCAAACTGTCAATCGCTCATGTGCTCACCAACAAGCCCCTAGCTTCAATCTCTATGTGAGACATATTACTCTATGACATGTAATAACCTGCCACAGTGATCGGAGCGGCACTACTGGTCAGAGAGGCATTAGTGAAAGTAACCACAGCTAATCCGCGAATCTCCCCTTGACATTCTTACTCGTCACCTTCTTACAATTTGTTATGCCATTTTCAATGCTAAAGAACTGCTCGCCTGAGATTCTGTTCACCTACGTTCCCCCTTCCCCCCCCCCCCCCCCCCCCGTTAGGTTAAAATCTCCTCAACTACTGTAATTGTTTATTATACAACTACTTCCTAAGCAGTAACTGGAAGTACCATTCCTGGATTTTGTTATCACTTTACCATTGTATGTCTATAATTACTCTAAATAAAGCTTTGGAAAAAAAAACAACAAAGAGTCTTGGAAGTGATGATTTGGCCTCCACAGAGCCATATTCAAAGCTGAGGGGAATTTTCTGAAATCCAAAGAACCCAATGAATGACACAAATGTGCGATTGTCTCTTTACCCTAGAAAATGTCGCCAGTGTCAACACATAGGAAACATAAGTGCAACCTTCTGAAGAGTGAGCTGAAAACAAGAAAGACAAGACCCCATGGGGATGGGTAGGGCGTCACTTGCATTTCATACTATAGTGATAATAAAGCTTGTTTCACACTAGCATTTTTATGTCTTGCATTGGTGTCAGGCGACATCCTAATGCAGGGCCGGCTCCAGGTTTTCATGGGCCCTGGGCGAAAGAGTTGCAGTGGGCCCCTTTAACACATACCATCCCCTACAGAGAACAATATAATGTTATCACTCTGAACCACAAAGCCCTTTACAGTTTCTGCACATCTTCTCTTCATCTCTGTCTGTCAACTACCCATCCTTTCCATAGTACTACACTGTCCAATATCTCCTCCTTATTTTTATCACCTACCCATCCTCTCCACAATGCTGCCCTACATCTCCTCCCTTATCTCTGACTATCGAACTACTACACGCTACCTCTGTTCTGCTAATGACCTAAGACTGACATTATCTATAAACTGAACCTAACACTCCGGTCTCCAAGAGTTCTCACGAGCTGCACCAATTCTCTGGAATGTATTTCCCAAAACAATTTGATTAATTCCCAATATCCACACTTTTATGTGAGCCCTAAACACGCATTTCTTTTGATTGGCCTATCACCTCAGCAATTTAACTATTTCCATTTTGCCTTTTTCCAGATCTGGTCTCTTGTGCCACCTTTCTACACCCCCATGCACTTAATAGCACTTTATCTGTTGTACAGATCCTGGCTGGTGAACGGTTCATGCAGCATTATGGCTGGACCATATATGACGGCACTTTTTACCATTCACCTCCTCTATATCCTTATAGATTGTAGCTTGTGAGCAGGGACCTCACTCCTTATGTATCTGGTGAATATTTTGTTAGGCTATGTGCCCACAGGACATTTCTGCTGCGGTCCAGAATGCAGCATAACCTGTAGTGGTTTCAAGTATCTCAAGAGTCCTTGACAGGAGATTTGCTGCGTTCTTGACCTGTGTTTTTTTTTGCACGTTTTTCTTGCGTTTTTGGACATGGTCATTCTTTCCCAACCACAGCAAAAACTGGGGGATTTGACACTTTCAGCAACTTCCAAAACCAATATGTAGATTCAGTAGTTCTGTGAAACACATTGGTTTTGCTGGAAAGCCAAAACGCTGGAACATATTAGCATACATTTGCATAAAACCATACTAAAAACGCATGAGAGCAGGAAAAACGTCCTGTGGGCACATACCTACTCTGTATTGTCTCATATTGTCTGTACCTGTTTTCTCTGAATTGGAAAGTGCTGTGGATTATGTTTGGTGCTATAGAAATAATAATTATTACATATTATATGTGACCTGGCATTAGTGAGGAGCCGGTGTCCAATCAACGGTTGGTGAAGTTGTATGAACTTGAATATGTACATATAATGATACTCTGTTCAGAGAGCATAGGGGGAAGGACACATATTCCAGAGTATTTTACAATATAAGGACTAATTATGGTATATATGTATATAAGAGAGAATTGAGCCAGCTCTGTAAAGTCTGGGTGAAAAAGTGTAAGATCCTTTATTTCCCCCCTGGCAGCTCTTGTCATATTAACCCGTCTCATGCTGGACACTTGCCTCAATAATTTTTTATAACTGTTGAATGGAGGAAGACGGCGATTGCCACTGAGGAGGATGAAGACGGCATGCACTGACGCTGAGGAACACGTCAACATGCCATTTTACATTTTTTACTACATGCATAATAATAGCAAGGTTAGATGGAAATGGTGGCTTCTGCATATATCAAACTGTGCAGTGCTTGTGGTACTATAGTTATATGCACAAAGATAGATGATTGATGGATGGGTAACTAATAGATTTAATATATATAGAGTTGGATACATACACTGTGTGTGTTTAATGACATCTGTAGAAAGTGAAAGTATCTGTCTGCTATTAACCCTTATAAGTGCAGTGCACTGTGTGCTGATGACCTCTCCCCCATCTAGTGCTGAGCATGGGGATATTTGTGCCCAATCTGACCCCTGACAGGACACCCAGGCTCCATACTCAGGTTTTCCAGAGCAGTTTGGTAGTAAATGACATCTCTGGGAATCTTAAGAATTGAGTTGTATTGTCCTGTTATGGCTCTTCACAGCAGTAGGAGGAGGAGGAGGAGGAGGAGGAGGAAGAGGAGGCCCCCAGCACAAACACCAGCAATCTGCCGCGGAGTTTATCAAGATTTACTGCTGACAAGAGAAGAGTCAGTATTAGGAGCGGCCATCCTCCTCAGTGAGCTCAGGTCACAGCACACCGGCTGACTGACTGAGGATACCACTGCTGCTCCTGTTCTGGAGGGACCCAGCACACACTCACCTCAGGGCTCCTCACTGATCTGCTGTGGGCTAAGCATGGACGGGATAATAAAGTCCCGCCCCCTGCAGGTCCCATTGGCTGCATGATCCTCCACACATAGACTGCTCCAGTTTGAGGGGGAAAATCCCAGCAGCAGCCCTCCAGCTCCTATAGCTGCTGTGAGAGATCTGCTATGACTGGCAGAAGGACACCCCTGCCTGACAGCGAATGGGCCCTCCCACCTGTCCCGGGCCCCGGCATTTGCCCGGGTGCGCCGGGTGCTGACGCCGGCCCTGTCCTAATGCCTCCTGATCAGGCCTGTGTCCCTATACTTAACATGGGGACACAGGGACATCAAATGGCATCAGGATTTTGCCTGATGCAGACAACTGCGGCGTTTTGTCCACTTCCCCTCTCCACCTCCTCCAGTCGCATCATGTTGCAATTTCATGGCGGCTCCAAAATCCTGATGCTTCCGGATTTTGCACATTGCGGCGAAATGACACATTGATATCAATGGTGCCGCATCCCTCCATGGTTGAATGCGGCTGAACAGGATTGGAATTTTACACTGAGCATTCACAGAGTATAGACTTACAGATAAATAGCATAGATAGACAGATAGTAGTAGAAAAAAAGAGCAGCACTATAAAAAGCAGGGTGCAAAAATCAATCAAAACAGTTTTCCAATGCTCCTGTATACAGACCAACAGCAAAGGGATTGCAGCACTCCTTCTTAAATATATCTAATATGCCTTTACTTAGCCTTGTGACGTTTCAGTCTCCACCGACTTTTTCAAGGCTAGAAAGGTGGGGCGGGAGTAATAAAGATGGAGTCACTAAGTGTCTGTTTTTATTTATAATAAAATGATTTGTCTCTGTGTTGTGTCTTTTTTTATCATTTATTTGAGATTCTTAATGGCAGGGTCTAGGTTGGCCTGACAGTAAGAATCTCAGGGCTTAATACCAGCTGGCAATACAAAGCTGGTATTAACCCCTTATTTCTCAGCATGCCACTGTCAGCAGGGCGGCTGGAAGAGCCTGGTAAAGCGCCTGGAAATGGCCCTACGATGACTGTACCATTTTCAGGGGCAGAATCGGGCTGCTATTCTTTAGCATCGGTGGGGGCCCTAAAACAGGGCGAGCCACAGTCTGAAGGAATACAGCTCCTGAGAACGTCCCTCAACTGACAGAGGAGCTGTATCGGAAGACACACATACTGTGTGTGTCTTGCGATATATATTCATAGACATACTCCGGTATGATACATACGATACATACTCAGCTGCCGGTTAGCTGTGACAGGACAAATGAAGACATCTTCTTCTCTGATGAATTAACACAATTGCTTCAGTTTTCTGTGCAGATTCAGCTGATGAGCAGATTTATTTCTTGTCTTGTCACAGCCCTTCTTCAGCAGCTCACAGATCTCTCGCTCAAATGTGCATTCAGCAACATTATTGCATTTTATGCAACTTTTGAGAAAAAAAGCTGGAAAACATAATCCACCTCATGGTTTCTTTCGGGATTTTTCTGGAGAATCCATTTGTGATATTCCATCAAAGACTCATCGCTCTGCTACTAATTCCTTGTACCATTGTGTGCTCCTTTGAGTTGGGGACACTGATTGTGGGTCTTATAGATGCCAAATTAAAAGACGCAGACTCTGTAAATCAGAATGTAATATCTCTCACAATCCACTGATTCCTTACCTCCGCTCATCCGGTATTTCTCTTGTGCCTTTTTCTCTTGGTGGAAACTGGGACATGATCTCATCTAAACAGGAGACACAAACAATGGTGATAAGAAGCAATTTATTAGCAAATGGTGATGAGCAGAGGAAAATAGAAAGGAGTCAACTTCCGACATCTACACCAAGAACAGATCAGTGAAAAGAAGTGACTGAAAGAGCAAGAATAAGAAGAGAAATCAGTGAACGACATAGGAGGCAAAACTGAGCAATAAAAGACATCGGAAGCTCCAATTATCTCAGGCATAAATATCTCCCCTTCATCTAACAACACTGCATAATAATAATAATAATAATACATCAGAGGATCTTTCACCAAGTTTTTCATGTTGAGGTCGAAATACGATGTAATAATGGCTGCAGAGCGGAATAAAACTTGTTTTAATTTCCCCTCTGTTGTGGAGATATTAGCAATCAAATAATTTGGCACCTGATGAGTTAACTTTACTTAAAGGGATCCTGTCACCTCCAGACGCCTCCTAAGCTACAGCCTCACATCACTAATCTCACACTGCTTTTGTCTCCTAAAATCATCCTGTGAAAGTGGAGAAAAACGTTTTAATCCTCATTCTCATCACCTCATTAGTGATTATACAGTCATATGAAAAAGTTTGGGCACCCCTCTTAAAGGGAACCAACCACCTCAGATGACGACTATAAGCACTTAATACATGTCCCTGCACCCTACCTAGACTGTTCCACCTATACTTTTGTTAAGAATATTGATTTTTGCAAACCGAAATATACACTTTGTAAAAATACAGGCCTGGCGACTTCTGGGCGTCTCCCTCGGGCTCAGCTACTAGTGGGCTGTGTCTCCAGCAGCATGACTGGCTGTTCTTCCCCTCCCTCTTACTTTGCAGGACGTCACTGAAGGGCGTGATATTATCTTTCATTAAGCTGATACCACATCCGCTCGCCGCAATGTGTTTTGCTCATACGGTATCCCTCAGCTGCGCGTCACTGCACGGAGCCGACAGGAAGTGACGATGCGAGTGCACGTGACTCTGCCTCCGATAACGTGCGGGGACGGGAGCAGCCTTGCGTGCCCGCCCACTGAAAGATAATATCACGCCCTTCAGTGACGTCCTGCAAAGTAAGAGGGAGGGGTAGAACAGCCAGTAATGCTTTAGAAGACACAGCCCACTAGTAGCTGAGCCCGAGGGAGACGCCCAGAAGTCGCCAGGCCTGTATTTTTACAAAGTGTATATTTCGGTTTGCAAAAATCAATATTCTTAACAAAAGTATAGGTGGAACAGTCTAGGTAGGGTGCAGGGACATGTATTAAGTGCTTATAGTCGTCATCTGAGGTGGTTGGTTCCCTTTAATCTTACTCTTTTTTTTTTTTTGTTAAATTGTTTTTTTACACCAGCTATTTCAGTGTGATCTATGTAATAACTGATGGACACAGTAATATTTCAGTGTGATCTGTGTAATAACTGATGGACGCAGTAATATTTCAGTGTGATCTATGTAATAACTGATGGACACAGTAATATTTCAGTGTGATCTATGTAATAACTGATGGACACAGTAATATTTCAGTGTGATCTATGTAATAACTGATGGACACAGTAATATTTCAGTGTGATCTATGTAATAACTGATGGACACAGTAATATTTCAGTGTGATCTATGTAATAACTGATGGACACAGTAATATTTCAGTGTGATCTATGTAATAACTGATGGACACAGTAATATTTCAGTGTGATCTATGTAATAACTGATGGACACAGTAATATTTCAGTGTGATCTATGTAATAACTGATGGACGCAGTAATATTTCAGTGTGATCTATGTAATAACTGATGGACGCAGTAATATTTCAGTGTGATCTATGTAATAACTGATGGACACAGTAATATTTCAGTGTGATCTATGTAATAACTGATGGACACAGTAATATTTCAGTGTGATCTATGTAATAACTGATGGACACAGTAATATTTCAGTGTGATCTATGTAATAACTGATGGACACAGTAATATTTCAGTGTGATCTATGTAATAACTGATGGACACAGTAATATTTCAGTGTGATCTATGTAATAACTGATGGACACAGTGATATTTCAGTGTGATCTATGTAATCACTAATGGACACAGTAATATTTCAGTGTGATCTATGTAATAACTGATGGACACAGAATATTTCAGTGTGATCTATGTAATAACTGATGGACACAGAAAATTATATTGATCTATATAAAATGATGGACACATATGAGATTTAGTAGTCTAGCTGTGCATATACAGGAGTGAGGACACGATAGGTGAGGAGTTTTGGGTCAGTGGAGTGCAGCTGCTGTATATACAGGAGTGAGGACACGATAGTGAGGAGTTTTGGGTCAGTGGAGTGTAGCTGCTGTATATACAGGAGTGAGGACACGATAGTGAGGGAGGTTTTGGGTCAGTGGAGTGTAGCTGCTGTATATACAGGAGTGAGGACACGATAGGAGGAGGAGTTTTGGGTCAGTGGAGTGTAGCTGCTGTATATACAGGAGTGAGGACACGATAGTGAGGGAGGAGTTTTGGGGCAGTGGAGTGTAGCTGCTGCATATACAGGAGTGAGGACACGATAGTGAGGGAGGAGTTTTGGGCAGTGGAGTGTAGCTGCTGCATATACAGGAGTGAGGACACGATAGTGAGGAGTTTTGGGTCAGTGGAGTGTAGCTGCTGCATATACAGGAGTGAGGACACGATAGGAGGAGTTTTGGTCAGTGGAGTGTAGCTGCTGCATATACAGGAGTGAGGACACGATAGGGAGGAGTTTTGGGTCAGTGGAGTGTAGCTGCTGTATATACAGGAGTGAGGACACGATAGGGAGGAGTTTTGGGGCAGTGGAGTGTAGCTGCTGCATATACAGGAGTGAGGACAATGGTGATGATGCAGTGCTGTGTGTATAGGAGAAATGCCGTCACCTGTGCGCTCCTGTCCTCTAGAGATCACTAGCAGTAAAGAATAGAAAGGTCGCACTTTATACAGAGAACTTTCTAGAAAAGGCAGAATTTATTCTACAATGTGCTTCCCAAGGCAAAGAAGGACGATACATAGCAAAACCTGATAAACCAACCAAAGCAAAGGTCATTAAAATTTCCCACTGCTAAGAAACCCTCAGACCTAAGAAGACGGAGAGGTCATGAAATGTTCACTGTGGACCTTGCCTTCAATATGGAGTAATATTTGTTAATTGTTCAGGAAACCTCTGGAGCCCCCTCTGCTGCTCCTCCATAGCTGCACTACGCCCCGCCATCCCCCGAGTTATCTGCCCCATTACATTTGCCCTGTTCTGAACTTGGCTGCGGTTTCTTCTAAATGTTTGTAAAGTATTTATGTTCATGTTTCTAATCTCTTTTTATTATCATTATTTTCCAGAGGAACCTGATGATGTCCTTTAATTATGGATCTTCGATGCAATGTTTGGTTCTTTTAGGCCTCATGCACATGGTCAGTATTTGGCAGGATTTGTAGACAAAACCAGGAGTGGAGCAATCAGAGGGAAAGTCTAATGGAAACATTCACCACGTCTGTATTTATCACCCACTCCTGGTTTTGGCTACAAACCCTGAGGTAAAAACCTCATCAAATACTCAGCGTGTGCACGAAGCCTTACAAATACTGAGGTAAAAACTCGCAAATACTCAGCGTGTGCACGAAGCCTTACAAATACTGAGGTAAAAACTCACCAAATACTCAGCGTGTGCACGAGGCTTTACAGATACTGAGGTAAGAAGTCACCAAATACTCAGCGTGTGCACGAAGCCTTACAAATACTGAGGTAAAAACTCACCAAATACTCAGTGTGTGCACGAGGCCTTACAAATACTGAGGTAAAAACTCACCAAATACTCAGCGTGTGCACGAAGCCTTACAAATACTGAGGTAAAAACTCACCAAATACTCAGCATGTGCACGAAGCCTTACAAATACTGAGGTAAAAACTCACCAAATACTCAGCGTGTGCACGAGGCCTTACAGATACTGAGGTAACAACTCACCAAATACTCAGCGTGTGCACGAGGCCTTACAGATACTGAGGTAACAACTCACCAAATACTCAGCGTGTGCACGAGGCCTTACAGATACTGAGGTAAGAAGTCACCAAATACTCAGCGTGTGCACGAGGCCTTACAGATACTGAGGTAAGAAGTCACCAAATACTCAGCGTGTGCACGAGGCCTTACAGATACTGAGGTAATAACTCACCAAATACTCAGCGTGTGCACGAAGCCTTACAAATACTGAGGTAAAAACTCACCAAATACTCAGCGTGTGCACGAAGCCTTACAAATACTGAGGTAAAAAACTCACCAAATACTCAGCGTGTGCACGAAGCCTTACAAATACTGAGGTAAAAACTCACCAAATACTCAGCGTGTGCACGAGGCTTTACAGATACTGAGGTAAGAAGTCACCAAATACTCAGCGTGTGCACGAAGCCTTACAAATACTGAGGTAAAAACTCACCAAATACTCAGTGTGTGCACGAGGCCTTACAAATACTGAGGTAAAAACTCACCAAATACTCAGCGTGTGCACGAAGCCTTACAAATACTGAGGTAAAAACTCACCAAATACTCAGCGTGTGCACGAGGCCTTACAGATACTGAGGTAAGAAGTCACCAAATACTCAGCGTGTGCACGAGGCCTTACAGATACTGAGGTAAGAAGTCACCAAATACTCAGCGTGTGCACGAGGCCTTACAGATACTGAGGTAAGAAGTCACCAAATACTCAGCGTGTGCACGAGGCCTTACAGATACTGAGGTAAGAAGTCACCAAATACTCAGCGTGTGCACGAGGCCTTACAGATACTGAGGTAACAACTCACCAAATACTCAGCGTGTACACGAGGCCTTACAGATACTGAGGTAATAACTCACCAAATACTCGGCGTGTGCACGAGGCCTTACAGATACTGAGGTAACAACTCACCAAATACTCAGCGTGTACACGAGGCCTTACAGATACTGAGGTAATAACTCACCAAATACTCAGCGTGTGCACGAGGCCTTACAGATACTGAGGTAACAACTCACCAAATACTCAGCGTGTACACGAGGCCTTACAGATACTGAGGTAACAACTCACCAAATACTCAGCGTGTGCACGAGGCCTTACAGATACTGAGGTAAGAAGTCACCAAATACTCAGCGTGTGCACGAGGCCTTACAGATACTGAGGTAATAACTCACCAAATACTCAGCGTGTGCACGAGGTCTTACATATACTGAGGTAACAACTCGCCAAATACTCGGCGTGTGCACGAGGCCTTAGGGTCTTTGGGATCAATCTGACGTACTTCTTAGGCGGCCGTCACACGGAACGATATCTTGCCCGATATAGTTTAAGCGATCTCCTTTTTGATCGCTTAAGCGATATCGGGCAAGATATCGTTGCATGTAATCAAGCGATTTACGATGGTAAATCGCTTGATCGTGACATCGCTGATCTGAGCTCCGGTTCTCAGATCTAGCGATGAACGATGCAACGATCTGCATCATCGTGGTGTATGACACCACGATGATCCATCTCCCAGCGACCGCGCCTATGCTGGGAGATGGTAACTATGGTACACGTCGGGTAACTAAGCGACGCGCGGCGCCTAGTTACCCGATGTGTACCATAGTAACGAGCGAGATCGCTGCTCCACATCGCTGGTGAGTCTGCCTGTGTGACAGCTCACCAGCGATGTGAGCGATATTGTAAGCGATTGCGCGTGCACGTGATCGCTTACAATATCGCTAAAGATGTCGCAGCGTGTGACGGCCCCCTTACGCGCACATGTCTATAGATGATTGCATTTATACACGTGAATATCTTTCCACTAGAATCAGTTTTTTTCTTGATTTTCTCTGTGCATTCATACATAATCTACACATATCTGCACATCCGCCTTTGTTTTTTCTATATATCATTAATAAACGTGTGTATACTTTTCATAGTCCAAGTATTACTGTATTTTCCAGACTATAAGATGCACATTTGTCTCCAGATTTTGGAGGAAAGTTGGTGGGGTGCGTGTGACACTCCGGATATACAGTTGTGGGACTGTGCCATGAGGATGTGCGGTGGTGGAGCGGGTCACCGGAGGCTGGCACAGGCTGCAGCTGTGGCCAGTGACCATGTGTGCCCGCTGTTTAGGGTAATGTAATATTCACCTCTCCCCTCGCTGAGCAGGGTGATGGGCGGGATGAGCAGGGATATGTAAATATTAAATTATCTTAAACAGCAGGTCTATGTTATCACTGGCCGCAGGTGCAGCAATGGCCATCATGTGTGTGGATATGCACTGCATCAACCACATCATCTTTGGCGTGGGAAGCAGTGATACCCCAGACAAAATATTATAATGACCTCCCATCACTCCCCTGCAGTGTCGCACATCCTCCTGTGTTTTTATGCTTTCAGCAGATGTGGTGTGTGGAGCGCAGCACACGACCAACGCCATCGCTGTGTGCGGCACACGACAGACGCCATCGCTGTGCATGGCACACGCAGACGCCATCGCTGTGTGCAGCACACGACAGACGCCATCGCTGTGCATGGCACACGACAGACGCCATCGCTGTGCATGGCACACGACAGACGCCATCGCTGTGCGCGGCACACGACAGACCCATCGCTGTGCCGCACACGACAGACGCCATCGCTGTGCGCGGCACACGACAGACGCCATCGCTGTGCCGGTCACACGAAACGCACGGTCAGAACACAGACGCCATCGCTGTGCATGGCACACGACAGACGCCATCGCTGTGCGCGGCACACGACAGACGCCATCGCTGTCATGCACACGACAGACGCCATCGCTGTGCAGGCACACGACAGACGCCATCGCTGTGTGCAGGCACACGACAGACGCCATTGCTGTGCAGGCACACGACAGACGCCATCGCTGTGCATGGCACACGACAGACGCCATCGCTGTGCACGGCACACGACAGACGCCATCGCTGTGCACGGCACACGACAGACGCCATCGCTGTGGCAGCACACGACAGACGCCATCGCTGTGCACGGCACACGACAGACGCCATCGCTGTGCACGGGCACACGAATGATTTTTTTTAAAGGGGTTATCCGGGGAAAATAATAAAAACTAAATTGTGCCTAAGCACTGAGAGGCAGGTGAGTGTCAGCTACCTCCCTGTTGTGCCTGGCACCGCTCACCGCCTACAGGAGCGATCTCAGACCGCTCCTGTCAGTGATTTTTTGGCTTCTGCCGATGTTATGACTACAGAGGGGAGGAATCCTCCCGTCGACGAGAGTCAGAGCCGATGTCATGCTGATTGACAGCCGGCTGTCAATCGAGTAGCAGGAAGCCAACTGTCAATATGTGTGATGTCAGCTGTGACAGCTCTGCTGGGGGTGAACAGCGGGACTGGTGCCGGCAACACTCAGTCCGGTGCAGCTACCCGCCTGTTATGGTTGGGCACATTTTATTTTATATCCCGGATATCGCCTTTAAGTCTGTTTGCTTTTTGATCCTTTTTTGGTATTTTTAGGTTTGATGCTTTACACATTTTAGGTTGCTGGGTCTTTTGTATTTTGGGTTTGATGATTCTTTTGGTGCTTTTATTTCTTTTGTATTTTGGGATTTTGTTGGTTTTTGGTTTGATGCTTTTCTTACCTGTGATATTAAACTGAGTAGTGTTCAGTTCATTGAGGAGACGATCCAGCTCACATATTCCTCCTCCGACATTGGCGGATACAGTGGGGAGACCGCACTTCTTTACGGTGCTGAAAAAAGAAGGAATGAAGTATCTTAGGCCCCTTTCACATCAGCGGTTTTTTTAAATCGTGGAAGATGCGGTGAAAAAAACGCATCTGCGGCGATTACCGCATAAACGCGACACTTGCGGCACAGTTGCGGCAAGCCCCATAGAATGTCTATGCGGGCTTGTGGCAGGTGCGGCAAGTGCGGTATCGGCACTTGCGGCAGGTGCGGCCACAAAAAAAACGCGGCTGACCGCGTTTTTTTTCGCGCCCGCACCTGCCTCAAGTGCCGAAACCGCACTTGCCGCACTGCCGACACTTAACGCAAGCCCCATAGACATTGCATGAGGCTTGCCGCAACTGTGCGCGCGGTTATGTGGTAATCGCGGGAAATGCGTTTTTTTCACCACATCTGCCCCGATTTAAAAAACCGCTGATGTGAAAGGGGCCTTAAATTCACAGACCCACAGCTGACAATGAGAATGAAGAACAGCTGACAATGAGGATGAAGAGCAGCTGACAATGAGGATGAAGACAAGTGACAATGAGGATGAAGAAACAGGTGACAATGAGGATGAAGAGCAGTAGTGACAATGAGGATGAAGAGCAGGTGACAATGAGGATGAAGAGCAGCCGACAATGAGGATGAAGAGCAGCTGACAATGAGGATGAAGAACAGCTGACAATGAGATGAAGAACAGCTGACAATGAAGATGAAGAACAGCTGACAATGAGATGAAGAACAGCTGACCTGTACAATGACAATGAGGATGAAGAGCAGCTGACAATGAGGATGAAGAGCAGCTGACAATGAAGATGAAGAGCAGCTGACAATGAGGATGAAGAGCAGCTGACGATGAGGATGAAGAGCAGCTGACGATGAGGATGAAGAGCAGCTGACAATGAGGATGAAGAGCAGCTGACAAGAGGATGAAGAGCAGGTGACAATGAAGATGAAGAGCAGGTGACAATGAGGATGAAGAGCAGGTGACAATGAGGATGAAGAGCAGGTGACAATGAGGATGAAGAGCAGGTGACAATGAGGATGAAGAGCAGCTGACAATGAGGATGAAGAGCAGCTGACAATGAGGATGAAGAGCAGCTGACAATGAAGATGAAGAGCAGCTGACGATGAGGATGAAGAGCAGGTGACAAAGAGGATGAAGAGCAGCTGACGATGAGGATGAAGAGCAGCTGACCTGTACAGGTGACAATGAAGATGAAGAGCAGCTGACAATGAGGATGAAGAGCAGCTGACAATGAGGATGAAGAGCAGCTGACAATGAGGATGAAGAGCAGCTGACAGTGAGGATGAAGAGCAGCTGACAGTGAAGATGAAGAGCAGCTGACGATGAGGATGAAGAGCAGCTGACGATGAGGATGAAGAGCAGCTGACAAAGAGGATGAAGAGCAGGTGACGATGAGGATGAAGAGCAGCTGACAAAGAGGATGAAGAGCAGGTGACGATGAGGATGAAGAGCAGGTGACGATGAGGATGAAGAGCAGCTGACGATGAGGATGAAGAGCAGGTGACAATGAGGATGAAGAACAGCTGACAGTGAGGATGAAGAGCAGCTGACAGTGAAGATGAAGAGCAGCTGACAATGAGGATGAAGAGCAGGTGACAATGAAGATGAAGAGCAGGTGACAAAGGATGAAGAGCAGGTGACAATGAGGATGAAGAGCAGGTGACAATGAGGATGAAGAGCAGGTGACAATGAGGATGAAGAGCAGCCGACAATGAGGATGAAGAGCAGCTGACAATGAGGATGAAGAGCAGCTGACCTGTACAAGTGACAATGAGGATGAAGAGCAGCTGACAATGAGGATGAAGAGCAGCTGACAATGAGGATGAAGAGCAGCTGACCTGTACAAGTGACAATGAGGATGAAGAGCAGCTGACAATGAGGATGAAGAGCAGCTGACAGTGAGGATGAAGAGCAGCTGACAGTGAGGATGAAGAGCAGCTGACAGTGAGGATGAAGAGCAGGTGACAATGAAGATGAAGAGCAGGTGACAATGAGGATGAAGAGCAGGTGACAATGAGGATGAAGAGCAGCTGACAATGAGGATGAAGAGCAGCTGACGATGAAGATGAAGAGCAGCTGACGATGAGGATGAAGAGCAGGTGACAATGAGGATGAAGAGCAGCTGACAATGAAGATGAAGAGCAGCTGACAATGAAGATGAAGAGCAGCTGACAATGAAGATGAAGAGCAGCTGACGATGAGGATGAAGAGCAGCTGACCTGTACAGGTGACAATGAAGATGAAGAGCAGCTGACAATGAGGATGAAGAGCAGCTGACAGTGAGGATGAAGAGCAGCCGACAATGAGGATGAAGAGCAGCTGACAGTGAAGATGAAGAGCAGGTGACAATGAAGATGAAGAGCAGCTGACAATGAGGATGAAGAGCAGCTGACAATGAGGATGAAGAGCAGCTGACAATGAGGATGAAGAGCAGCTGACAATGAGGATGAAGAGCAGCTGACAATGAGGATGAAGAGCAGCTGACAATGAAGATGAAGAGCAGCTGACAATGAGGATGAAGAGCAGCTGACAATGAGGATGAAGAGCAGCTGACAATGAAGATGAAGAGCAGCTGACAATGAGGATGAAGAGCAGCTGACAATGAGGATGAAGAGCAGCGGACAATGAGGATGAAGAGCAGCTGACAATGAGGATGAAGAGCAGCTGACAATGAGGATGAAGAGCAGCTGACAATGAGGATGAAGAGCAGCCGACAATGAGGATGAAGAACAGCTGACAGTGAAGATGAAGAGCAGCTGACAATGAGGATGAAGAGCAGGTGACAAAGAGGATGAAGAGCAGCTGACAATGAGGATGAAGAGCAGGTGACAATGAGGATGAAGAGCAGCTGACAATGAGGATGAAGAGCAGCTGACAATGAGGATGAAGAGCAGCTGACAATGAAGATGAAGAGCAGCTGACGATGAGGATGAAGAGCAGGTGACGATGAGGATGAAGAGCAGCTGACAATGAGGATGAAGAGCAGCTGACAATGAGGATGAAGAGCAGGTGACAATGAGGATGAAGAGCAGCTGACAATGAGGATGAAGAGCAGCTGACAATGAGGATGAAGAGCAGGTGACGATGAGGATGAAGAGCAGCTGACAATGAGGATGAAGAGCAGCTGACAATGAGGATGAAGAACAGCTGACAATGAGGATGAAGAGCAGCTGACAATGAGGATGAAGAGCAGCTGACAATGAGGATGAAGAGCAGCTGACAATGAGGATGAAGAGCAGCTGACAATGAGGATGAAGAGCAGCTGACAATGAGGATGAAGAGCAGCTGACAATGAGGATGAAGAGCAGCTGACAATGAGGATGAAGAGCAGGTGACGATGAGGATGAAGAGCAGCTGACAGTGAAGATGAAGAGCAGCTGACCTGTACAGGTGACTCTTGTCGGCGGTGCTGTCCTCTGGGTCAGCGTTTGTCAATGTCACTGCTATCTGAAGAAACAATGTAGAACATAAAGTCAACATGGCGGCCGACCGGTAGAAGGAGACAACCTCACCTGTGCAGGCCTCACCTGGGGGTTGTATGGAGGTGGTGGAGGACGGGGCTCACACATCTCAGAGGCTTCATGACAATCAGTCAACAAGACTGGACATCGAGTGGGAGAAGTGACCTGCAGGTCGGCCAGCAAAGCATCTGAGGGGACACAGGGTCAGCGGCCATTGTCTCATCATCAGGGCGCACACACATGGCGCACACACATGGCGCACACACATGGCGCACACACATGGCGCACACACATGGCGCACACACATGGCGCACACACATGGCCAATCAATGAGAACTTACCCAAATCCTCCATTGCTCTGCAGAACCCAGAGCAAATCTGAAGAAGACACAAAATGCAAGGAAGGAAGACCATACATGAGGCCAAAAACAAAGAGTGCAGACGCTACAAGGGGACAGAAAGGGGGAACAAGACCTGGAGAAAAGACAGCAAGTGTCAATGAGTGAGTGCAGAGCAGAGCTGGAGTGAGGTGTAAGGAGAGAGACAGCTGGAGTCATCAGGAGAGTGCAGAGCAGAGCTGGAGAGAGTGAGGTGTAAGGAAGAGACAGCTGGAGTCATCAGGAGAGTGCAGAGCAGACCTGGAGAGAGTGAGGTGTAAGGAAGAGACAGCTGGAGTCATCAGGAGAGTGCAGAGCAGACTGGAGAGAGTGAGGTGTAAGGAGAGAGACAGCAGGAGTCATCAGGAGAGTGCAGAGCAGACCTGGAGAGAGTGAAGTGTAAGGAAGAGACAGCTGGAGTCATCAGGAGAGTGCAGAGCAGACCTGGAGAGAGTGAGGTGTAAGGAGAGAGACAGCTGGAGTCATCAGGAGAGTGCAGAGCAGACCTGGAGAGAGTGAGGTGTAAGGATAGAGACAGCTGGAGTCATCAGGAGAGTGCAGAGCAGACCTGGGGAGAGTGAGGTGTAAGGAAAGAGACAGCTGGAGTCATCAGGAGAAGTGCAGAGCAGACCTGGAGAGAGTTAAGTGTAAGGAAAGAGACAGCTGGAATCATCAGGAGAGTGCAGAGCAGACCTGGAGAGAGTGAAGTGTAAAGAAGAGACAGCTGGAGTCATCAGAGAGTGCAGAGCAGACCTGGAGAGAGTGAGGTGTAAGATAGAGACAGCTGGGTAACAGGAGAGTGCAGAGCAGACCTGGAGAGAGGTGAGGTGTAAGGATGAGAGACAGCTGGAGTCATCAGGAGAGTGCAGACAGACCTGGAGAGAAGTGAGGTGTAAGGAGAGAGACAGCTGGAGTCTTCAGGAGAGTGCAGAGCAGACCTGAGAGAGTGAGGTGTAAGGAAAGAGACAGCTGGAGTCATCAGGAGTGCAGAGCAGACCTGGAGAGGTGAAGGTGTAAGGATAGAGACAGCTGGAGTCATCAGGAGTGCAGAGCAGACCTGGAGAAAGTGAGGTGTAAGGAAGAGACAGCTGGAGTCATCAGAGAGTGCAGAGCAGACCTGGAGAGAGTGAGGTGTAAGGATAGAGACAGCTGGAGTCATCAGAGAGTGCAGAGCAGACCTGGGGAGAGTGAGGTGTAAGGAAAGAGACAGCTGGAGTCATCAGAAGAGTGCAGAGCAGACCTGGAGAAGTGAAGTGTAAGGAAAGAGACAGCTGGAATCATCAGGAGAGTGCAGAGCAGACCTGGAGAGAGTGAAGTGTAAGGAAAGAGACAGCTGGAGTCATCAGGAGAGTGCAGAGCAGACCTGGAGAGAGTGAGGTGTAAGGATAGAGACAGCTGGAGTCATCAGGAGAGTGCAGAGCAGACCTGGAGAGAGTGAGGTGTAAGGAGAGAGACAGCTGGAGTCATCAGGAGAGTGCAGAGCAGACCTGGAGAGAGTGAGGTGTAAGGATAGAGACAGCTGGAGTCATCAGGAGAATGCAGAGCAGAGCTGGAGAGAGTTAAATGTGAGGATAGAGACAGCTGGAGTCATCAGGAGAGTGCAGAGCAGACCTGGGGAGAGTGAGGTGTAAGGATAGAGACAGCTGGAGTAATAAGAAGAGTGCAGAGCAGACCTGGGAGAGTGAGGTGTAAGGAGAGAGACAGCTGGGGTCAACAGGAGAGTGCAGAGCAGACCTGGAGAGAGTGAGGTGTAAGGAGAGAGACAGCTGGAGTCATCAGGAGAGTGCAGAACAGACCTGGAGAGAGTGAGGTGTAAGGATAGAGACAGCTGGAGTCATCAGGAGAGTGCAGAGCAGACCTGGAGAGAGTGAGGTGTAAGGATAGAGACAGCTGGAGTCATCAGAGAGTGCAGAACAGACCTGGGAGAGTGAGGTGTAAGGATAGAGACAGCTGGAGTCATCAGAAGTGTCAGCAGACCTGGGGAGAGTGAGGTGTAAGGATAGAGACAGCTGGAGTCATCAGGAGAGTGCAGAGCAGACCTGGGAGAGTGAAGTGTAAGGAAGAGACAGCTGGGGTCATCAGAGAGTGCAGGAGAGGAAGACCTGGGTGAGAGTCGAGGTGTAAGGAGTTAGGAGACAGCTGGAGTCATCAGGAGAGTGCAGAGCAGACCTGGAGAGAGTGCGGTGTAAGGATAGAGACAGCTGGAGTCATCAGGAGAGTGCAGAGCAGACCTGGAGTGAAGTGTAAGGAAAGAGACAGCTGGAGTCATCAGGAGAGTGCAGAGCGGACCTGGGGAGAGTGAGGTGTAAGGAGAGAGACAGCTGGGGTCATCAGAAGAGTGCAGAACAGACCTGGGGAGAGTGAAGTGTAAGGAAAGAGACAGCTGGAGTCATCAGGAGAGTGCAGAGCAGACCTGGAGAGAGTGAGGTGTAAGGAGAGAGACAGCTGGAGTCATCAGAAGAGTGCAGAGCAGAGCTGGAGAGAGTGAGGTGTAAGGATACTTCCATGTTAAAAAAAAAATGTAACCCTCATCCTGGACTCGTCCCTCTCCTTCCAGCCCTCACCACGTCCCTCTCCTTCCAGCCCTCACCACGTCCCTCTCCTTCCAGCCCTCACCACGTCCCTCTCCTTCCAGCCCTCACCACGTCCCTCTCCTTCCAGCGTCCCTCTCCTTCCAGCCCTCACCACGTCCCTCTCCTTCCAGCCCTCACCACGTCCCTCTCCTTCCAGCCCTCACCACGTCCCTCTCCTTCCAGCGTCCCTCTCCTTCCAGCCCTCACCACGTCCCTCTCCTTCCAGCCCTCACCACGTCCCTCTCCTTCCAGCGTCCCTCTCCTTCCAGCCCTCACCACGTCCCTCTCCTTCCAGCCCTCACCACGTCCCTCTCCTTCCAGCCCTCACCACGTCCCTCCGGCTCCAGCTTAGAAACATTTCACGGATCCGCTCTTTTCTTAACCACTTCACTATTAAAACATCCATGCTCTTATCAACTCCCGCCTTGACTACTGCAACCTCCTGCTCACTGGCCTCCCTGCTAATTCCCTCACACCTCTCCAATCTATCCTGAACTCCGCTGCCCGACTCCTCTATCTGTCTCCCCGCTACTCCCGTCTCCCCCCTCTGCCAAGCCCTTTACTGGCTCCCCACTTCCCAGAGATCCCAGTTCATACACGAACTCTGACATACAAACCCATCCACAACCTGTCCCCTCCATACATCTCTGACATGGTCTCCCGATACCGACCCTCACGCAACCTGCGATCCTCCCAAGAGCTTCTCCTCTACTCCCCCCTCATCTCCTCTTCTCATAACCATATTCAGGATTGTGCCCGGGCATCCGCCAGACTCTGGAACTCTCTGCCCCAACACGTCAGACATTCTCCCAGCCTGGGAACCTTCAGGAGTCACCTGAACTCACCTCACCTGACAAGCCTACAACCTGCCCCACTACCGGCACTTCCCCCATCCTACTGTATCCCCACCCGCCCCTCGTAGACTGTGAGCCCTCGTGGACAGGGTCCTCTCCCCTCTCGTACCTGTATGACCTGATTGTCTACATTTATTGTATTTGTCCTGGTCTCCCTTATCCTCATGTAAAGCGCCATGGAACCTAATGGCGATATATAAATAATAATAATAATAATAAAATCCTCCCCTCAGCGCCTCTTCTCAGTTACCCTCCCCCCATTCTCTCCATCAGCAAACTTCTCCTTAGTGCCCCCATCCTCACTCTTCCTCAGTGGCCCCCATCCTCTCTCTTCCTCAGTACCCCCCATCCTCACTCTTCCTCAGTGGCCCCCATCCTCACTCTTCCTCAGTACCCCCCATCCTCACTCCTCCTCAGTGCCCCCCATCCTCACTCCTCCTCAGTGCCCCCCATCCTCACTCCTCCTCAGTGCCCCCCATCCTCACTCTTCCTCAGTGCCCCCCACCCTCACTCTTCCTCAGTGCCCCCCACCCTCACTCTTCCTCAGTGCCCCCCATCCTCACTCTTCCTCAGTGCCCCCCATCCTCACTCTTCCTCAGTGCCCCCATCCTCACTCCTCCTCAGTGCCCCCATCCTCACTCCTCCTCAGTTCCCCCATCCTCACTCCTCCTCAGTGCCCCATCCTCACTCTTCCTCAGTCCCCTCTTCCTCACTCTTCCTCAGTGCCCCCCATCCTCACTCTTCCTCAGTGCCCCCCATCCTCACTCTTCCTCAGTGCCCCCATCCTCACTCCTCCTCAGTGCCCCCATCCTCACTCCTCCTCAGTGCCCCCATCCTCACTCCTCCTCAGTGCCCCCATCCTCACTCTTCCTCAGTGCCCCCATCCTCACTCTTCCTCAGTCCCTTTTCCTCACTCTTCCTCAGTGCCCCCCATCCTCACTCTTCCTCAGTGCCCCCCATCCTCACTCTTCCTCAGTGCCCCCCATCCTCACTCTTCCTCAGTGCCCCCATCCTCACTCTTCCTCAGTGCCCCCATCCTCACTCTCTCAGTGCCCCCATCCTCACTCTCTCAGTGCCCCCATCCTCACTCTTCCTCAGTGCCCCCATCCTCACTCTTCCTCAGTGCCCCCATCCTCACTCTTCCTCAGTCCCCTCTTCCTAAGTGTCCCCCATCCTCACTCTTCCTCAGTGTCCTCCATCCTCACTCTTCCTCAGTGCCCCCCATCCTCACTCTTCCTCAGTGCCCCCCATCCTCACTCTTCCTCAGTGCCCCCCATCCTCACTCTTCCTCAGTGCCCCCATCCTCACTCTTCCTCAGTGCCCCCCATCCTCACTCTTCCTCAGTGCCCCCCATCCTCACTCTTCCTCAGTGCCCCCCATCCTCACTCCTCCTCAGTGCCCCCATCCTCACTCTTCCTCAGTGCCCCCCATCCTCACTCTTCCTCAGTGCCCCCATCCTCACTCCTCCTCAGTGCCCCCATTCTCACTCTTTCCTCAGTGCCCCCCCATCCTCACTCTTCCTCAGTCCCCTCTTCCTCAGTGCCCCCCATCCTCACTCTTTCTCAGTGGCCCCCATCCTCACTCTCTCAGTGCCCTCCATCCGCACTCTTCCTCAGTGCCCCCCATCCTCACTCTTCCTCAGTGCCCCCCATCCTCACTCTTCCTCAGTGCCCCCCATCCTCACTCTTCCTCAGTGCCCCCCATCCTCACTCCTCCTCAGTGCCCCCCCATCCTCACTCCTCCTCAGTGCCCCCCACCCTCACTCTTCCTCAGTGCCCCCCCATCCTCACTCTTCCTCAGTGCCCCCCCATCCTCACTCTTCCTCAGTGCCCCCCATCCTCACTCTTCCTCAGTGCCCCCCATCCTCACTCTTCCTCAGTGTCCTCCATCCTCACTCCTCCTCAGTGCCCCCCATCCTCACTCTTCCTCAGTGCCCCCCATCCTCACTCCTCCTCAGTGCCCCCATCCTCACTCTTCCTCAGTGCCCCCATCCTCACTCTTTCTCAGTGGCCCCCATCCTCACTCTTTCTCAGTGGCCCCCATCCTCACTCTCTCAGTGCCCTCCATCCGCACTCTTCCTCAGTGCCCCCCATCCGCACTCTTCCTCAGTGCCCCCATCCTCACTCTTTCTCAGTGGCCCCCATCCTCACTCTTTCTCAGTGGCCCCCATCCTCACTCTTTCTCAGTGGCCCCCATCCTCACTCTCTCAGTGCCCTCCATCCGCACTCTTCCTCAGTGCCCCCCATCCGCACTCTTCCTCAGTGCCCCCATCCTCACTCTTCCTCAGTGCCCCCCATCCTCACTCCTCCTCAGTGCCCCCCATCCTCACTCTTCCTCAGTGCCCCCCATCCTCACTCTTCCTCAGTGCCCCCCATCCTCACTCTTCCTCAGTGCCCCCCATCCTCACTCTTCCTCAGTGCCCCCCATCCTCACTCTTCCTCAGTGTCCTCCATCCTCACTCCTCCTCAGTGCCCCCCATCCTCACTCTTCCTCAGTGCCCCCCATCCTCACTCTTCCTCAGTGCCCCCCATCCTCACTCCTCCTCAGTGCCCCCATCCTCACTCTTCCTCAGTGCCCCCCATCCTCACTCCTCCTCAGTGCCCCCATCCTCACTCTTCCTCAGTGCCCCCATCCTCACTCTTCCTCAGTGCCCCCCATCCTCACTCTTCCTCAGTGCCCCCCATCCTCACTCTTCCTCAGTGCCCCCATCCTCACTCTTCCTCAGTGTCCTCCATCCTCACTCCTCCTCAGTGCCCCCCATCCTCACTCTTCCTCAGTGCCCCCCATCCTCACTCTTCCTCAGTGCCCCCCATCCTCACTCCTCCTCAGTGCCCCCCATCCTCACTCTTCCTCAGTGCCCCCCCAGCATTAGAGCAGCAGAGACAGGACAGAGTGGCTGGAAATCTTAGAGATCAGAGAGGTGCAGAGGAGGAGAGAGGAGATGGCAGCAATAGTTCAGCTGAATGTGAAGAGGAGGTAGAAGATGTGACATGCGAGGAGCAGATGGCGGAGAGCAGGAGACCTACGTGGGCTCTGTGCGGAGAATGGGAGCCCGGGGCACAGGGATGAGGCTGATGGGCGGCCGGGGCACAGGGCTGATGGGCGGCCGGGGAGGGCTCTGCGCTCGTTTTCTCCTTTTATGGGTAACAGAAGTCTCCTCTATGAAGCAGAAATAAACAGTGAGGCCGAGTCTGGAGGAACTGTGGCTCCACCGCCGACTCCCAACACCACATCTCCCCGGAAAGGAGAAAGAACCGCAGAGACGACACAGCACGGACAGAAAAGAGGACGGAAGAGAGGACGGAAGAGAGGACGAAAGAGAGGACGAAAGAGAGAAGACAGAAGAGAGGACAGAAGAGAGGACAGAAGAGAGAAGACAGAAAAGAGGACAGAAGAGAGAAGACAGAAAAGAGGACGAAAGAGAGGATGAAAGAGAGGACGGAAGAGAGGACAGAAGAGAGGACGGAAGAGAGGACGAAAGAGAGGACGAAAGAGAGAAGACAGAAGAGAGGACGGAAGAGAGAAGACAGAAGAGAGAAGACAGAAAAGAGGACGGAAGAGAGGACGGAAGAGAGGACGGAAGAGAGAAGACAGAGAGAGGACAGAAGAGAGGACGGAAGAGAGAAGACAGAAGAGAAGACAGAAGAGAGGACGGAAGAGAGGACGGAAGAGAGGACGAAAGAGAGAAGACAGAAAAGAGGACAGAAGAGAGGACAGAAGAGAGGACGGAAGAGAGGACAGAAGAGAGGACAGAAGAGAGGACGGAAGAGAGGACGGAAGAGAGGACGGAAGAGAATGCAGAAGAGAGGACGGAAGAGAGGACGGAAAGAGAGGACGGAAGAGAGGACGGAAGAGAGGACGAAAGAGAGGACGGAAGAGAGGACGGAAGAGAGGACGGAAGAGAGGACGAAAGAGAGGACGGAAGAGAGAAGACAGAAAAGAGGACGGAAGAGAGGACGGAAGAGAGAAGACAGAAGAGAGGACAGAAGAGAGGACGGAAGAGAGGACAGAAGAGAGGACAGAAGAGAGGACGGAAGAGAGGACGGAAGAGAGGACAGAAGAGAGGACAGAAGAGAGGACAGAAGAGAGGACAGAAGAGAGGACGGAAGAGAGGACGGAAGAGAGAAGACAGAAGAGAGGACAGAAGAGAGGACGAAAGAGAGGACGGAAGAGAGGACGGAAGAGAATGCAGAAGAGAGGACAGAAGAGAGGACGGAAGAGAGGACGAAAGAGAGGACGGAAGAGAGAAGACAGAAAAGAGGACAGAAAAGAGGACGGAAGAGAGAAGACAGAAAAGAGGACAGAAGAGAGGACGGAAGAGAAAAGACAGAAAAGAATGCAGAAGAGAGGACAGAAAAGAGAAGACAGAAGAGAGGACGAAGAGAGAAGACAGAAAAGAAGACAGAAGAGAGGACGGAAGAGAGAAGACAGAAGAGAGGACAGAAGAGAGGACGGAAGAGAGAAGACAGAAAAGAAGACAGAAGAGAGGACGGAAGAGAGAAGACAGAAGAGAGGACAGAAGAGAGGACGGAAGAGAGAAGACAGAAAAGAGGACGGAAGAGAGAAGACAGAAAAGAGGACAGAAGAGAGGACGGAAGAGAAAAGACAGAAAAGAATGCAGAAGAGAGGACAGAAAAGAGAAGACAGAAGAGAGGACGGAAGAGAGAAGACAGAAAGAGGACGAAGAGAGGACGGAAAGAGAGACAGAAGAGAGGACGGAAGAGAGAAGACAGAAAAGAAGACAGAAGAGAGGACGGAAGAGAGAAGACAGAAGAGAGGACGGAAGAGAGGACGGAAGAGAGAAGACAGAAAGAGGACAGAGAGAGGACGAAAGAGAGGACGGAAGAGAATGCAGAAGAGAGGACAGAAGAGAGGACGGAAGAGAGAAGACAGAAAAGAGAGGACGAAGAGAGGACGGAAGAGAGGACGGAAGAGAACGAAAGAGAAGACAGAAAGAGGACAGAAAAGAGGACGGAAGAGAGAAGACAGAAAAGAGGACAGAAGAGAGGACGGAAGAGAAAGACAGAAAAGAATGAGAAGAGAGGACGAAAGAGAAGACAGAAGAGAGGACGGAAGAGAGAAGACAGAAAAGAAGACAGAAGAGAGGACGGAAGAGAGAGACGAAGAAGGACAGAAGAGAGGACGAAGAGAGAAGACGAAAGAAGACAGAAAGAGGACGGAAGAGAGAAGACAGAAGAAGAGGACAGAAGAGGACGAAGAGAGAAGACAGAAAAGAAGAGAAGAGAGGACGGAAGAGAGAAGACAGAAGAGAGGACGGAAAAGAAGAAAGAAGCAGAAAGAGGACAGAAAAGAGGACGGAAGAGAGAAGACAGAAAGAATGCAGAAGAAGAGGACGGAAGAAGAGAAGACAGAAGAGAGGACGGAAGAGAGAAAGACAGAAAAGAATGCAGAAGAGAGGACAGAAAGAGAGGGACAGAAGAGAGGACGGAAGAGAGAAGACAGAAGAGAGGAGGAAAGAGAGAAGACAGAAGAGAGGACAGAAGAGAAAGACAGAAAGAATGCAGAAGAGAGGACAGAAAAAGAGGACGGAAGAGAGAGACAGAAAAGAGGACAGAAGAGAGGATGAAGAGAGGACGGAAGAGAGAAGACAGAAAAGAGGACAGAAAGAGGACAGAAGAGAGGACGAAGAGAGAAGACAGAAACGGGGACAGAAGAGAGGAGGAAGAGAGGACGAGAGAGAAGACGAAAGAGGACAGAAGAGGCGGAAGAGAGGAGACAGAAGAGAGGACAGAAGGGAGGACAGAAGAAGAGGACGGAAGAAGGACGGAAGAGAGGACAGAAGAGATGCAGGAAAGAGAGGAAGAGGGACGAAGAGAGGAGGAAGAAATGAGAGAGAGGACAGAAGAGGACGGAAAGGGACGAAAGGGACAGAAGAGAAGCAGAAAAGAGGACAGAAGAGAGGACAGAAGAGAGGACAGAAGAGAGGACAGAGAGAGGACAGAAGAGAGGACGAAGAGAGGACAGAGAACAGAGAGAGGACAGAAGAGAGGACAGAAAGAGGACGGAAGAGAAGCAGAAGAGAGGACAGAAGAGAAGAAGAAGAGAGGACAGAAAGAGGACAGAAAAGAGAAGACAGAAGAGAGGACAGAAATGAGGACAGAAAAGAGGACAGAAATGAGGACAGAAGAGAGACAGAAAAGAGAAGGAATGTAAGGGATGAGGAAAGAATAGTGTAGAAGAGACAGTGGGAGGTCACATGAGACTGTGGACCCCAGACAAGTCACAGAATGATATAGAAATAGAAGTAGCGCCATTTAGTGATTAAATATGAAAAAAGAAAATTGCAGCTAAGCTAAAAGGAGAAAAGAAGACTCTTAGCTTTATCAATGCGCATTAATAACCCACACTGCATCTATAAATGTATGAGTATGGCTTCACCCCCTATGTATGTACCATTCCCCACCTAGTTATCCGGAGTCCAAACATGCTATTGCTTTCTGATGTCAGCCTTCCAGTCTATTCTTGTAGAGGTTAATTTTAATTCCAACCAGGCAGAGATTGCTAATAAGTAACACCTTTCCTGCTCCTATAGGCTTACATTCTCCATTACTCGCAGGTATCAGACAGCCTATAAAATGTATCCAAATTGTGCCAGAAAATAGGTAGGAAGGGATCCAGGGACCCAGGTGAAAGACGCACCTCAGCGTGGTGACTGGGTGGTGTATTAATGTGCATTTTAAGAGTCTTTTTTACCCTTTTAGCTTAGCTGCAATTTTCTTTTTTCATATTTAATCATTAAAACTAGGCTACTTCTATTATATATCTTAGGCTGGGGTCACACTTGGCAGGAGTTTATTTAGTGATTTAAAAAAACTCATGCGTTTTTTCATGTCAGCATGAGTTTTTTAAGGTGTGTGATGGCACCCTGCGTTTTTGCATGCACTATTTTTTGGTGCGTTTTTTAAAAACGCATGCAATGTTTTTTTTAACATGGGCTCCTATGGAAAACGCATGCATTTTTGAATGGCACTAGTACCATGCGTTTTTGCATGCGTTTCCCATAGGGGCCCATGTTAAAAAACGCATGCGTTTTTTGGAAATGCACCAAAAACGCATGGTACTGTCACACATGCGTTTTTGCTATTAGGGCATGCGTTTTTTAACATGGGGGCCTATGGGTGCGTTTTTACATGCTTTTTGTAAAAACGCAGGTCTCCAAAAAAACATGAAAAAAACACAAGTGTGACCCCAGCCTTAACTGTGTTTAACTGCACTAACACTGGTAGAAATAGTACTGCATCTATAAATGTAAGTCACAGAATGAATCATAGAAAAGATCATAGAAATAGAATAAAAGAATAGAAATATAGAATAAAGAATAATAAAATAGTTTTCTTTAGTTATATAGCACCAACATATTCCGCAGCGCTTCACAATACAGAGGATCATAATTAAACAATCATAAGAAACAGTGGAGCGGACAGGCTATGTCTAGATGACATTGACAAGGAATCATGATAGGCCGCCCTAAAAAGATGTGTTTTTAAAGGAGCACCTGAAACTATGTAAGTTGTGGATACACGTAATTTCTTGGGGTAGAGCATTCCAGAGAATTGGTGCAGCACGGGAGAAGCCTTGGAGCTGCAAGTGGGAGATTCGGATTAATGCAGAAGTGAGTCTAAAGTCACTTCCAGAGCAAGAGAACAGGTGGGGTGATAGACAGAGATGAGGGAGGAGATGTAGGGGGATGCTGCACTGTGAAGAGGACGGGTGGGTGATAGACAGAGATGAGGGAGGAGATGTAGGGGGATGCGCACTGTGAAGAGGACGGGTGGGGTGATAAGAGATGAGGGAGGAGATGTAGGGGATGCTGCACTGTGAAGAGGACGGGTGGGGTGATAGAGAGATGAGGGAGGAGATGTAGGGGGTGCTGCACTGTGAAGAGGATGGGTGGGGTGATAGACAGAGATGAGGGAGGAGATGTAGGGGGTGCTGCACTGTGAAGAGGAACGGGTGGGGTGATAGAAGATCAGGGAGGAGATGTAGGGGGTGCTGCACTGTGAAGAGGACGGGTGGGATGATAACAGAGATGAGGGAGGAGATGTAGGGGGGTGCTGCACTGTGAAGAGGACGGGTGGGGTGATACACAGAGATGAGGGAGGAGATGTAGGGGGGTGCTGCACTGTGAAGAGAACGGGTGGGGTGATAGAGATGAGGGAGGAGATGTAGGGAGGTGCTGCACTGTGAAGAGGAGGGTGGGGTGATACACAGAGATGAGGGAGGAGATGTAGGGGGGTGCTGCACTGTGAAGAGAACGGGTGGGGTGATAGAGATGAGGGAGGAGATGTAGGGAGGTGCTGCACTGTGAAGAGGACGGGTGGGGTGATAGACAGAGATGAGGGAGGAGATGTAGGGGGGTGCTGCACTGTGAAGAGGATGGGTGGGGTGATAGACAGAGATGAGGGAGGAGATGTAGGGGATGCTGCACTGTGAAGAGGACGGGTGGGGTGATAGACAGAGATGAGGGAGATGTAGGGAGGTGCTGCACTGTGAAGAGGACAGGTGGGATGATACACAGAGATGAGGGAGGAGATGTAGGGGGGTGCTGCACTGTCAAGAGAACCGGTGGGGTGATAGACAGATGAGGGAGATGTAGGGGATGCTGCACTGTGAAGAGGACGGGTGGGGTGATAGACAGAGATGAGGGAGATGTAGGGGGGTGCTGCACTGTGAAGAGGACAGGTGGGATGATACACAGATGAGGGAGGAGATGTAGGGGGGTGCTGCACTGTCAAGAGAACCGGTGGGGTGATAGACAGATGAGGGAGATGTAGGGGATGCTGCACTGTGAAGAGGACGGGTGGGGTGATAGACAGAGATGAGGGAGATGTAGGGAGGTGCTGCACTGTGAAGAGGACAGGTGGGATGATACACAGAGATGAGGGAGGAGATGTAGGGGGGTGCTGCACTGTCAAGAGAACCGGTGGGGTGATAGACAGATGAGGGAGATGTAGGAGGTGCTGCACTGTGAAGAGGACGGGTGGGGTGATAGACAGAGATGAGGGAGGAGACGTAGGGAGGTGCTGCACTGTGAAGAGCTTTGTGGGTGAGAAAAAGCAATTTGAATTTGATCCTATAGTATATGGGCAGCTATTCAATGACTGGCACAGAGCGGATCCTATAGTGTATGGGCAGCCAGTGCAATGACTGGCACAGAGCGGATCCTATAGTGTATGGGCAGCCAGTGCAATGACTGGCACAGAGCGGATCCTATAGTGTATGGGCAGCCAGTGCAATGACTGGCACAGAGCAGATCCTATAGTGTATGGGCAGCCAGTGCAGTGACTGGCATAGAGCAAAAGCATCCAAGTAACAGCTAGACAGGTGATCCTGGCTGCTGCATTAAGGATGGACTGGAGCGGGGAGACTCTAGGGAAGGGCCTGCAGGGAAGGCCAATTAGAAGAGAATTACAATAATCAAGGCGGGAATGGATCAGGGCCACAGTGAGGGTTTTTGTGGTTTCCAAGGTGAGAAAGTGGCAAATTCTAGAGATGTTCTTCAGGTGTAAGCGACAAGAGCAGACGAGAGATTGTATATATGGAGTGAAGGAAAGATCAGAGTCACATAACACCCAGACAGCGAGCCTGCTGACTAGGCGTTATCGTAGTGCCGCACACTGAGAGAGAGGTCAGATTTAGGGAGGTTAGTGGAGGGCGGGAGCAGGAGAAGTTCAGGTTTGGAAAGGTTGAGTTTCAGATAGAGAGCGGACATGGTATTGGAGACTGCGGTTAGACAGTCATTGGTGTTCTGTATTAGAGCGGGAGTAAGGTCAGGGGAAGAAGTGTATAATTGTGTGTCATCAGCATAAAGATGGTACTGAAAGACAAATCTGCTGATGGTCTGTCCAATCGGGGCCGTGTAGAGAGAGAAGAGGAGAGGGCCAAGGACTGAACCCTGAGGGACCCCAATAGTGAGGGGAAGAGGAGAGGGCCAAGGACTGAACCCTGAGGGACCCCAATAGTGAGGGGAAGAGGGGAAGAAGTGGAGCCGGCGAATGATACACTGAAACAGCGGTCAGAGAGAAAGGAGGAGAGCCAGGAGAGAGACGTGTCCTTGATGCCGATGGAGTGCAGCATAGAGAGTAGAATCATAGAAATATAGAATAAAATGTTGGCGTTGGTTGCGTCACTGCTCAGTGCAGGATTCTCTCACACATTACAGTCACAGACACCTTTCTCCTCTGTCCCCGGCCGTCTCATCATTCAGGTGGCTCCACGTCACTAACTTGCTGCACACTGTGCAGATGTCATGTTTTTTTCTTGCTAAGAGATGCAGAAAAGGTTCAGAAATGTCTGCACCAAAAACTTCACATGAGCACAAAGAGTTAACATAAAAAAGGTGATCCAGCAACCAAAATCTGATCAAATCAGCTTTTATTGAATTCGTTTATAATCTGGTGTAGGTTAAACATAACGGCTTACACCACGTTCCACATTATTATGCAAATGTGTTCTTTTTCTCTGATTTTCTTAAATGGTCAGTGCAAATGACAGTCAGTGTAATAAAAGTCATCACCCGTTAAGGTACCGTCACATGCCACAATATCGCCCGCAACTTTGCAAAGAACTCACGGGTTCGGCGATGTTGAAACCACATCACAAGTGCGTCGTGGCGTGTGACAGGGCGATTCGACAGCGATAAATCGCTGGTGGTGAGTCGACAGGTTTTACAGCATTGCTCTAAAATCAGGCGATATCAACCTCGCGATTTTGCAGGATCGTGCCGTGTGACAGCGCAATAATGATGTTGAGTGCAACATCAGAGATCCTGAAATCAATTCCATAGGCGTGCCTGAGCGTTGTGTTTTCTATGCCCCGTCAGCGGCAATTGGTGGATACTCCTGCCCGTGGCCAAGGCGCCATGTTTGAATGGCGAGATAGTAGAAAGGGCAAATGCATCATGTAGTGGCCATCTTACCAGACAATGGTAACGCAATGGTAATGGTGACCAATGGTAACGCAGTTTGGGTCGACCAATCGCAGTTGTAGGGGCACAGTGAAACACACTTTGGCACGCCTAGCTCTTCGCCGGCGTCAAACAGCACGCCCACATCGCTGATGTGGTTGTGATGTGTGATGCGGCGATGTGGAAAGGCAAGATCACTTCCGGTCTTGTTCAGGCGATTTCCAGATCACAAGAGGTTTCATGCAACATCGCTACGTGTGAGATCTCCAACGTGATCTTGGCAAAGTGACAAAAACGTGCACGCTCACGTGAAATCGCGGGCAATATCGCAGCGATGTTGTGGCATGTAACGGTACCTTTAGAGTATACAATAAATGTTATTGAAGAAACCTCCCAATGATAACAGTATAACCTTCAAAATGAAGAAAAAAAAAAAACTCAATGCCCTGTTCCACATTATTCGGCACAGGAGAGTTTCTAAACATTTGATGTGTTTGAATGAACTGAAAATGCTGATTTGTTGAATTTGCAGCATTAGGAGGTCACATTCACTGAAATAAAAAGCTATTTACCTCCAAAACCTCCTAACAGGCCAAGTTACATGGTAACACAGGATCCCTTCTTTGATATTACCTTCACAATTCTATCATCCATTGATCTTGTGAGTTTCTGGAGAGTTTCTGCTTGTATTTCTTTGCATGATGTCAGAATCGCCTCCCAGAGCTGCTGTTTTGATGTGATCTGCCTCCCACCCTCATAGATCTTTTGCTTGATTATACTCCTAAGGTTCTCTATAGGGTTGAGGTCAGGGGAATATGGTGGCCACACCATGAGTTTATCTCCTTTTATGCCCATAGCAGCCAGTGACACAGAGGTATTCTTCTCTGCAGCATGAGATGGGGCATTGTCCTGCATGAAGATTATTTTGCTCCTGTTTTTGCTTTTTATACCATGAAAGAAAGTTCTCAGTCAGAAACTCTATATACTTTGCAGAGGTCATGTTCACACCTTCAGGAACCTTAAAGGGGCCTACCTGCTGTTTCCCAATGATTCCAGCCCCAAACATGACTCCTCCACCTCCTTGCTGACGTCACAGCCTTGTTGGGACTTGGTGGCATCCACCAACCATCCACTCCTCCATCCATCTGGACCATCCAGGGTTGCTCGGCACTCATCAGTAAACAAGACTGTTTGATAATTAGTCTTCATGTATATCTGCACCCACTGCAACTGTTTCTGCTTGTGAGCACTGTTTAGGGGTGGCCGAATAGTAGGTTTATGCCCCACAGCAAGCCTTTGAAGGATCCTACACCTTGAGGTTGGAAAGACTCCAGAGGCTCCAGCAGCTTCACATATCTGTGCTGGATTGTAAGGCCTTTTTAGCAGCTGCTCTCTTAATCTGATGAACTTGCCTGGCAGAAACCTTCCACATTCTGCCTTTATCTGCACGAACACGTCTGTGCTCAGAATCAGCCACAAATCTCTTCACAATACGATGATCACGCTTACGTTTTCCTGCAACATCTAATGTTTTCATCCCTTGTCCAAGCATTGCACTATTTGTGGCTTTTCGCCAGCAGAGATCCTTTTTCTCTCCCATGTTACTTGAAAATCGTGGCCTGCGTAATATTGCGGAACACCCAGTTTTCCTTTTATGGGGCTCACTGCCAAACTAATTATCACAGATATCTGAGATTGATTTCAGTGACCCAAAGAACCCTGAAGGTACCGTTACACAACGCAATATTGCTTGCAATTTCACTGGCAATTTGCTGGTTGCAGTGAAATCACATTGTTCCATTTGTAAACTGCAACATAATAGAACAATGTGTCCATGATTTCACTGCAACCAGCAAATTGCCAGTGACATTGCATGCAATATTGCGTCGTGTAAGGTTACCCTTATGGTACCTTTACACGCCGCCACAGAGAGCAGCAACAGGCAGGCAACGCACGTGCACGCTTGCAACGGTTCCTAACGATCCCTGATACCACATATACACGCCGCCACAAAGTGCTCCACAGAAGGTATTTGGGTTCCCCGGAACTGCCGACGGGTGCCGCTGGTTACCTTCTGTGGAGCACCTTCCCTGATTTACACGCCGCTACCACAAGGGAATATGGGCGTACATATTGTGCGGCGTAAGTACATAGGCGTGCCAGAGTTGTGTATTACGCGACGCTCGTACGGTGATTGGACAATGCAATAACATCATGATTGGCCAGCCAGCGCAGGGAGGCCGACTAATACATGACGCTATTGCAAATGTGTAGTGTGACTGGTCAGCTCCTTAAATATGCCGCCCTGTACAGGGACAGCCAATGGGTACACAGTAGCCCCAACCAATGATAGCTGATGGGGTGTGGTATACACGACGCTGTGACACTCCCCAGGGAATTCACTTGGGCACGCAAATACCTTGCCTGTGCCCCGATTACACGCCGCCACCATAGGGATTATGCCTGCCTGTTTTTGAGCACGGCCCAGACACAGGTATCCGAAGACACAGGAAGGAAAGTCCTGAATTACACTCCGCCACATCGTGGTCTTTTCAAGGCAACAGGCACAATTGTGTCCGATGCCTGGCGGTTTTTACCTTCCTGTGGCGGCGTGTAATGTTACCATTAGGGTACCTTTACACGCGGCAACTTTTCTAGGAATTTCACTTGCAACTTACTGGTCGCAGTGAAATCATGGACACATAGTTACATTGTACACAGCAACAAAATGGAACAATGTGTCCATGATTTCACTGCAACCAGTAAGTTGCCAGTGACATTGCGTCTTGTAACGGTGCCCTTAGACACAATACCATCAATGGGTTTCAATAAAAAAAGAAAAGAAAAAAAACCTATGACACTTAAAAACAATTTGCATAATTTGGAACACGATGTCTGTGTGTTCAACAGATCAGTTCTTATTCATAGCAAGAAATGATACAAAAAAAAGAGAGAGAAACTGCTACATATCATGGCGGGTTTACACGTTGCGATATCGCAGTACAATTTCAATCAAAAGTCACGTGGTTCGCTCGTTGGACCCGATATCGTTCCTGCGTTGTATGGTGTGAACGTCCAATGCGATGCAGGAACGATGTCAATGCGATATCGGGGATCGAATGAGCGTGCTATTCAATGCCCCGATATTGCATAGCGATTGAAGCCGGATCGTGCTGTGTAAACGCCCAATTACGATGCGATTTGATACGTCACCCATTCACTCCCATGTTAACTATGCGATCCTGGGTTGGGAGGCGGAGACATCGCACGGACGTTGTATTCAGAGATCGCAGCGTGTAAACATTCAATGCGATGCGGGAGGAACGTGCACGAATCGCGCGCTCCCGCGCCATTGTACTGCGATATCGAAACGATATCGCGGCGTGTAAACCCACCATAAGAGACCGTGGCAGCCCCTACCCAGACAAGAAATGACGGAGGAAATGAACAGCACTTACCTCAACAGTCAGGAACAAATGGGATTAATATACAATTTATACAAACACATCAAATCGGTTGTTATATCCACAATTTGGCGCCCTTGTTCTTCGTTTAAAAATCCATTTGGCTTCTTTACTATGTAAAGCTCGTGACCGATCTGCTCTCTCCCCAGAGGATCCTACAGGGCGCCCACACGTGGATCACCGGATCACTAATAAAATGCTAGATGATCCGATGAGCTACATGTGATGATAGATGTGCGACAATCAATCACATATACACAATCAGCCACAATCCACACATACAGTCACACTAGAATTCTTCTATTGTCACCAGACGCGGTGTCTGATCATTGTGAGGAGCCGCAGTGATCCATGGATCGTCATTTGGGGACACATTTCCAATAGTCGGGGATCTATTGGAACCATATTCTGAATCTCTTTCAAAAACACAATCTGTAGATTACATTTATCACAAATATGTTTTCTTATACATAGTGGCGGAGCTGAAGCTTCAGATAATGGATTGTAGGGATCCTGTCCTCTAGATCTGCTGGTGGCTTTTATCTTTACTTTGTTATTAGTACAATTCTCATAGCCGTGATTTAGGTGAGGACACCACCACTACGGCTTGTGTCCTCACATGCACAATACCAAAACATCTGCCACCGGTAACGGAAATCATTACAGTCTGAATTCTTTTATGGACTGTGGCAGAGCTTATGAGCCACTGTGCCACCCGATGACAAAGGAACAGGGCCTAACACGTGGCTTTTTAAAATATTCAAGTCACCAACAATTTATCACAAGTGATTTTCATTTGTGATTTACCACAGGCGAGTCGAAACGTGTTTCCATACTAATTTAATGCAAAGGTGCCAATACCAGGATCACAGCAGCTTTAGGTTTTCTATTTTTTCCCTCCATTGTTTCGTTTTTAATTGTTGTTTATCATTTGCGCTTTTGTATTTAAAGTGTAAATGTCATTTAATTGACAAAAAAAACAAACAATCCTGCACTGGTTGTTGATGGTGGGTCACATAGCAGATAAGATAATGCTGTTTCTGTGCCATGTGACTTACTTTCGCACATTTTTCTGTGCTCTTTTAGAAACAGCTTTTTATGACTCTGATAGGGAGCAGTGCAATGTGTGTGTACTGTCACAACTTCTGTGAGCAGCTGACAGAGCTGTGTGGGAAGCCAGGGGTTAACAGATTGTGACTGAGATCTTTCTAGTTTATGAAAACAAAAGGGAAAGAAAGCGCTCCCCTGTAATTCAATACATGAGGTGAAACATTAATATTATATAGGGTCATTACAGACAGAGGAATTTATTTCATGTGTTTATGTTAATGTATATGATTATGGCTTACAGCCAATGAAAACCCAAAGGTCATTATCTCAGAAAATTAAAGTAGGGAGGCTGAAGGGTTAAACACGGCGCTGCCGTATTCCACCAGACATCAAAGGGTATATTGATTAGTCAATGCAAAGGGCCCTCTCTCTTCATCATGTCACCACAGGTCCTGCAGACACCGCACTAGAGACAATGCAGCTTCCTCTTCCAGGACCTGTGGTGATGTGATAAGAGCTCTGTGCAGTCATGTGATGCTCCTCCCCTTCATTACCTCACCACAGGTCCTGGAAGCTGTAGAGAGAATGTGACAGGCTGCTGAAGGACCTGCACTGATGTGAGCACAGCCTGTACAAGTATTAATTATAAAAGTTTAGTAATTACAACACATAAAAAAGCACACTACCATTCCTGTGTGAAATAGGATCTGCAGGACATGCTGGGACTTATAGTTCTCCCATGGGATCTTAAAGCAGCACTCCAGTGGGTTTTATTCAGCACAAGAGCGGTGCTTTAAACATAAGCCCCATGTCCCCACTCTTACTCACCCTGCAGCATCTTCACATAATACTTTACAGACACCACACTGGTCCTGCGGCAGCATCTTCTGCCCGTAGCGTCTACATTACACTTATTTAAGCATTATAATAACACCACATATAATAAAATATTTAACAATGTAAAAAATATACTATCACATGTTTTGCTTCAAAACATTTTTTCTCTATTTTCCACCTCTAAAACCTGGATGCGTCTTATAGTCCAAAAAATATGGTATAAACCAGGATGAGGCCCCGGATAAGGACATATGTCAGGATGAGCACCGCCCTGGCACCTCCTTACCATCATCAGGACAATCAGAGAATTATCCCAGGATAAAGAAAGAAGTGTGGCTGCACTGATTGTATGCAAAATATGGAGGCGCTTGATGTGACAAAATGTATGTGGTTCACCAGTTCAGCTAGGAATATATCTCTATATATATATATATCTATCTATATACCTTGGTCCTGTCACTGACAAGCCCACAATAACACATAAATACAAAATACTCTGCCACCACCAATCGTAAATCAGGCCGATTGGACACCCGTTACTGGCGTCGTGGTTTTACGCCAGAGCAAGAAGAACGAAGGTATAACGTCTTTATAGCTTCATGCTGCAATCTCCAATTGACTTCGGATGTGCTCACGGTGACATCACAGTTGGGGTCATCAGAGTTCAGAGCTGATGGGTCAGCCGTGTACTCAGGGGACCCCGATGAACTGCATCACAGCACCCAGATCCCAGCTGTAAAGTGAGCACTTCTCTCACTCACTTAAGGCTCTTTACCGGGTGCCATGATGCAGTTCATCAGGGTCACCCAAGTACACGGCTGACCCATCAGCTCTGAACTCGGATGACCCCAGCTCTGATGTCACCACAAGCACATCCCAAGTCATTTTCTTGATGATGTGCGCAGCGACTGTGTGTCGGCCTGTACAATGTTTTGAGTTATTAAAGATGGGAATCAGAAATGTCTTTTGTTTTACTGCAATTAAAATATTTTTTCTGTGTTGTTTTTTAATGTTTACTAGAGAGTCATAATGGGTAGGTCTAACATTGGCCCGACATTATGAATCTGGGCTTAGTGTCAGTTGCCAATGGAAAGCTGGCATTAACCCCTTTGTTACCCAGCATGCCAACACCACCAGGGCCACTCAAAGAGTCGGGTAAATCGCTACAAAAGAATGTGCAATTTTCAAGGGAAACTGTGGGCTGCAATTTTCAGCATGGGGGCCCAGAACGCTTGGGCCTTACCATGCTGAAAATCCCAGCCCCCAGCTGCATGGGTTTTACCTTGGCTGCCAATCAAAAGTAGGGTAAAAACTCATGTATTTTTTAAAATTATTTATGTAAACAAAAATAAATAAATAATGAGCTTCCCTGCATTTGGATTGCCACGCAAGCTGGGGGTGGCAGCCCGTAGCTGTCCGCTTTATCTGTGCTGAGATTCAAAAATACAGCGAAGCCATCATTTTTTTTACAGTACTATGTCAGTCAATGGGTGAGGAGCAGAACAGCCAATCTCAGATGTGGTCACAGAGAGAGGGTGTCTGTGATTGGCTGTTGTAGTAACCTAAAAACTGCCCACACATTCTAGCATCTACCCTGCACAGGAAATGCTAAAATGTATGGGCTGTTTTCAGGTTACTCCAACAGCCAATCACAGATGCCCCCTCTCTGTGACAGCATCTGTGATTGGCTATGTAGTGAAATATGTATCTCAGGGACTGGACACTAGACCAGTAAGGGGTTAAATCCCATGTCCATCCACAAGAGGTCACAACCTGCTTTATATAAGCACACACTAACTCCACAGTCACCCTGACTCCAGTCTCCCCGGGGGCATCCTGCCAGCAGGGCAATAAATTCACACATATTGGGAGCCTTAAAGAGGAAGAGAATAGATAAGAGAGAGAAGCCATCTCCAATAGTGACCTTCACACAGAGCCACAGATGGGAAATCAGGAGACCTAGTCACAAGACAAAGAACATTGTAACACATAATCTATGCCTGGCTAAATGAGTGATCGTCCAATCATAGACCCAGAAGTAGAATGTTACACTAGAAGGCCGGTCTAGAATCTGACCCCCCAGTCTGAGTCTATATCTGGGCTCTCACAGCTAAAGCTCCGTGTCCCAGAGATGGGTCAGCCGAAGCTGCTGTGAACCTCTTTCCATATATCTCCGCTCTCCCCATCGGCCAAGAGAAGCAAAGTTTAGGTTTCTGTAAGTTTCTCCTTTTTATTTCATTGTTTGTATATGTGTATGTCACTTTATTATTTCTATTTATATATCTTTTTATGTAAGCACTGTACCTTTTATATTAAAGCTTTAAGCTTTAATAAGTCTGAACCTTGTATACTCTAAGAATCCACAGCCCGAGGAAGGTGCGATTTTTTGATTGTCTGAGAAGTCTTAGTTTAGGGGAACTCATCAGCCCCCCAAAATCCGATGGGTGGTGGCAGCGTGTGTGAAGCGGGGTGTGCGGTGTGAGTCGGGGTGTGATTGATGTTCCCTTTCAGCATAGGACAGAGGTCGAGTGCTGGATTGAGTGAGAGGTGATAGATTAATCCTTGCAGGCGCAACCCCAAGTCACGTGCTGGGAAGTGGGTACGTGACAGGCTATTTCACCATTTAGTAGTGAATGGCAAAGCAGTTAATGAGGAGCCCCGGAAGTACATGCAGCAGGACACCCGCAATTATAATGATGCTGTTAATTATTTTCTTTCTATTTACAGCCTCCCCATCCCCAAACCGAACCCGAGCTGTAACACGGATTCTTCATGGAAGTCTGTGTTCGAACACTAGGTGTTTGGTACGGACCCTGAACTTTAGTTTGGATTAGCCTATCCCTACTTCTCATCTCTGTGTCACCCTACTCATCCTCTCTACAGTTCTGCACCCCTCTACATCTCATCCTCATGCCTATCACCTACCCGTCCTCTCCACAGTTGTGCACCCCTCTACATCTCCTCATCTCGGTCTGTCCATCACCCTACCCATGCTCTCCATTTTGTAACTGATCACAGACTCACATCCTCAGTGTAATCCAAACATCGCACCTCTACTCCAACACTTTTCTCTTGCTGTGCCAGTGTTCTGGAACCTGTTACCCCAATTGATCTGACTAATATCTAGCCTCCATGTCTTCTAGCATGCTCTAAAAACATATCTCTTTAGATTGGCTTACCACCTCTACTCACTAACCAATGGCTGGTTTCACGCTAGTGTGTGTTTTTTTAATGCCTGTATAACCTGCATCCCCCCCAGATTCCCCGAATTTGTAAAAACTGAAGCACTCGCACCAGTTATGATCACTGAAACTGGTGCGGGAGCATATAGTTGCTTCCTGTGTATACCCTATTACCGCCGGATCCGGGGACAAGTGACACGGCCCCTAGGAGGAGAGTCATTTAGAACTGTGTTCTGGGCATGCGCAGATCAAAAACCCAGATCGGGTGCCCAGATTCAATGGGATCCAGAGTCTGCCAGATTCGGGTTACATATGGACACATTTTAATCCATCCCATTTGCCCCAGATCTGGGTGTTCACGTTTTTGGTCACAGACATCAAAATGCAGTTTTGGTCTCAGAGCAAAAACCGGTGACACCCGGCAAACGTGGAGAACTGGATCACCCAGATTCAGCCGGACTCGCACGGATACCGAAAACCAGTGTGAAACCAACCTGACTCTCCTTTTCCCTCCTAAATGTTAATCCTAATCTGCTCCCTCCTATTCAGCCACCTCCTCCATGTACACGATAACTGCACATTACAGACCTCAGCTGCTTTATATGAACATCCCTATACAATAGCGATGTCTGGACCCTACATGACACGTCCGACCTATTGTGTCCCTCCATTCCCGCCTAGAACCTCAATCCTGTGTGTTACTCTGTGATGTCTTTATATGTCCCTGCCTAATTGTACAGTGCTGCGGAATAGGACAGCGCCATATAAATAAGAATGATCATTCTGCAGCAGGGTCTGCACACAGACTGGTTGGGGGGTCCCTCTGTGGGGGGCCAATAGTGACTGGCTACCACTGTGGCTCCTGCGGACCTCTCACCAGGGACACACTGAGGTTTCCCACTATGTGAAGCACCCCGGTCACAGACACTAGTGATCATTTATTGTCCTGGAATGAAGGTGGAGATGATCAGGCCTTTATAGAAAGCTACACTGTATTATTTCTATAAAAATACACAGACCAATAAGCGATAACCAACAGATGGAAAGTTACCACAATGAGGCTCATTTGTAAGAAGAAATGCAGACAGGCACGGGCCCATGGCGTCCATTTATTCCATACCCAATGTGGGCTACATCAGTCCCTCGCCCCCTCGTACAAGTGTCTGCGCAGCAGAATATCACACAGGAGCAGAGTCGTGGAGTCGGCAGCAAATGCAGCGACTCTGACTCCTAACATATAATAAATTAGATGCAGTAGATGAATGCAGAATGTGCTGAATATTAATATGTTCTATCTAAATTATTGTATCATAATAATGATTAAAGCCTGATAATCACATTGTACAGTAAATGTATTACGGACATGAGCCGTTTATGAGGGAGTCGTTGGTTTGGCTTACGGACTCCACCACCCTGCACAGTAGACGGACACAGGGAGAACGAGCCGGCGGGAGGTGGCGGCCAAGAGCGGACAAGGCACCGCGTGCAATATAGAGAGGAGGAGAGTCAGGGTCTGTCCTGAACAAGGTCCTCCAGGACCTGGCAGAGCCGCTGCTTGTCCTGAGCGCTCTCACACACCTGACGGAGAGCGTGCGCCTTCTGTGGAGGGGCGTGAGGTCCTCGCAGGAGGTAGAAGCAGCAGTCTCTTCTGAGTCCAGCACTCTCATAGGTCTCAGCAAGGTTGTAGACATGGGGCAGACTGTCTAGGCTCAGGCTGTCTCGTACCACTTTCTCCAGCTCACTCTGTAGACCCGGTATTAGAAACCTAGCAGCAGCCGCCAATGTGAGCAGCAGAGGGGACTGGGACAGCTCCTCTGCAGACGCCGACCCCAGGTCCTCTGCAGACGCCGACCCCAGCTCCTCTGCGGACACCGACCCCAGGTCCTCTGCAATCACCGGCTCCATCCCCTCTGCGGACACCGACCCCAGGTCCTCTGCAATCACCAGCCCCTTCCCCTCTGCGGACGCCGACCCCAGGTCCTCTGCAATCACCGGCTCCATCCCCTCTGCGGACGCCAACCCCAGGTCCTCTGCAATCACCAGCCGCTTCCCCTCTGCAGACACTGGCCCCAGGTCCTCTGCAATCACCGACTCCATCCCCTCTGCGGACGCCAACCCCAGGTCCTCTGCAATCACCAGCCGCTTCCCCTCTGCAGACACTGGCCCCAGCCCCTGTAGTGTGGGGCACAGGGAGCAGCCGTGCAGGTAATGCAGCATGGGCAGGAAGGCGCAGGCCGGCACCTCGCGCACACGCACCTCCTGCTGCTGAGACTCCGCATAGCCGCCCTGCAGCATGGCCCGGAACACGTCACTGTCTCTGCAGAGCTGCTCTCGATTACCAGCTACTCGCTCTCCTCCATCCAGCACAAACACGAGATCCCCCTGACCCCGAGCAAGTAGGTCCAGGTAAGAGCATGTGGGGGAGGGTAATGAAAGGGATGGAGCTGGAGCCAAGGAATCCACAGGGGGTAATAAGGCAGAAAGGCATTCAGAGGCATGGAGGAAATCCACTGGATCCACAGTAATCATCAATGTCTCCAAGATCAACTGAAGAGCTCCGGCCACCAGCTGCTGCCGCTGCGGGGACTGCTTCCTGCAATACAAAGGGGGAGACAACAATACACAAGATTTCTCTATACAGAACATCAAACATACAGAGCACCACCACCATGCAGGAAAGAGCGCCACCAAAGGGAGACACCACCATGGAGGAAAGAGCGCCACCAAAGTGAGACACCACCACCATGCAGGAAAGAGCACACGAAAGTGACACCACCACCACCATGGAGGAAAGAGTGCCACCAAAGGGAGACACCACCATGGAGGAAAGAGCGCCACCAAAGTGACACCACCACCATGGAGGAAAGAGCACACGAAAGTGACACCACCACCATGCAGGAAAGAGCACACGAAAGTGACACCACCACCACCATGGAGGAAAGAGCGCCACCAAAGGGAGACACCACCATTAAGGAAACAGCGCCACCAAAGTGAACCCACCACCATGGAGGAAAGAGTGCCACCAAAGTGAACACCACCACCATGAAGGAAAGAAAGCCACCAAAGTGACACCACCACCATGAAGGAAAGAGTGCCACCCAAGTGACACCACCACCATGAAGGAAAGAAAGCCACCAAAGTGAACACCACCATCATGGAGGAAAGAAAGCCACCCAAGTGACACCACCACCATGAAGGAAACAGCGCCACCAAAGTGAACACCACCACCATGAAGGAAAGAGTGCCACCAAAGTGACACCACCACCATGGAGGAAAGCGAGCCACCAAAGTGACACCACCACCATGGACGAAAGAGCGCCACGAAAGTGACACCACCACCATGGAGGAAAGCGGACACGAAAGGGACACCACCACCATGGAGGAAAGAGCCACCAAAGAGACACCACTGACTAATGGGTTAACTGGGAAGTCAGACTACAGCTAAAACACAAATACACAGATGGTAACTACCCCTCCAACCTCAACACTACTGCCAGATTATACCACCCCTCCACTAACTGCTCCTCTGCCAATCCAAATACCCTGGGAATTCAGCCCATACATCTCTGCCCTAATCTCCTGCTACCCCCCACATATAATCCCCAAGTATATAATCTATCCCCTCCATACATCTCTGCCTTAATCTCCCGATACCCCCCCACATATAATCCCCAGTATATAATCTGTCCCCTCCATACATCTCTGCCCTAATCTCCTGCTACCCCCCACATATAATCCCCAGTATATAATCTGTCCCCTCCATACCTCTCTGCCCTAATCTCCCCATACCCCCGCATATAATCCCCAGTATATAATCTGTCCCCTCCATACATCTCTGCCCTAATCTCCAGATACCCCCCACATATAATCCCCAAGTATATAATCTATCCCCTCCATACATCTCTGCCTTAATCTCCCGATACCCCCCCACATATAATCCCCAGTATATAATCTGTCCCCTCCATACATCTCTGCCCTAATCTCCTGCTACCCCCCACATATAATCCCCAGTATATAATCTGTCCCCTCCATACCTCTCTGCCCTAATCTCCCCATACCCCCGCATATAATCCCCAGTATATAATCTGTCCCCTCCATACATCTCTGCCCTAATCTCCAGATACCCCCCACATATAATCCCCAAGTATATAATCTATCCCCTCCATACATCTCTGCCTTAATCTCCCGATACCCCCCCACATATAATCCCCAGTATATAATCTGTCCCCTCCATACATCTCTGCCCTAATCTCCTGCTACCCCCCACATATAATCCCCAGTATATAATCTGTCCCCTCCATACCTCTCTGCCCTAATCTCCCCATACCCCCGCATATAATCCCCAGTATATAATCTGTCCCCTCCATACATCTCTGCCCTAATCTCCAGATACCCCCCACATATAATCCCCAGTATATAATCTGTCCCCTCCATACATCTCTGCCCTAATCTCCAGATACCCCCCACATATAATCCCCAGTATATAATCTGTCCCCTCCATACATCTCTGCCCTAATCTCCTGCTACCCCCCACATATAATCCCCAGTATATAATCTGTCCCCTCCATACACAGGTCCCTTCTGGAGCAGATTGTGGCTGTACAGTGAAATCTACAGCCAATCCCAAATAATCCTGTAAATGTCACATTTGTTTCATGTCCTGAAGGAGAAGGTTTTCTTTTGTCGCCTTCTCCTGAATGTGCCGTCCATCACTGCCAGGATCACACTGAGGAGCCCCCCGTACAGGACCAAGAGGGGCTACAGAACAGGCTTCATCCGTGATGGAGGGAAAGACAGATTATATTCATCCACACAAGAGATTATAAGGACCTGCCAGACCCAAGGAAGACACCACAGACCCAGTCCTACCTGTAAATAAAGGGCAGACACAGGGCGCACTGCCGTTTCTCACTCGCTGATCCCGACGCCAACATGTGGGTAATTACCCCAACCCCAAATGGGGACTCAGCCTGAATACGAAGATTACGGAGGAGAACATGGCCTGCAGAGAAGGAAAGGGTCACCATAATGAACCAGATGCTGGAGATACATAAGATCCTGTCTGCAGCCACCACTAGGGGAGCTCCCTATATACAGAGATACATGATAAGATTCTGTCTGCAGCCACCAGTAGGGGGAGCTCCCTATATACAGAGATACATGATAAGATTCTGTCTGCAGCCACCAGTAGGGGGAGCTCCCTATATACAGAGATACATGATAAGACCCTGTCTGCAGTCACCACTAGGGGAGCTCCCGGTATACAGAGATACATGATAAGACCCTGTCTGCAGTCACCACTAGGGGGAGCTCCCGGTATACAGAGATACATAAGACCCTGTCTGCAGCAACCACTATGGGGATCTCCCTGTATACAGAGATACATGATAAGATTCTGTCTGCAGCCACCACTAGGGGGAGCTCCCTGTATACAGATACATGATAAGATCCTGTCTGCAGTCACCACTAGGAGGAGCTCCCTCTATACAGAGATACATGATAAGATCCTGTCTGCAGCCGCCACTAGGGGGAGCTCCCTGTATACAAAGATACATGATAAGATCCTGTCTGCAGCCACTACTAGGGGGAGCTCCCTGTATACAGTGATACATAAGACCCTGTCTGCAGTCACCACTAGGGGATCTCCCTGTATACAGACATAAAATTCTTTCTGCAGTCACCACCAGGGGAGCTCCCTGTATACAGAGATACATGATAAGATCCTGTCTGTAGTCACCACTAGAGGGAGCTCCCTGTATACAGAGATATATGATAAGACCCTGTCTGCAGCCACCATTAGGGGGAGCTCCCTGTATACAGAGATGCATGATAAGATCCTGTCTGCAGCCACCACCAGGGGGAGCTCCCTGTATACAGAGATACATAATAAGACCCGGTCTGCAGTCACCACTAGGGGAGCTCCCTGTATACAGAGATACATGATAAGATCCTGTCTGCAGTCACCACTAGGGGGAGCTCCCTGTATACAGTGACATATGAGAAGATCCTGTCTGCAGCCACCACTAGGGGGAGCACTATAAATATACAGGATTGTAATTTTCTCACTGCAGTATATGTTGGTGCTACAAATTGTAAATATTAAGTGCAGATCAGAATATAAGAAATGACATTGAATATTGCAGATTAGGATTTGTACACAAACCTTCCTTGTTCTTACCGAGCTTCTTTGCCCTATGTTGATGTCGGGTCCTCGGGTTTCGTGATGATCTCAGGAGTAGTCTGTATCTGAGGGTGCAGATACCTCCTGTCCTAATAAAGGCTTCCAGACAGGTGGGGTCACAGGTCAGACGCTGGAGAAGCCGGGCAGCACTCCTGGATGGCTGCGGGTGACGGGTGACATAAGTCAATAGACCCTTTAATACCGGATGGGAGACCAGACAGGAGCTGGAATCCGGCAAGTGAGAAAAACGAGACAAGAGAATCAGAACCGGGATCTCTGGACCCCAAATGTCTGATGCAGCAGACCGGGGCCCCAATGGTCCCAGACAGCGCAGGATCTCTGACCCTGGGGACTGATGTTTTGTAGAAGAGGGAGGGGAGCCGCAGAGCTGACCGGAGCCCGGGGCCCTCCTGGGACTGGAGAGGCTCGGACTCTGCGGCTGCGACGGAGGCTGATGGATGGTCGGTTCAGGTGAGGGGGTGACATTACACTCCAGGCACCAGTCTGATGGAAGCTCATCCAACGTGTAACCCTCCGATAGCAGCCAACACCTGCGGAAAGAGGAAAATAAATCACAAGGGGGCCGGCAGGGGCCACAGGGTCACATGCTGGAGCTGAAAGGGCACATGGAGGCCGGCAGAGGCCACAGGGTCACATGCTGGAGCTGAAAGGGCACATGGAGGCCGGCAGGGGCCACAGGGTCACATGCTGGAGCTGAAAGGGCACATGGAGGCCGGCAGGGGCCACAGGGTCACATGCTGGAGATGAAAGGGCACGTGTGATGGATCTACAGCTATACAGACACCACACAGTACACACACACCGGGCCGTCCACACGTGTGATGGATCTACAGCTATACACCACGCGCACACACACACGCACACGCACGCACAGGGCCATCCACACGTGTGATGATCTACAGCTATACATCACACAGTAACACACACACACCGGGCTGTCCACACGTGTGATGGATCTACAGCTATACACCACACATCACACAGTACACACACACACACACACACCGGGCTGTCCACACATGTGATGGATCTACAGCTATAGACACCACATAGTACACACACACACACCGGGCCGTCCACACGTGTGATGATCTATAGCTATACAGACACCACACAGTACACACACACACACACACACCGGGCTGTCCACACATGTGATGGATCTACAGCTATAGACACCACATAGTACACACACACACACCGGGCCGTCCACACGTGTGATGATCTATAGCTATACAGACACCACACAGTACACACACACACACACACACACACACACACACACACACACACACACACACACCGGGCCGTCCACACGTGTGATGATCTACAGCTATACACCACACATCACACAGTACAAACACACACACCGGGCTGTCCACACGTGTGATGGATCTACAGCTATACAGACACCACATAGTACACACACACCGGGCCGTCCACACGTGTGATGATCTATAGCTATATAGACACCACACAGTACACACACACACACCGGGCCGTCCACACGTGTGATGATCTACAGCTATACAGCAGACATCACACAGACACACACACACATCACAGACACACACACACACATCACACAGACACACACACACAGTACACCCACACACCGCCGTCCACACTTACTTCAGACTCTCCTCCGATGTCATCACATCTTCTTTCTTCTTGGACTCCGATGGGAAATCAGAAGAAGCAGATCCAGGATCCTCGTCTTCATCTATCTCCGCCTCACAGTGTGAACCTCCGCCATCTTCTGCAGCTCTCACCACCTCCTCTAATCTCTGTGCCAACAAGGGCGCGAGGCCTCCTGAGCCGAGAATGGCAAGGCAGGTGTGTCATAGCAGTAATGCAGAAATGCTGTGATAATCTTGTGGTGGGCAGAACAATATTGAGGGTCCCTCATTAGGTCTAGGAGGAGGTCCAGTCCTCCCAATTTTCTGACTCTGCTCCGATTTAATGCTTCTCGGCAGCACATACACAGTGATCGCACCAGAGGGAGGCACCGCGCAGGAGCCCCCAGCAGCACCTTCACTTCTGCTACAAGAAGGTCAATAGCGCCAGCATTACCAAGCAAGGGGCGCAGAGCTCCCTGATTACACAGATTGGACAGCGTTCCTAAAGCAGCTTGGCGCACCGCCGTCTTCACTCCTTCACCACTGGCGAGATCTACCAGGGTGGTGATAGCGGGGCTGAGCTGCTCCGCACAGTCCAGGGTGCAGCCCGGCTCAGCTCACATACAGCACGTACAGCAGCGCCCACCACCTCGGGTCTGGAGCGCTCAGCAGCTGCACACAAGGCACCAGTCCCCCCTGTGCACACACAGAAGCCCGATGTGCTGGAGAGTCCCCCAAGATGCGCAGGGCCCGCACACAACTCTGCAGGCAGCCGTCATCTTTGGACCGCTGTAAAATCTGCACCAGAGTAGAGACGGCCCCTGAGGATGACAAACGAGAGAGAAAAAACAAATGTCATCACTGCACGGTACCCCCCCAAAATCACACATGCAAGAGCCCCCACAACATACACCTGCAGAGCCCCCCCCCCCCCCCAAAACACACATCAAAGCCCCCCCCCAAATCACACCATGCAAGAGGCCCCCCCCCCCCAAAATCACACCATGCAAGAGGCCCCCAAACATCACACCATCAAAGCCCTCCCCCCCAAACACACCATGCAAGAGGCCTCTCCCAGTATACACCGTCCAACAGACTGTGGACGCAGCGCGCGCGAGCCAGCCGGGAGACGACCAGCATTGGCCGGTCATTTCCCGGCTGGCGAGCCGCTGACCTCTGTGCCGCGGCTGAGCTCCGGTCAGCGGCGCTGAACGCGGCGACCAATCAGAGAAGCAGCGCAAGGTTTGAATGCAGCGAGCTCTCATTGATAGGCGCGTAGGGTGACGACCAATCAGAGACACGGCATTCAAACTGCGCGCCAAGTCTCTTATTGGGGCACACGGTGGCTCAAGTGGTTAGCACTGCAGCCTTTGCAGCGCTGGGGTCCTGAGGTCCTGGGTTCAATTCCCACCAAGGACACCATCTGCAAGGAGTTTGTATGTTCTCCCTGTGTTTGCGTGGGTTTCCTCCGGGCACTCCAGTTTCCTCCCACATTGTAATGACATACTGATAGGATGTATAGATTGTGAGCTCCAAGAGAGACAGCATTACTGATGTATGTAAAGTGCTATGGACTTAATAGCGCTAAATAAATGAATAATATTATTAATTGTTGCCAACAGCCGCGGCCACCAATGAGCGTTGCAGTATTCAAATTGCGATATTGGCGCTCATAGTGTGACGCAGTTTACTCCTGTGAAAAAATACCCAAAAAAATATATAGACGATAGATACATACATAGACAGATATTGTGTATGAACGAAAAAAGTAGGAATGGGGCACCGGTGTATGCAACAGTCTCCAGCAATTCCCGCAGATGCAGCTAGTCATGCAGGAGACACCCCCTCCCTACACCTCCATCAGAACCCCCCCCCTCTACACCTCCATGCAGGAGACACCCCCCCTCCCTCTACACCTCCATGCAGGAGACACCCCCCTCCCTCTACACCTCCATGCAGGAACCCCCCCCCCCTACACCTCCATGCAGGAGACACCCCCCCCCCCTCACACCTCCATGCAGGAACACCCCCCCCCTCTACACCTCCATGCAGGAACACCCCCCCCCCCCTACACCTCCATGCAGGAAGACACCCCCCCCTCCCCTACACCTCCATGCAGGAACACCCCCCCTCCCTCCTACACCTCCATGCAGAGACACCCCCCCCTCTACACCTCCATGCAGGAGACACCCCCCCCCTCTACACCTCCATGCAGGAGACACCCCCCCCCCTACACCTCCATGCAGGAGACACCCCCCCCCCTACACCTCCATGCAGGAGACACCCCCCCCCTACACCTCCATGCAGGAGACACCCCCCCCCCTACACCTCCATGCAGGAGACACCCCCCCCCCCTACACCTCCATGCAGGAGACACCCCCCCCTGACACCTCCATGCAGAGACACCCCCCCCTGTACACCTCCATCAGAACCCCCCTCTACACCTCCATGCAGAGCAACTCCCCCCCCCCCGCAGAGACACCCCCCCCTCAACCTCCATGCAGGACCCCCCCCCGACACCTCCTCAGAACACCCCCCTCTACACCTCCATGCAGAGCCAACCTTTCCCCCCCCCCATCAGACCCCCCCCCCACACCTCCATGCAGGAGCAACTTCCCCCCCCACACCCCATGTAGGAGCCACCCCCCCCCCTCACCTCCATGTAGGAGCCACCCCCCCACCTCCATGCACGCCCCACTGTTCAGTTTTATATTTGTTGAAGAAGTGTAAAATCTGCAATAAATTTGGTTCCCCCTCACGATTGTTCCCACTTGTTGTTGATTCTTCACAAAAATTTGAATTTTATCTTTATGGCACTGTATATACACAGGGGCGAATACTTTCACAAGGCACTGTATATATACACAGGGGCGAATACTTTCACAAGGCACTGTATATATACACAGGGGGCAGAATACTTTCACAAGGCACTGTATATACACAGGGGCAGAATACTTTCACAAGGCACTGTATATATACACAGGGGCAGAATACTTTCACAAGGCACTGTATATACACAGGGGCGAATACTTTCACAAGGCACTGTATAAAAGGGGGCTGAATACTTTCACAAGGCACTGTATATACACAGGGGCAGAATACTTTCACAAGGCACTGTATATATACATAGGGGGCTGATACTTTCACAAGGCTCTGTATATATACATAGGGGCTGATACTTTCACAAGGCACTGTATATATACATAGGGGCTGAATACTTTCACAAGGCACTGTATATATACACAGGGGGCTGAACACTTTCACAAGGCACTGTATATACATAGGGGCCGATACTTTCACAAGGCCTGTATATATACATAGGGGCTGAATACTTTCACAAGGCACTGTATATATACATAGGGGGCTGAACACTTTCACAAGGCACTGTATATAACATAGGGGGCTGAACACTTTCACAAGGCACTGTATATACATAGGGCTGAATACTTTCACAAGGCCCTGTATATATACATAGGGGCCGAATACTTTCACAAGGCACTGTATATATACATAGGGGGCTGAATACTTTCACAAGGCCTGTATATATACATAGGGGCTGAATACTTTCACAAGGCACTGATATATACATAGGGGCTGAATACTTTCACAAGGCACTGTATATATACATAGGGGGCTGAACACTTTCACAAGGCACTGTAGTATATACATAGGGGGCTGAATACTTTCACAAGGCACTGTATATACAGAGGGAGCTGAATACTTTCACAAGGCACTGTATATACATAGGGAGCTGAATACTTTCACAAGGCACTGTATATACATAGGGAGCTGAATACTTTCACAAGGCACTGTGTATATACATAGGGGGCTGAGACTTTCACAAGGCACTGTAATATACATAGGGGGCTGAACACTTTCACAAGGCACTGTGTATATACATAGGGGGCTGAACACTTTCACAAGGCACTGTATATATACATTGCAGGAGTGACAGTGCCCGGCTTGCTGCGATTTGCAGGCTCGGGCTGTGTGTCCAGATCGGTGAGAATCACATACCCAGACACAGACATGGCACCTGGAGGTCACCTCTGATCCTTTCCTGTCCGTGGGGTCCTGCAAAAAGTAAAGTCCCCACAGACAGGAAAGAAAAAAATCACAATGTGAGACCAACCTAAAGGCCGAGTCACACATAACGACGCATCCGCGATCCCGATAACGATGGTGCGCGGTTTACACATCACGGGTAGATGTCACACAGGGAGGTCACCAGCGATCCAGAGTTATACCGAGGTGTTGTGAATTTTCTCTCCATAGCGCAGCACTGAGATCGTTGCTCATTATCTCTGTCACACACAACGATGTAGCGTTCCCAGCGGGAGACTAACGACGCAGGAATGACCCAGAGCAGTGTGCAACGATCTCACAGCAGAGGCCAGAGCACTGGTGCGTGTCACACACACAACGACATCGCTGCTGCGTCACTACATGCCCGAGGCTAAATTAAGTGAGAACGGCTGCAGCCAGTAATCTATGTGATACATCGGTGGATTCAGGGTTTCATTGCCTACATTTTATTGCTGACATTATTCCTTCACATCAAAAATAAGGGTAAAGCCTCAACAGCAGAGGCCGGCAGCTGAGTGGGGCCACGTCACCATGGATGTGACCAGCAGCCCCCAACCACCAAACATGGGGGGGAACCTACCAGGAGTCACCACCTTACACCATCACATCTCCACATTCCAGCTTCAGAAGAGTCACATCACACATCTCTGCTCTGACACACGACTCACCTGATTGTGATGATCGCGCCGTTCACTGGGTCCAAAGCCAAATTACCCAGAGCTCGCGACACTCTGTTCCATATGAATCAAGCACACCGACTGCAGGATGAAACGCAAGAAGCACGAGCAAATCCAATGAAGATGGCGACATTGACACCACCAGTGTGATACTACACCCTCCCCACCCCCCCTGGCACTACAACTCCCCAGAACACAGCCCCCGCCCCACCACAACCCCTGTGCTACACCCTCCCCAGAACACAGCCCCCACCCCACCACCCTCCTGGCACTACAGACTCCCCACCACCCCTGTGCTACACCTCCCCAGAACACAGCCCCCGCCGCACCGCCGCCCCTGTGCTACAACCCTCCCCAGACCACAGCCCCCGCGCTACACCCTCTCCAGACCACAGCCCCCGCCCCACCGCCGCCCCTGTGCTACACCCTCCCCAGACCACAGCCCCCGCCCCACCGCCGCCCCTGTGCTACACCCTCCCCAGAACACAGCCCCCGCCCCACCGCCGCCCCTGTGCTACACCCTCCCTAGAACACAGCCCCCGCCCCACCCGCCGCCCCTGTGCTACACCCTCCCCAGACCACAGCCCCCGCCCCACCGCCGCCCCTGTGCTACACCCTCCCCAGACCACAGCCCCCGCCCCCCCTGCGCTACACCCTCCCCAGAACACAGCCCCCGCCCCACCACCGCCCCTGCCTACACCCTCCCAGCAGCCCCCACCACCACCACTCCTCACCTCATCACCACTACACCCCAGCACCACACACACACACACATCAGCAGTTATCAGATTCTGGACGCTCTTAAATCCTTAATAAAATAAAGTCGCATAAAGAAACAAACTAAACGTCTGAAAGCCACGAAGCGAATAAACTCACCCAACGCAGGAATCCCACTGAGCTGCCGCACCTGAAAGGAAAGATGATAAAAGGTGAATACACCCCCACATCTCACCACTCCTTCCCCCCCACCTCTCCACTCCTCCTCCCCCCCACCTCACCTATGCCCCACCCCCCACCACTCCACTCCCCCCCACTCCACTCCCCCCCACCACCTCACCTCTGCCCCACCCCACACCACTCCTCTCCCCCCCACCACTCCTCCACCCCCCCACCTCACCACTCCTCTCCCCACCGCCTCACCTCTGCCCCACCCCCCACCACTCCTCTCCCCCCCACCACACCTCTGCCCCACCCCCCACCACCTCCTCCACCTCACCTCTCCCCCCCCCACCACTCCTCCACCTCACCTCTCCCCCCCCACCACTCCTCCACCTCAACTCTGCCCCACCCCCCACCACTCCTCTCCCCCCGCCACTCCTCCACCTCTTCTATACCCCCCCCGCCACCTCACCTCTGCCCCACCCCCCACCACTCCTCTCCCCCCCCCCGCCACCCCCCACCACTCCTCTCCCCCCCCCCCGCCTCACCTCTGCCCCACCCCCCACCACTCCTCTCCCCCCCCGCCGCCTCACCTCTGCCCCACCCCCCACCACTCCTCTCCCCCCCCCCGCCACCCCCCCACCACTCCTCTCCCCCCCCGCCGCCTCACCTCTGCCCCACCCCCCACCACTCCTCTCCCCCCCGCCACCTCACCTCTGCCCCACCCCCCACCACTCCTCTCCCCCCCGCCACCTCACCTCTGCCCCACCCCACTCCTCCACCCCCCCACCTCACCTCTGCCTCCCCCCCACCACACACTCTGCCCCACCCCTCCTCCACCTCACCTCTCCCCCCCCACCACTCCTCCACCCCCCCACCACTCCTCCACCCCCCCGCCACCTCACCTCTGCCCCACCCCCCACCACTCCTCTCCCCCCCGCCACTCCTCCACCTCTCCTCTCCCACCACTCCTCCACCCCCCCCGCCACCTCACCTCTGCCCCACCCCCCACCACTCCTCTCCCCCCCGCCACTCCTCCACCTCTCCTCTCCCCCCCCACCACTCCTCCACCCCCCCGCCACCTCACCTCTGCCCCACCCCCCACCACTCCTCTCCCCCCCGCCACTCCTCCACCTCTCCTCCACCCCCCCCCGCCACCTCACCTCTGCCCCACCCCCCACCACTCCTCTCCCCCCCCCACCTCACCTCTGCCCCACCCCACTCCTCCACCCCCCCACCTCACCTCTGCCTCCCCCCCACCTCACCTCTGCCCCACCCCCCCACCACTCCTCCACCTCACCTCTCCCCCCCCACCACTCCTCCACCCCCCCCCCCCGCCACCTCACCTCTGCCCCACCCCCACACTCCTCTCCCCCCCCACTCCCTCACCTCTGCCCCACCCCTCCTCACCCCCCCAGCACCTCTGCCCCACCCCCAACCACTCCTCTCACCACTCCTTCTCCTCCCCCCCCCTCCTCTCACCACTCCTTCTCCTCCCCCCCCCCCTCTCACCACTCCTTCTCCTCCCCCCCCCCTCCTCTCACCACTCCTTCTCCTCCCCCCCTCCTCTCACCACTCCTTCTCCTCCCCCCCCTCCTCTCACCACTCCTTCCCCCCCCCCCCTCCTCTCACCACTCCTTCTCCCCCCCACCCCTCCTCTCACCACTCCTTCTCCCCCCCACCCCTCCTCTCACCACTCCTCTCCCCCCCCACCCCTCCTCTCACCACTCCTTCTCCCCCCCACCCCTCCTCTCACCACTCCTTCTCCCCCCCACCCCTCCTCTCACCACTCCTTCTCCTCCCCCCCCCTCCCTCTCCCCACTCCTTCTCCCCCCCACCCCTCCTCTCACCACTCCTCCCCCCCCCTCCTCTCACCACTCCTCCCCCCCCCCACCCCTCCTCTCACCACTCCTCCCCCCCCACCTCACTACTCCTCCCCCCCACCTCACTACTCCTCCCCCCCCTCACCACTCCTCCCCCCCACCTCACTACTCCTCCCCCCCCCACCTCACTACTCCTCCCCCCCCCACCTCACTACTCCTCCCCCCTCCTCTCACCACTCCTCCCCCCCACCTCACTACTCCTCCCCCCCACCTCACTACTCCTCCCCCCCTCACCACTCCTCCCCCCCACCTCACTACTCCTCCCCCCCCACCTCACTACTCCTCCCCCCCCCCACCTCACTACTCCTCCCCCCCCCCACCTCACTACCTCCTCCCCCCCCCACCTCACTACTCCCTCCCCCCCTCCTCTCCCACTCCTCCCCCCCTCCTCTCACCACTCCTCCCCCCCACCTCACTACTCCTCCCCCCCACCTCACTACTCCTCCCCCCCTCACCACTCCTCCCCCCCACCTCACTACTCCTCCCCCCCCACCTCACTACTCCTCCCCCCCCCCACCTCACTACTCCTCCCCCCTCCTCTCACCACTCCTCCCCCCCACCTCACTACTCCTCCCCCCCACCTCACTACTCCTCCCCCCCTCACCACTCCTCCCCCCCACCTCACTACTCCTCCCCCCCCACCTCACTACTCCTCCCCCCCCCCACCTCACTACTCCTCCCCCCCTCCTCTCACCACTCCTCCCCCCCTCCTCTCACTACTCCTCCCCCCCTCCTCTCACCACTCCTCCCCCACATCTCCTGGCTCCTCCCCACATGCAGGTTTCATGCAATGACTGACGATCCCTGCAGCCAATGGTGTTGGCTGTGGGCGTGTCTTACCTGGGCGCGGCTCCCCGCCTCCGTGCAGCTATTGGCCAGCAGACTGAGGGCGAGTTCCAGGTTCCTCCGGGAGGCCCCGAGCACCGCGGCCCGGGCGGGATCCGTGAACAGCGCCAGCAGCAGCGTCAGCCCTCCCCGCTCCCGGAACAGCTCGGCTCCGCCCGCCCGGCACACATGGCGGCTCCGCAGCTCACTCAGGGCCCTCCCGAGTCCAGCCGGGTCCTGAACCGCCGCCGCCAGCCGGACAGACAGGAGGAGAGCGACGGGCCGGACATCGTCACACACTGCGCATGCGCCAACGTCTCCGTCACCGCAAGGCACGCCGGGACCTGCAGCAGGCGGCCCCTGTGCTCTAATCCGGGGCGTGGCCGTCACAGCTGTGTATTCACAGCAGCCTAATGCTGCCATCTGGTGGCGGAACAGTTTTATTACAGCACTCAGTCTATATAATGGTCCTCCATATACAGGGCAGTGTATACTGGTATATATATATATAAAGATATCACAGGACGTCCCTCCATATACAGGGCAGTGTATACTGGTGTATATATACACAGATATCACAGGACGTCCCTCCATATACAGGGCAGTGTATACTGGTGTATATATACAGATATCACAGGACGTCCCTCCATATACAGGGCAGTGTGTACTGGTATATATATATACAGATATCACAGGACGTCCCTCCATATACAGGGCAGTGTATACTGGTATATATATATACAGATATCACAGGACGTCCCTCCATATACAGGGCAGTGTATACTGGTGTATATATATACAGATATCACAGGACTCCCTCCATATACAGGGCAGTGTATACTGTTTATATATACAGATATCACAGGACGTCCCTCCATATACAGGGCAGTGTATACTGGTATATATATATACAGATATCACAGGACGTCCCTCCATATACAGGGCAGTGTATACTGGTATATATATACAGATATCACAGGACGTCCCTCCATATACAGGGCAGTGTATACTGTATATATATACAGATATCACAGGACGTCCCTCCATATACAGGCAGTGTATACTGGTATATATATATACAGATATCACAGGACGTCCCTCCATATACAGGGCAGTGTATACTGGTTATATATATACAGATATCACAGGACGTCCCTCCATATACAGGGCAGTGTATACTGGTATATATATATACAGATATCACAGGACGTCCCTCCATATACAGGGCAGTGTATACTGGTATATATATACAGATATCACAGGACGTCCCTCCATATACAGGGCAGTGTATACTGGTTATATATATACAGATATCACAGGACGTCCCTCCATATACAGGGCAGTGTATACTGTGTATATATATACAGATATCACAGGACGTCCCTCCATATACAGGGCAGTGTATACTGGATATATATATACAGATATCACAGGACGTCCCTCCATATACAGGGCAGTGTATACTGGTATATATATATACAGATATCACAGGACGTCCCTCCATATACAGGCAGTGTATACTGGTATATATATACAGATATCACAGGACGTCCCTCCATATACAGGGCAGTGTATACTGGTATATATATACAGATATCACAGGACGTCCCTCCATATACAGGGCAGTGTATACTGGTATATATATACAGATATCACAGGACGTCCCTCCATATACAGGGCAGTGTATACTGGTTATATATATACAGATATCACAGGACGTCCCTCCATATACAGGGCAGTGTATACTGGTATATATATATACAGATATCACAGGACGTCCCTCCATATACAGGGCAGTGTATACTGGTATATATATTATATAGATAACGATATACACAGGACGTCCCTCCATATACAGGGCAGTGTATACTGGTTATATATATACAGATATCACAGGACGTCCCTCATATACAGGGCAGTGTATACTGGTTATATATATACAGATATCACAGGACGTCCCTCCATATACAGGATATATATACAGATATCACAGGACGTCCCTCCATATACAGGGCAGTGTATACTGTATATATATATACAGATATCACAGGACGTCCCTCCATATACAGGCAGTGTATACTGGTATATATATTACAGATATCACAGGACGTCCTCCAATACAGGGCAGTGTATACTGGTATATATATACAGATATCACAGGACGTCCCTTCCATATACAGGGCAGTGTATACTGGTATATATATACAGATATCACAGGACGTCCCTCCATATACAGGGCAGTGTATACTGGTATATATATATACAGATATCACAGGACGTCCCTCCATATACAGGGCAGTGTATACTGGTATTATATATACAGATATCACAGGACGTCCCTCCATATACAGGGCAGTGTATACTGGTATATATATACAGATATCACAGGACGTCCCTCCATATACAGGGCAGTGTATACTGGATATATATATACAGATATCACAGGACGTCCCTCATATACAGGGCAGTGTATACTGGTGTATATATACAGATATCACAGGACGTCCCTCCATATACAGGGCAGTGTATACTGGTATATATATACAGATATCACAGGACGTCCTCCATATACAGGGCAGTGTATACTGGTATATATATACAGATATCACAGGACGTCCCTCCATATACAGGGCAGTGTATACTGGTATATATATATACAGATATCACAGGACGTCCCTCCATATACAGGGCAGTGTATACTGGTATATATATATACAGATATCACAGGACGTCCCTCCATATACAGGGCAGTGTATACTGGTATATATATATACAGATATCACAGGACGTCCCTCCATATACAGGGCAGTGTATACTGGTATATTTTATACAGATATCACAGGACGTCCCTCCATATACAGGGCAGTGTATACTGGTATATATATACAGATATCACAGGACGTCCCTCCATATACAGGGCAGTGTATACTGGTAAAATATATACAGATATCACAGGACGTCCCTCCATATACAGGGCAGTGTATACTGGTGTATATATACAGATATCACAGGACGTCCCTCCATATACAGGGCAGTGTATACTGGTTATATATATACAGATATCACAGGACGTCCCTCCATATACAGGGCAGTGTATACTGGTTATATATATACAGATATCACAGGACGTCCCTCCATATACAGGGCAGTGTATACTGGTATATATATATACAGATATCACAGGACGTCCCTCCATATACAGGGCAGTGTATACTGGTATATATATATACAGATATCACAGGACGTCCCTCCATATACAGGGCAGTGTATACTGGTTATATATATACAGATATCACAGGACGTCCCTCCATATACAGGGCAGTGTATACTGGTATATATATATACAGATATCACAGGACGTCCCTCCATATACAGGGCAGTGTATACTGGTTATATATATACAGATATCACAGGACGTCCCTCCATATACAGGGCAGTGTATACTGGTATATATATACAGATATCACAGGACGTCCCTCCATATACAGGGCAGTGTATACTGGTATATATATACAGATATCACAGGACGTCCCTCCATATACAGGGCAGTGTATACTGGTATATATATATACAGATATCACAGGACGTCCCTCCATATACAGGGCAGTGTATACTGGTATATATATACAGATATCACAGGACGTCCCTCCATATACAGGGCAGTGTATACTGGTATAATATAATACAGATATCACAGGACGTCCCTCCATATACAGGGCAGTGTATACTGGTGTATATATACAGATATCACAGGACGTCCCTCCATATACAGGGCAGTGTATACTGGTGTATATATATATACAGATATCACAGGACGTCCCTCCATATACAGGGCAGTGTATACTGGTATTATATATACAGATATCACAGGACGTCCCTCCATATACAGGGCAGTGTATACTGGTATATATATATACAGATATCACAGGACGTCCCTCCATATACAGGGCAGTGTATACTGGTATATATATATATACAGATATCACAGGACGTCCCTCCATATACAGGGCAGTGTATACTGGTGTATATATATATACAGATATCACAGGACGTCCCTCCATATACAGGGCAGTGTATACTGGTATATATATACAGATATCACAGGACGTCCTCCATATACAGGGCAGTGTATACTGGTATATATATACAGATATCACAGGACGTCCCTCCATATACAGGGCAGTGTATACTGGTGTATATATATACAGATATCACAGGACGTCCCTCCATATACAGGGCAGTGTATACTGGTGATATATATACAGATATCACAGGACGTCCCTCCATATACAGGGCAGTGTATACTGGTATATATATATACAGATATCACAGGACGTCCCTCCATATACAGGGCAGTGATGGAATATACAGTATACAATCTCATATACACATGATGGTATATACAGGAACAGTCCCTCCATATACAGGGCAGTGTATACTGGTATATATTATACAGATATCACAGGACGTCCCTCCATATACAGGGCAGTGTATACTGGTATATATATACAGATATCACAGGACGTCCCTCCATATACAGGGCAGTGTATACTGGTATATATATATACAGATATCACAGGACGTCCCTCCATATACAGGGCAGTGTATACTGGTATATATATACAGATATCACAGGACGTCCCTCCATATACAGGGCAGTGTATACTGGTTATATATATATACAGATATCACAGGACGTCCCTCCATATACAGGGCAGTGTATACTGTTATATATATACAGATATCACAGGACGTCCCTCCATATACAGGGCAGTGTATACTGGTATATATATATACAGATATCACAGGACGTCCCTCCATATACAGGGCAGTGTATACTGGTATATATATATACAGATATCACAGGACGTCCCTCCATATACAGGGCAGTGTATACTGGTATATATATATACAGATATCACAGGACGTCCCTCCATATACAGGGCAGTGTATACTGGTATATATATATACAGATATCACAGGACGTCCCTCCATATACAGGGCAGTGTATACTGGTATATATATATACAGATATCACAGGACGTCCCTCCATATACAGGGCAGTGTATACTGGTATATATATATATACAGATATCACAGGACGTCCCTCCATATACAGGGCAGTGTATACTGGTATATATATACAGATATCACAGGACGTCCCTCCATATACAGGGCAGTGTATACTGGTATATTATATACAGATATCACAGGACGTCCCTCCATATACAGGGCAGTGTATACTGGTGTATATAATATATCTAACAGGAGTGTACACTGGATTCATACCATATACAGGGCGCAGTGTATACTGGTATATATATATACAGATATCACAGGACGTCCCTCCATATACAGGGCAGTGTATACTGGGTATATATTAACAGATATCACAGGACGTCCCTCCATATACAGGGCAGTGTATACTGGTGTATTATATATACAGATATCACAGGACGTCCCTCCATATACAGGGCAGTGTATACTGGTGTATATATATACAGATATCACAGGACGTCCCTCCATATACAGGGCAGTGTATACTGGTATATATAATACAGATATCACAGGACGTCCCTCCATATACAGGGCAGTGTATACTGGTTATATATATACAGATATCACAGGACGTCCCTCCATATACAGGGCAGTGTATACTGGTATATATATACAGATATCACAGGACGTCCCTCCATATACAGGGCAGTGTATACTGGTTAATATATACAGATATCACAGGACGTCCCTCCATATACAGGGCAGTGTATACTGGTTATATATACAGATATCACAGGACGTCCCTCCATATACAGGGCAGTGTATACTGGTATATATATATACAGATATCACAGGACGTCCCTCCATATACAGGGCAGTGTTTATGGTTATATATATACAATCACAGGACGTCCCTCCATATACAGGGCAGTGTATACTGGTTATATATATACAGATATCACAGGACGTCCCTCCATATACAGGGCAGTGTATACTGGTATATATATATACAGATATCACAGGCGTCCCTCCATATACAGGGCAGTGTATACTGGTATATATATACAGATATCACAGGACGTCCCTCCATATACAGGGCAGTGTATACTGGTATATATATATACAGATATCACAGGACGTCCTCCATATACAGGGCAGTGTATACTGGTTATATATATACAGATATCACAGGACGTCCCTCCATATACAGGGCAGTGTATACTGGTATATATATACAGATATCACAGGACGTCCCTCCATATACAGGGCAGTGTATACTGGTATATATATATACAGATATCACAGGACGTCCCTCCATATACAGGGCAGTGTATACTGGTTATATATATACAGATATCACAGGACGTCCCTCCATATACAGGGCAGTGTATACTGGTATATATATATACAGATATCACAGGACGTCCCTCCATATACAGGGCAGTGTATACTGGTATATATATATACAGATATCACAGGACGTCCCTCCATATACAGGGCAGTGTATACTGGTATATATATATACAGATATCACAGGACGTCCCTCCATATACAGGGCAGTGTATACTGGTATATATATATACAGATATCACAGGACGTCCCTCCATATACAGGGCAGTGTATACTGGTGTATATATATACAGATATCACAGGACGTCCCTCCATATACAGGGCAGTGTATACTGGTATATATATACAGATATCACAGGACGTCCCTCCATATACAGGGCAGTGTATACTGGTATATATATACAGATATCACAGGACGTCCCTCCATATACAGGGCAGTGTATACTGGTATATATATACAGATATCACAGGACGTCCCTCCATATACAGGGCAGTGTATACTGGTATATATTATACAGATATCACAGGACGTCCCTCCATATACAGGGCAGTGTATACTGGTGTATATATACAGATATCACAGGACGTCCCTCCATATACAGGGCAGTGTATACTGGTTATATATATAATACAGATATCACAGGACGTCCCTCCATATACAGGGCAGTGTATACTGGTTATATATATACAGATATCACAGGACGTCCCTCCATATACAGGGCAGTGTATACTGGTATATATATATACAGATATCACAGGACGTCCCTCCATATACAGGGCAGTGTATACTGGTATATATATATACAGATATCACAGGACGTCCCTCCATATACAGGGCAGTGTATACTGGTGTATATATATACAGATATCACAGGACGTCCCTCCATATACAGGGCAGTGTATACTGGTATATATAATATACAGATATCACAGGACGTCCCTCCATATACAGGGCAGTGTATACTGGTGTATTATATACAGATATCACAGGACGTCCCTCCATATACAGGGCAGTGTATACTGGTTATATATATATACAGATATCACAGGACGTCCCTCCATATACAGGGCAGTGTATACTGGTAATATATATATATACAGATATCACAGGACGTCCCTCCATATACAGGGCAGTGTATACTGGTATATATATACAGATATCACAGGACGTCCCTCCATATACAGGGCAGTGTATACTGGTTATATATATACAGATATCACAGGACGTCCCTCCATATACAGGGCAGTGTATACTGGTATATATATACAGATATCACAGGACGTCCCTCCATATACAGGGCAGTGTATACTGGTATATATATAACAGATATCACAGGACGTCCCTCCATATACAGGGCAGTGTATACTGGTGTTATATATATACAGATATCACAGGACGTCCCTCCATATACAGGGCAGTGTATACTGGTATATATATACAGATATCACAGGACGTCCCTCCATATACAGGGCAGTGTATACTGGTTATATATATACAGATATCACAGGACGTCCCTCCATATACAGGGCAGTGTATACTGGTGTATATATATACAGATTCACAGGACTCCTCCATATACAGGGCAGTGTATACTGGTATATATATATACAGATATCACAGGACGTCCTCCATATACAGGCAGTGTTACTGGTATATATATACAGATATCACAGGACGTCCTTCCATATACAGGGCAGTGTATACTGGTGTATATATATACAGATATCAAGGACGTCCTTCCATATACAGGGCAGTGTATACTGGTATATATACAGATATCACAGGACGTCCTCCATATACAGGGCAGTGTATACTGGTGTATATATATACAGATATCACAGGACGTCCTCCATATACAGGCAGTGTATACTGGTTATATATACAGATATCACAGGACGTCCCTCCAATACAGGCAGTGTATACTGGTATATATATACGATATCACAGGACGTCCCTCCATATACAGGGCAGTGTATACTGTGTATATATATACAGATATCACAGGACGTCCCTCCATATACAGGGCAGTGTATACTGGTATTTATATACAGATATCACAGGACGTCCCTCCATATCAGGGCAGTGTATACTGGTATATATATATACAGATATCACAGGACGTCCCTCCATATACAGGGCAGTGTATACTGGTTATATATACAGATATCACAGGAGTCCCTCCATATACAGGCGTGTATACTGGTATATATATACAGATATCACAGGACGTCCTCCATATACAGGCGTGTATACTGGTGTATATATATACAGATATCACAGGACGTCCCTCCATATACAGGGCAGTGTATACTGGTATTATATACAGATATCACAGGACTCCCTCCATATACAGGGCAGTGTATACTGGTAATATATATACAGATATCACAGGACGTCCCTCCATATACAGGGCAGTGTATACTGGTATATATCCCAGATATCACAGGACGTCCCTCCATATACAGGGCAGTGTATACTGGTATATATATATACAGATATCACAGGACGTCCCTCCATATACAGGCAGTGTATACTGGTGTATATATACAGATATCACAGGACGTCCCTCCATATACAGGGCAGTGTATACTGGTATTATATACAGATATCACAGGACTCCCTCCATATCAGGGCAGTGTATACTGGTATATATATATACAGATATCACAGGACGTCCCTCCATATACAGGGCAGTGTATACTGGTATATATACAGATATCACAGGAGTCCCTCCATATACAGGGCAGTGTATACTGGTATATATAACAGATATCACAGGACGTCCCTCCATATACAGGCAGTGTATACTGGTGTATATATATACAGATATCACAGGACGTCCCTCCATATACAGGGCAGTGTATACTGGTATATATACAGATATCACAGGACTCCCTCCATATACAGGGCAGTGTATACTGGTTATATATATATATACAGATATCACAGGACGTCCCTCCATATACAGGGCAGTGTATACTGGTATATATATATACAGATATCACAGGACGTCCCTCCATATACAGGGCAGTGTATACTGTATATATATACAGATATCACAGGACGTCCCTCCATATACAGGGCAGTGTATACTGGTATATATATTACAGATATCACAGGACGTCCCTCCATATACAGGGCAGTGTATACTGGTTATATATACAGATATCACAGGACTCCCTCCATATACAGGGCAGTGTATACTGGTTATATATACAGATATCACAGGACGTCCCTCCATATACAGGGCAGTGTAACTGGTTTTATATATACAGATATCACAGGACGTCCCTCCATATACAGGGCAGTGTATACTGGTATATATATACAGATATCACAGGACGTCCCTCCATATACAGGGCAGTGTATACTGGTGTATATATACAGATATCACAGGACGTCCTCCATATACAGGGCAGTGTATACTGGTATATATATACAGATATCACAGGACGTCCCTCCATATACAGGGCAGTGTATACTGTTATATATATACAGATATCACAGGACGTCCCTCCATATACAGGCAGTGTATACTGGTATTTATATACAGATATCACAGGACGTCCCTCCATATACAGGGCAGTGTATACTGGTATATATACAGATATCACAGGACTCCCTCCATATACAGGCAGTGTATACTGGTGTATATATACAGATATACAGGACGTCCCTCCATATACAGGGCAGTGTATACTGGTAATATATATACAGATATCACAGGACGTCCCTCCATATACAGGGCAGTGTAACTGGTATTATATATACAGATATCACAGGACGTCCCTCCATATACAGGGCAGTGTATACTGGTATATATATATACAGATATCACAGGACGTCCCTCCATATACAGGGCAGTGTATACTGGATATATATATACAGATATCACAGGACGTCCCTCCATATACAGGGCAGTGTATACTGGTATATATATATACAGATATCACAGGACGTCCCCCATATACAGGGCAGTGTATACTGGTATATATATATACAGATATCACAGGACGTCCCTCCATATACAGGGCAGTGTATACTGGTATATATATATACAGATATCACAGGACGTCCCTCCATATACAGGGCAGTGTATACTGGTATATATATATACAGATATCACAGGACGTCCCTCCATATACAGGGCAGTGTATACTGATATATATATACAGATATCACAGGACGTCCCTCCATATACAGGGCAGTGTATACTGGTGTATATATATACAGATATCACAGGACGTCCCTCCATATACAGGGCAGTGTATACTGGTATATATATACAGATATCACAGGACGTCCTTCCATATACAGGGCAGTGTATACTGGTGTATATATACAGATATCACAGGACGTCCCTCCATATACAGGGCAGTGTATACTGGTATATATATATACAGATTCACAGGACGTCCCTCCATATACAGGGCAGTGTATACTGGTATATATATATACAGATATCACAGGACGTCCCTCCATATACAGGGCAGTGTATACTGGTATAATATATACAGATATCACAGGACGTCCCTCCATATACAGGGCAGTGTATACTGGTGTATATATATACAGATATCACAGGACGTCCCTCCATATACAGGGCAGTGTATACTGGTATATATTTCTGTGCTATTGTAATGGTATATAATCCTTTTAATCTTAGATTGTTTAGGAATGCTGTAATCTGTGAGGCTTTATAGCCCATTCTGTCCTGCCACCCTGTTTATGTATCTGGCTTGCATGTTTCCCTGCTGTTGTAAGTTAGTGGGATTGATTGGTTAACGGGTTAAATTGACCCTGATGTAAGCACAAGCTCCCCTATAAATTTAGACATAGCCTAGGGGAGGCATATGATGTGGAGATTTCAATAAGTGCAGATTTTAAGACGTGCAAAATTGCCGTTATACCGGGCAGTTATACATCCGGCGGCGGTGATGACGCGGCGGGCTGAGCGCCGGATGTGACATACCGGCGGCGTGCGCGCATGCACCGATTCACGGAAGGACAATCAGACTGCATCAGTGCAGGTGCAGTAATGGGTACATAAGAGCGTCCCGTGGCGGGTCCCGGTGCCTCCACTGACTAAGCACTTTTCTATCAATACGCGAAACGTGCGTTTGGGGTCCGGCACAAGGGGTGACCCTACTATCCTCTGCACTAGGCACTTTATTTGGTATGCTGCTATTACTCGCTTTATGGGAATGCACTTTATGATGTGAGGCGATTGAGGTCTTTATCTCAGGTTTTGCAGGTTTAGGGCAGAAGTAAGATAGTGATGGATTTATTTGATATGTGACAATTTCTGTTAAACCTACCCTGTAAACAGCCTGTACTATACAATCACTGTGCCTAGCATCTCTTACTGTATGGAAAACCCTGATTGCTTGTATTCACTTTTGGTACCAATGTTTTGTGCTTTTACATTCACCTACTCTTGATTTGATTGTTTTCCTCTAATAAATATGTAAATTTTATAAGCAACTAAGCTCATATTGCTCTCCTGTTTGTCATATATTCATAATGAGCTGCCGGCTGTAATCCAGTGGCTACACTGTACAGCCTTTTTTCTAAAAACGCCTCATGGATATTCTGTATATAATAGTTATACCGGGCAGGAAACGGGTGAGTCATGCCAGACAAACAAACACACATAGAACTTGTTCACTTGTGCTGCAGAATGTGTTCAGTATTTGTATTTGCATCATGTTTGTGCTAGCTGCTTCCATGCCTCCTATCTACTGCTGTTTCACACACTCGGTTCATCCATATCAGTCTCTCTCTGCTCCCCACTCCTATCTACTGCTGTTTCACACACTCGGTTCATCCATATCAGTCTCTCTCTGCTCCTCGCTCCTATCTACTGCTGTTTCACACACTCGGTTCATCCATATCAGTCTCTCTCTGCTCCTCGCTCCTATCTACTGCTGTTTCACACACTCAGTTCATCCATATCAGTCTCTCTCTGCTCCTCGCTCCTATCTACTGCTGTTTCACACACTCGGTTCATCCATATCAGTCTCTCTCTGCTCCTCGCTCCTATCTACTGCTGTTTCACACACTCGGTTCATCCATATCAGTCTCTCTCTGCTCCTCGCTCCTATCTACTGCTGTTTCACACACTCGGTTCATCCATATCGTCTCTCTCTGCTCCTCGCTCCTATCTACTGCTGTTTCACACACTCGGTTCATCCATATCAGTCTCTCTCTGCTCCTCGCTCCTATCTACTGCTGTTTCACACACTCGGTTCATCCATATCAGTCTCTCTCTGCTCCTCGCTCCTATCTACTGCTGTTTCACACACTCGGTTCATCCATATCAGTCTCTCTCTGCTCCTCGCTCCTATCTACTGCTGTTTCACACACTCGGTTCATCCATATCAGTCTCTCTCTGCTCCTCGCTCCTATCTACTGCTGTTTCACACACTCGGTTCATCCATATCAGTCTCTCTCTGCTCCTCGCTCCTATCTACTGCTGTTTCACACACTCGGTTCATCCATATCAGTCTCTCTCTGCTCCTCGCTCCTATCTACTGCTGTTTCACACACTCGGTTCATCCATATCAGTCTCTCTCTGCTCCTCGCTCCTATCTACTGCTGTTTCACACACTCGGTTCATCCATATCAGTCTCTCTCTGCTCCTCGCTCCTATCTACTGCTGTTTCACACACTCGGTTCATCCATATCAGTCTCTCTCTGCTCCTCGCTCCTATCTACTGCTGTTTCACACACTCGGTTCATCCATATCAGTCTCTCTCTGCTCCTCGCTCCTATCTACTGCTGTTTCACACACTCGGTTCATCCATATCAGTCTCTCTCTGCTCCCCGCTCCTATCTACTGCTGTTTCACACACTCGGTTCATCCATATCAGTCTCTCTCTGCTCCTCACTCCTATCTACTGCTGTTTCACACACTCGGTTCATCCATATCAGTCTCTCTCTGCTCCCCGCTCCTATCTACTGCTGTTTCACACACTCGGTTCATCCATATCAGTCTCTCTCTGCTCCCCGCTCCTATCTACTGCTGTTTCACACACTCGGTTCATCCATATCAGTCTCTCTCTGCTCCCCGCTCCTATCCACTGCTGTTTAACACACTCGGTTCATCCATATCAGTCTCTCTCTGCTCCCCGCTCCTATCTACTGCTGTTTCACACACTCGGTTCATCCATATCAGTCTCTCTCTGCTCCTCGCTCCTATCTACTGCTGTTTCACACACTCGGTTCATCCATATCAGTCTCTCTCTGCTCCCCGCTCCTATCTACTACTGTTTCACACACTCGGTTCATCCATATCAGTCTCTCTCTGCTCCCCACTCCTATCTACTGCTGTTTCACACACTCGGTTCATCCATATCAGTCTCTCTCTGCTCCCCGCTCCTATCTACTGCTGTTTCACACACTCGGTTCATCCGTATCAGTCTCTCTCTGCTCCCTGCTCCTATCTACTGCTGTTTCACACACTCGGTTCATCCATATCAGTCTCTCTCTGCTCCCCACTCCTATCTACTGCTCTCATATTCTTTATAAAATGTTAATAAGCCCAGATGTATCCTCACCCTCCATACAACATAAGAGACGGCTTCACAAACCCCTTAACCATCTCCTCACTCTCTTTATTCTTCTGCTCCCAGTCGCAGGGGATATTGAACCAAATCCAGGCCCTTCTTATCATAGTAAACTTAACTCTTTCCCTCCTACTCTCAGGAACTCCAAGAATGTAATTACTATCCCCTGCACGCCATCTGTCTCCTTCAGCTGAGCCCTTTGTGACCCTCGCTCAGCATGCAGCAAACTCTCCTACATCCATGAACTTTTCCTTTCACATAAAATTGATCCGTAATAATGAAAATGTACTTTTTTTTCACAAAATTGTTCTTTCAGCCTCAATTCTTTCATTTTCACATGGGCAACAGGATAAAATGGATCCTAAAATGTGTTTGTCAATTTCTCCTGAGTCCACCGATACCTCACATAAACCAGTGTTTGGGCGGATCGGGTGTTCTAGAATATGTATGTAGTTTATTTATGAAGATTTAAGAATAATGCAATGAATACACAGGATTTTCAGGGGAAATTATATACATTATCATTAAATGTTATTATTGCTCGACCTGTGAGTGGGGGTTAAATTCGGCGCCAAAATCGTGACGGCAATACCGGGGGCCGCGTCCAATCAGCGAAGCGGCTTCATTCAATATATCTGCACCTGTGATAACTCACCAGCGATCAGTAAGGTACAGTCACACTTGGCGACGCTCCAGGGATCCTTACCAGGTCGTATCGGTGTTGGGATCGCTGGAGCGTCACCAAGTGTGACGGTACCTTACTGATCACCACGACCAGCGATCTCAGAGCGGAGGCCTGGTCGCTCCTGCATGTCACACCGAGTGAAATCGCTAGCGCCAGTCAAGGTACTTCCGTTGTGAGCGGCCTGGAGATGACCTGCTGGTGCCTGTCATCTCCCCACGCTCCAGCGATACCTATAAGTCATATCATTTTCGGGATCTTTGGAGCATCTCCAAGTGTGACTGAGCGGCCGGAAGATGACCTATTTGACCATCATTAGATTATATTATGATTATCATCCTGATGTGTTAAAAAAAATATTAGGCATGCTGTGTATTCACAGGGTACATACCCTAAGGAATAGACAACTTTCAGCCATATTTCACTTCTAATATTAAAAGTTAAAAATGACTGAAAGCTTTTTACCGGGTGTATTAACCAGCATAATTTATTAATAAAATGAAATAAAAATTATAAAAACAAATTATATATATATATATATATATATATATATTGTAGAATAAGGGTTTTGAACTGACAACCTGAGGATGCAAGGTCCAGAGCACTACCCTGTAGGCTATGAAGCTTGGTAACATAAAAAGGTGATTAGACTTTGTGTCATGCTTCAAGCTAAATTAAAGTGATATTTTAAAGTCTATACTTCATTTTTGACTTCTGACAAGTCAGAAGTCAAAAATGAAGTATCAGATGTCATGTTATTTATCAATTATAAATTATGATTTATCATTTAGCTTTTATCAATTATCATGTATCATTTATTATTTAACATTTATTGTTTATCAATTATCATTTGTCGATGATCAATTATCATTTATCGATTATCATTTATAATTTATCAATTATCGTTTATCAATTATCATGTATTGTTTATTATTTATCAATTATCATTCATCAATTATCATTTATCAATTGTCAATGATCATTTATCGATGATCAATTATCATTTATAATTTATCAATTAACGTTTATCAACTATGCTTTATAATTTATCGATTATTTATAAATGATCAATTATCATGTATTGTTTATTATTTATCAATTATCAATTGTCAATTGTCAATTATCATTTATCAATGATCAATTATCGATTACACTGGGGAACAATTTGAAAAAATTTTCTGTTGAGTTCGGTTTTTGAGCTGATTTATACTAAAATTGGCTGATTCCAAAAATGTAGTCAGTTTTTTTCTAGCACGTCAAGTTTTTCCTCCACAACTTACCTGGCAGAGAAGCACAATTGCACTGATATCTGTAATAAGACTTGTTATCTGATTACAATTCGACTCATATAGAGCTACATGGCAACTTGTAAGAGTAGTCACAACTGAGAGATTGTGGTGAGAGGTGTGTGCAGCTTCCAATACGTCATAATTATCAATATCTTGAAAAAAAAAACACTTTTTAGGTACAGTAGTTTACTTATTTTTGAGAAGACAAAAATCCTATAGTTCAAAAAACTTAACGTGATAGAGAAAAACTGAGATCATTTCTGGATTCAGCATCCAAAAATTATTTAAGAACAGTTGTCTGACCCAACTCCTAAAAATTTGTGTTATCATTTATAATTTATCAATTATCGTTTATCAATTATCATTGATCAGATATCATTTATCGGTTCAGCTCTCACACTGAGATATGCAAATAAAATAGTTGGAGCGCACATAGTGATATCCTCTTAGTTTAGCCACCAGGTGTCCCCCTTCTATGGAAAGACTCACCTGGTCAGGTTGTATGAGTCACAACCAACTTTGACAGTTCTGTTGCAGCAGTGCTCAGCCTGAGTTGAATGAAATCACCGCACTGACCTCCAAAGATGACAGAGTATTGGTGAACACTCTGTTTATTTAACCACTTGCCTACCCGTTTCATTGTGTAAATACAACTTCATCAGGGCATGAGTGTACACCATTACTCTGTTTGTCATCTTTGGAGGTGGGCACCCTGAGATATGAGCATTTTCATCGTCATTTCTCAGATATCACACAGTATTTCTGATGTCTGACTTTGATAAATGACCATGTCCTAAATGAACGCTGTACTGTCTGGTACTACTTTGCGGTCACCAGGGCCCTCTCATCGTCCAGCCCATAGTCACACTTGCAGCCGTCACCGTGCTTTTCACAAAGCCTGAGTACCGGACACTTCTAGGCATGTGTCCTATCACACAGCTTAGCAGCCTTCTCCTGTCTTTTACTTTCACTTTCAGCTTCTCTGCTTCCTGCAGTTTCTAACTTGGAGCAGTTCAAAGAGGGGGGGGCCGACTAGTCCACAACACTCAGCACTCAGGGAGCTCTGTCTCTTAAACTCATAGGGTGCTTACACCGTTTGTAGGGTGACACCACTGCATATGGGCCCCTCTTTCTGTCTGTGATCAGACCTGCTTGTTGACTTGAAGGTCAAAGTGGGCCCCCCTACCTCTTGGGCCCCTGTGTGGCTGCATACCTTGCCCCAATGATACGTTTGCCTCTGAGTTATATTATAATTATATAACCTGTTATATAACATACAATAAGTTTGAAGCATGCAGATACCTCAGCAATGCCCATAACCTGAAATCATCTCTTCCACCATAATCCTGTTTGCAAAGTCAAACAGGTAGAGAAAAACCCAATAATGAGCTGATACAATATTGATGTTTATATTGTCTGTGTTCCGTCATTCTGATCCCAAAAATATTCTCTAGGTTCCCCTGTCCTTCATTTCCGGGGCCCCATGATCAATCCTTGCATTTTTAAAGATGGTGGACATGAGGGTGTTGGGGTGTGGGCACAATTACGGGGGTGAACAGTGGCCCATGGGCAGGCATTTATTAGATCATATAGACCGGCCATGTACACTTGTAACCTTCACAGTTCTTGTGCCGCATTCCTTCTCTCGTGGGTGTCATGTCCCTTGTGACACGTCTTGTGACTTACATGACAGATGGGGGAATCTCCTCTCTGTAGCTGGTGGTGACCTTTACCTTTACTAAACTGGTTTGTACATTTCTGTCTCTTTCTAGTTTGAGTCATTTCTATGTATTAGACACAACTTTCCCTGCGGAGACGACTTCTGGCCACTTCTGGCACCTGGTAGATCCGGTTCAGAGAAGCGTGGAGGACGTTTCCCTGTAATTGATCTTATTTGTATATTGGAGCTTGAATCTCGGAAAGTCTCTGCTCAGAGGTCAGGTGAGAGAGGTGACAGTGGCCATCCATCCTCTATACAACCCAACATGGGGGGGATAGTTCCCCGTCCACAGTCATTCAGAATGGCTACAATATGGTCCTCCATATGCAATTACTTCATAATAATCAAATCACCTCATCAAGATTCATCCGAATTTGGGCTTCACATGGTTTATCTAACGTATTGGGCCTGTCCCTGCACCCTGATAGCTCATCCCTAACCATCCCTCTGCTCTCTAAAGCTTGGATAAAATGATTTAATAACTCACATCCAGTTTCACTGTAGACTAGAATGGGCGGTCTCCGTGTCTCCATTGTCCCCCCCCCCCCCACGCATGCTCTTAGCACGCTGGGGGTCATCAGTACGTCTCTTCTTTATGTCTCTCCCACCGTGGGGTACTCGGGACCGTGTCCTCTCGTCGTCCAGGGCAGTGGAGTGTCACAGTGACGCGACCTGACTCTGTGGTCCCGGGTGAGGCAATAAATGGGGAAATAAAAAGGAAATAATTTTTAGTAAGTGATCGTGATGCCACCCGTGGTTTGTGTACAGCTTTGGCCACTGCTGCAGTCGAGTCCTCTGGAGATGATGGGGGTTGCAGCCAGGATGATACGCCCTCCACAGGTAGGGTTGGTCCCCAGGGCTTCCATGTAGATGATGTGGACAGAAAGAAAAGAGATTGTCAGTATTCCCGGGCAGCCTCCAGCTGCCGGCTCACCGTAGCAATCAGCCGCGTTCCAGGTGCGCAATTAAGTCACACACAGTTCTGAGATTTACCGAGTTTTTACTTCTCACTCAAAGTTCTTTCAACAGCTCACAGTCAATTCACTAGTGGCTCCGGTTCCGGATTAGCAGCTGGGACGATTCATCAGAAGTACCCCCTCTCTGGTTCCTCTCGGGCCTCTGCTCTCGGTTCCGCGCACAGACTACGGTCCAGCAGTCACAGGCTTTTCTTGGGGTATCCTTCCAAGCCACCTAGCCCTCATTCGACAGCCTTCCCTTTGTTGTGACGGGAGTTTGGGTCCAGGACATAAAGACGCTGCACCCTGCCTGTATTCATGGTTGGGGCTTGTAGCTTCCCTGCCACTTCAACAGACCCGGAACTCTGGTTCCAGCCCAGTCCCTCGGTGTCCCGACTGACTCGGACACACCGGACATCCCTTCTTGCTTTCCTCGGTACGCAGCCTGGGACCATACGGTGGCACATGTCTGGGTTCTTCCCGTCTGGTGTCTTAGTTAGCCAGGCTGCCGGGTGTCTCTCACTAGGCATTCTTTCCTCCTCGCGACTTAAAACTCAAGACTCCACTAACTTGGTGTTTCTTGGTTTTGTTCCTGTTCCTTCACCTCTTACTGGTCTCCTTCCATAGCTCTCCACCCTCCACTTAGTCCCTCCCGCTATCCCTTGGATGACATGAAGTAACTAGGACTAGTGATCGGGGCTTGTGTTGGGTGTGTGTGCGGAGTGACCAACTTACCAGTCCCAGCTGCTATACCACTTAGTGGCAACCGGTCCGCAGAGGCGCCACATTTGCTTCTTTTGAAATTCCCGCCCCCTCCATGTAGTGTGATGCGCAGGCTGGACGTAAGTCCTGGTACACTTCATTGTGGGGGCTTATCAGGCTGTATGCTCCGGCACAGGTGCAGTGCGCATATTGAAGACACCAGTACAGCCTGATAAGCCCCTACAATGCACTGGACCAGAACTGACGCCCATGAGTTGCTTCAATTTATGTTGAATAGTGTAGCACTTGATATGATGGAATGTATATAAACTACTGGTTCCTGCTAGAAATATACAGTGTATATATATATATATATGTATTTATATATACCTCAGTCCAATCACCACTACAGCCACAATATCACAAATATTATGCAGACACCCTTTTGGTAACGTGAAGTTTGCATGGAGGACATGATGGATCATTATAGAGCGAGAAGACTGAAGCAAGCAAATTTTTATAGTTTTACGCCGAAAGAATTGGCAGTCTTTACAGAAGTTAAAAAAAATTACAAAAGTGACAATTTACAATATGTATACACAGTTATGATAATAAAAGGAATAAAGGTATGAAACATACTAAATCTCAGTCACAAGGATGATGTTGATGTAAAGGGGAGAAGAGATCCCATAGGCACGATCCAGTCCCCCAGGGTAGTGTAAGGCGTAGGCGTGTTGTGGTGTAGTGTAGTGGTGATGTCCGCTCTGTGTACTGTGTTGTGGTGTAGTGTAGTGGTGATGTCTGCTCTGTGTTATGGTGTAGTCTGGTAGTGATGTCCGCTCTGTGTACTGTGTTGTGGTGTAGTGTAGTGGTGATGTCCGCTCTGTGTACTGTGTTGTGGTGTAGTGTGGTAGTGATGTCCGCTCTGTGTACTGTTTTGTGGTGTAGTGTAGTGGTGATGTCTGCTCTGTGTGTTGTGGTGTAGTGTAGTGGTGATGTCCGCTTTGTGTATTGTGTTATGGTGTAGTGTGGTAGAGATGTCCGCTCTGTGTTCTATGTTGTGGTGTAGTGTAGTGTGAATGTCCGCTTTGTGTACTGTGTTGTGGTGTAGTGTGGTAGAGATGTCCGCTCTGTATTCTGTGTTGTGGTGTAGTGTGGTAGAGATGTCCGCTCTGTGTACTGTGTTATGGTGTAGTGTAGTTGTGATGTAGGCTCTGTGTACTGTGTTGTGGTGTAGTGTAGTGGTGATGCAGGCTCTGTGTTGTGGTGTAGTGGTGATGTCCGCTCTGTGTTGTGGTGTAGTGGTGATGTCCGCTCTGTGTACTGTGTTGTGGTGTAGTGTGGTAGAGATGTCCGCTCTGTGTACTGTGTTGTGGTGTAGTGTGTTAGTGATGTCCGCTCTGTGTACTGTGTTTGTGGTGTGTAGTGGTAGTGATGTCCGCTCTGTGTACTGTGTTGTGTTTGTAGTGTGTGGTAGAGATGTCCGCTCTGTGTACTGTGTTGTGTTTGTGTAGTGTAGTGGTGATGTCTGCTCTGTGTACTGTGTTGTGGTGTAGTGTAGTATGTGATGTCCGCTCTGTGTACTGTGTTGTGGTGTAGTGTGTAGTGATGTCCGCTCTGTGTACTGTGTTGTGGTTGTAGTGTAGTGGTGATGTCTGCTCTGTGTACTGTGTTGTGGTGTAGTATGTAGTGATGTCCGCTCTGTGTACTGTGTTGTGGTGTAGTGTGTTAGAGATGTCCGCTCTGTGTACTGTGTTGTGGTGTAGTGTAGTGTGAAAATCCGCTTTGTGTATTGTGTTGTGGTGGTGTGGTAGAGGATGTCCGCTCTTGTATTCTGTGGTTGGTGGTGTAGTGTAGTTGTGATGTAGGGCTCTGTGTACGTGGTGTTGTGGTGTACGTGTAGTGGTGATGTCCGCTCTGTGTACTGTGTTGATGGTGTAGGTGTGTAGTGATGTCCGCTCTGTGTACTGTGTTTGGTGTAGTGTGTAGTGATGTCCGCTCTGTGTACTGTTTGTGTATTGTGGTGTTGTGGTATGGTGATGTTATGTCCGCTCTGTGATACTGGTGTTATTTGGGATTGTAGTGTGTTAGTGATGTGACCGCTCTGTGTACTGTGTTTGGTGTGTGATGTTGTGTTGGGGTGATTGTCCGCTCTGTGTACTGTGTTGTGGTGTAGTGTGGTAGTGATGTCCGCTCTGTGTACTGTGTTGTGTTGTGTTGTAGTGTAGTGGTGATGTCTGCTCTGTGTCTGTGTTGTGGTAGTGTAGTAGTGATGTCCGCTCTGTGTACTGTGTTGTGGTGTAGTGTAGGTGGTAGATGTCCGCTTTGTGTATTGTGTTGGTTGTTAGTGTGTGGTAGGATGTCGCTCTGTGTTCTATGTTGTGGTGTAGTTGTAGTGGATGTCCGCTCTGTGTATTGTGTTGTGGTGTAGTGTGGTAGAGATGTCCGCTCTGTATTCTGTGTTTGTGGTTTGTAGTGTGTTGTGTGGGGTGTAGGCTCTGTTGTACTTGTTGTTGGTGTATGTGGTGATGTCCGCTGTGTACTGTGTTATGGTGTAGTGTGGTAGTGAAGTCCGCTCTGTGTACTGTTTTGTGGTGTAGTGTGTAGGTGAAGTCCGCTCTGTCACTGTTTTTGTGGTTGTAGGTTAGTGGTGATGTAGCTCTGTGTACGTGGTGTTTTGTCTGTAGTGGTGAATGTCCGCTCTGTGTACTGTGTTGTGGTGTAGTTGGTGTGTCCAGCTCTGTGTACTGTGTTTGGGTTTGTTAGTGTGTGTGATGTTCCGCTCTGTGTACTGTGTTGTGGTGTAGTGTGTGGTGTGATGCACGGCTCTGTTTGTTGTGGTGTAGTGTTATGTGATGCCGTCTGTGTTCTGTGTTGTGGTGTAGTGTGGTTAGTGATGTCCGCTCTGTGTACTGTGTTGTGGTGTAGTGTGGTAGTGATGTCGCTCTGTGTACTGTGTTTGTGTGTGTAGTGTATGTGATGCTGTACTGTGTGTGGTTGTAGTGTGTAGTGAATGTCCGCTCTGTGTACTGTGTTGTGGTGTTAGTGTAGTGGTGATGTCTGCTTGTGTATTGTGTTGTGTGTAGTGTGGTAGAGATGTCCGCTCTGTGTCTGTGTTGTGTTGTGTGTGTGTAGTGTAGTGGTCGATGTAACTGTGTTCTGTGTTGTGGTGTAGTGTGGTGATGTCCGCTCTGTGTCTGTTGTGTGTTGTAGTGTGTAGGTTGGTCTGGTGTGGTGTATGGTGATGTCGCTCTGTGTACTGTGTTTGGTGTAGTGTGTGTAGGATGTCCGCTCCTGTGTACTGTGTTGTGGTGTGTAGTGTGTGTGATGTCCGCTCTGTGTGACTGTTGTTGTGGTGTAGTGTAGTGTGATGTCCGCTCTGTGTACTGTGTTTGGTGTAGTTGGTAGGATGTCCGCTCTGTGTACTGTGTTGTGGTGTGTCAGTGGTGATGTGACTCTGTGTACTGTGTTGTGGTGTAGTGTAGTGGTGATGTCCGCCTGTGTACTGTGTTGTGGTGTAGTGTAGGTGATGTCGCTCTGTGTATGTGTTGTGTGGTTGTTAGTTGTGGGTAGTGTGGTAGAGTGTCCGCTCTGTGTACTGTTGTGGTTGTGGTGTAGTGTAGTGGTGATGTAGCTCTGTGTTTAGTGTAGTGTGTGTTGTGTAGGTTGGTAGTGTGTATGAGATTGTACTGTGTATGTGGTTGTAGTGTAGTGTGAGGTGTGTCTGCTGTGTACTGTGTTGTGGTAGTTGTGGTAGATGTCAGTCTGTTACTGTGTTGTGGTGTGTGTAGTGGTGATGTAACTTGTGTACGTGTTGTGGTGTATAGGTGATGTCCGCCTGTGTACTGTGTTTGTGGTGTAGTGTTGGTAGGTGATGTCACGCTCTGTGTACTGTGTTGTGGTGTGTGTGTGGTGTGATGTCCGCCTTTGTGTACTGTGTTGTGTGTGTGTATGTGGTAGTGGATGTCCGCTCTGTGTACTGTGTTGTGTGTAGTGTGTAGAGTGATGTCCGCTTGTGTACTGTTATGTGTGTGTGGTAGTAGATGTCAGTGTGTGTACTGTGTTGTGGTGTAGTGTGTGGATGTCGCCTGTGTACTGTGTTGTGTGTTGTAGTGGTGATGTCCGCCCGTGTGTATGTGTTGTGGTGTTATGTGGTAGTGTGATGTCGCTTGTTACTGTGTTGGTGTGGTGTGTTGGTATGTGTCGTTTGTGTATGTGTTTGTGGTGTAGTGGGATGTCCGCCTGTGTTGGTTGTGGTGTAGTTGTTGTGAGTGTGCTTTGTTTTTACTGTGTTTGTGTGTGTCGTGTAGTGTGATGTACGCCTGTGTACTGTGTTGTGGTGTAGTGTAGTGTGGATGTGGCTCTGTGTACAGTGTTTGGTGTAGTGTGATGTCCGCCTGTGTACTGTGTTTGGTGTAGTGTGGTAGTGATGTCCGCTCTGTGTACTGGTTGTGGTGTAGTGTGGTAGAGATGTCCGCTTTGTGTACTGTGTTGTGGTGTAGTGTGGTAGAGATGTCCGCTCTGTGTACTGTGTTGTGGTGTAGTGTGGTAGAGATGTCCGCTTTGTGTACTGTGTTGTGGTGTAGTGTAGTGGTGATGTACGCTCTGTGAACTGTGTTGTGGTGTAGTGTAGTAGTGATGTCTGCTCTGTGTACTGTGTTGTGGTGTAGTGTAGTAATGATGTCTGCTCTGTGTACTGTGTTGTGGTGTAGTATAGTAGTGATGTCCGCTCTGTGTACTGTGTTGTGGTGTAGTGTGGTAGAGATGTCCGCTCTGTGTACTGTGTTGTGGTGTAGTGTAGTGGTGATGTATGCTCTTTGTTCTGTGTTGTGGTGTAGTGTAGTGGTGATGTCCGCTCTGTGTACTGTGTTGTGGTGTAGTGTAGTGTGAAAATCCGCTTTGTGTATTGTGTTGTGGTGGTGTGGTAGAGATGTCCGCTCTGTGTACTGTGTTGTGGTGTAGTGTAGTGGTGATGTCCGCTCTGTGTACTGTGTTGTGGTGTAGTGTGGTAGAGGTGTCCGCTCTGTGTTCTGTGTTGTGGTGCAGTGGTGATGTAGACTCTGTGTACTGTGTTGTGGTGTAGTGTAGTGGTGATGTCCGCTCTGTGTACTGTGTTGTGGTGTAGTGTAGTGGTGATGCAGGCTGTGTTGTGTGTGTAGTGTAGTGGTGATGCAGGCTGTGTTGTGGTGTAGTGGTGATGTAGACTGTGTACTGTGTTGTGGTGTAGTGTGTAGAGATGTCTGCTTTGTGTACTGTGCTGTGGTGTAGTGTGGTAGAGATGTCCGCTCTGTGTTCTGTGTTGTGGTGTAGTGTGGTAGAGATGTCCGCTCTGTGTACTGTGTTGTGGTGTAGTGTAGTGGTGATGTCCGCTCTTGTTACTTGTTGTGTGTGTGTAGTGTGGTAGAGATGTCCGCTCTGTGTTCTGTGTTGTGGTGTAGTGGTGATGTACGCTCTGTGTACTGTGTTGTGGTGTAGTGTAGTGGTGATGTCCGCTCTGTGTACGGTGTTGTGGTGTAGTGTAGTAGTGATGTCCGCTCTGTGTACTGTGTTGTGGTGTAGTGTAGTGGTGATGCAGGCTGTGTTGTGGTGTAGTGTAGTGGTGATGCAGGCTGTGTTGTGGTGTAGTGGTGATGTAGACTGTGTACTGTGTTGTGGTGTAGTGTGTAGAGATGTCTGCTTTGTGTACTGTGCTGTGGTGTAGTGTGGTAGAGATGTCCGCTCTGTGTTCTGTGTTGTGGTGTAGTGTGGTAGAGATGTCCGCTCTGTGTACTGTGTTGTGGTGTAGTGTAGTGGTGATGTCCGCTCTGTGTACTTTGTTGTGGTGTAATGTGGTAGAGATGTCCGCTCTGTGTTCTGTGTTGTGGTGTAGTGTGTGATGTACGCTCTGTGTACTGTGTTGTGGTTTAGTGTAATGCTGATGTCCGCTCTGTGTACTGTGTTGTGGTGTAGTGTAGTGGTGATGTCCGCTCTGTGTTCTGTGTTGTGGTGTAGTGGTGATGTACGCTCTGTGTACTGTGTTGTGGTGTAGTGTAGTGGTGATGTCCGCTCTGTGTTCTGTGTTGTGGTGTAGTGGTGATGTACGCTCTGTGTACTGTGTTGTGGTGTAGTGGTGATGTAGGCTCTGTGTACTGTGTTGTGGTGTAGTGGTGATGTACGCTCTGTGTACTGTGTTGTGTAGTGGTGATGTACGCTCTGTGTACTGTGTTGTGGTGTAGTGGTGATGTAGGCTCTGTGTACTGTGTTGTGGTGTAGTGGTGATGTACGCTCTGTGTACTGTGTTGTGGTGTAGTGGTGATGTAGGCTCTGTGTACTGTGTTGTGGTGTAGTGGTGATGTAGGCTCTGTGTACTGTGTTGTGGTGTAGTGGTGATGTAGACTCTGTGTACTGTGTTGTGGTGTAGTGGTGATGTACGCTCTGTGTACTGTGTTGTGGTGTAGTGTAATAGTGCTGTCCGCTCTGTGTTTTTTTTTTTACTATTTTATCCAGTCTCGATCTATCGGCCATTGGCTCGTGGATTCTGCAGCAGCCGTTTGATTCCTTTTTATCTGGTTGTGTCACACAATCACATGTGGTGAGTGATTCACCCTGATTTTACCTAATCGTATTACTGGGGTAAGACCTTATAGCACTCCATTATATGCACAGCATTCCTCCTGTACCCGTGCACATTCTTGTATGTGCGTTGCGTGTGCTGGGGTCATTTTCTGGCAGTGTGATGTCCTTCTTATGTAGAGAGCAGTGTCGTGTTTATTGTACACAGATCTCAATCTTATGATCCACTTGTTTTTTCCCTTTTTTTTTATTTTCCTTCCCTCAGGCTGAACCTGCAGAATGCTGTCCTTGCCCCAGGCACAAGCTGCTGACAAGTGGGGAGGGTCCGGACAGGTATATTCCAGAACCTATATATGTGCCCCACACATGCTGCTAGTACATGAGTTCAAGGACTTCACTCCTGAAACCAAAGGTAGGTAACAATATGTAGACGTAAATTAGAGGATTATCCATACACCGTAACATCCATTTGGAAACAAAATACTACACTATGCAGGCTAAAGGGGCAAGCAGTGGGGTGACTTGAGGATTTTTGGCCCCAGTGCAAAATCTCCAACAGGGTCCCCACCTTTCTTTCATACCTCAGTTTTGGGAGTCAATCTAATTTTCTTCCCTTACTTTGCTGCTGGTCAGCTATTCTCACTTTCCTATTTGGTCCATCCTATCACATCCCTGCCGGGGCTATTTATACTCACCTTGCACCAGATTTTTTTGCTGGGTATTTTTCTAGTATTTCAGCTAGCAGTTCAGCCCTGCAACTTAGAGATTTTGCCTACTGGCAGAAACGAGCTCTGTGTTTGCTCATTTACCTTCCCAATGCCTTTCTTCAGTCCTCAGGTTCAAAGAAAGTTTATTTTGCCTTATTTTATTATTCTCTTTTTTTCTCCTTGGGCACGTGCTTTGTTTCCTCACCTTGGGTCCTCGTCTCACTCTGCACACTCTCCCTCTCCAAGTTAGTTGTGTGTAGGGCCCTCAGGAGGAATGAGACATTGCTCGATGGCCTTTCAGGGAGCCAGGTCCTAGCTGTAATTTCTAGTTGTGCAGATAGGGACCTTTTAGTCTGTACGGGAACCAGTAGGGTGCGGCTAAAATGTTGTAGACTATTTTCCCTTTACCCGTGTTTGAGTTAGGAATGTGCTTTACATTATAGCCAGAATCTAAACTAAAAAAACGGCTTCACCACGGATAGACGTCAGTGTTCAATGTTTTCTGCCTAAAATTGTTTGTTGTGGGTGTGAGAGTGTGGAGTGGACGTTCATTGTCTGTGCTCTGTGGTGACCCACCGGCCGGGGCATTTTCTTCTGATGAGGGTTATTTCTCGGCTTTGGTGTAGTTTATGATGAAGCTGGTGCAGGAGGCCGTGGAGTCGAGGATCACGGCTTACATGCCACATATTGGGCAGAGACATGAACGACTCTGCTCTTCAGACAGTTACTCTGAACCCACAATGAAAATCAATGTAATAAACACAACCATCATTTCATGCTGAAGAGACCAAGGTTATCTGTCCCCAAGATGATAAACAGATCTCACCTGGACCAAACCAAGACTGGAGAAAACATCTGCCCATGTTAATCAGAGAAATGTTCAAATGCCAAATACAAAAATATATACAGCTCTACAATGTGTGTATATAATAATATTTATTCATTTATATGTTCCCATTTCTACACCCCCGTCAATGTGACTCCCAGCCATCATCATAGATTGGGAGGACGTGTGCTCCCATCAGCTCTGCATTCCTTAGGGTACCGACCGTTACACGTCGCAACATTGCATGCAACTTACTGGATGCAGTGAAATCATGGACACATTGTTACATTTGTACACAGCAACAATATAGAACAATGTGTCCATGATTTCACTGCAACCAGCAAATTTCCAGTGACATTGCATAGCAATATTGCTGTGTGTGACGGTACTTTTCCCTATCGGCCTCCAGGACTCTCGTTGGCGATAAGACTTGTCCCAGGAAATGTCACAAGGTTTGGAGACTTTGGTGCGACGTCTGAGCTCGTTTGTATCCGGGGGTCACATTTACAGGACTTTCCCCCATTATCTCTCGTCTTCTGTGCTTTGTTCTTCTTTCTACACTTGTCTCAAATGATTTATAGAAAAGGTGATGTGATATTTTTAATGACACTTCATTGTTTCATACTGTAATCATTAGACCCGGCGATCCTCTAGGTCTGTGAATATAAACATATGTTGTAAGTCCATCTACTTCATCCCATAGGGTAACATGATGACCCAGAGGAGGCAAAGATCCCAACACTAAGCTCCACATTGGGGAAACGTTCCTTCCTGACTCCACATCCGGCAATCAGACGAGATCCCAGGATCACCGCCCGATCAAGAATCTAGTATGTATGACCGGTAATATTATATGTTACAAGAAAGGTGTCCAGACCACTCGTACATTTCAGTAGTGACTCCCTCATCACAACATACAGCAGAGTTCACAGCCTCACTTCTATTAGGGACCGTCACACGAGTACACCTCGCCAGAGATGTCGGCAGCAACTTACGGTAGCGCGCACTTTTTTGGCGCCCGCTATCGTCACCGTCACATGTTTACACTCAGCGATACCTTTGGCGATGTTACAGGCGGCATGATCACTGGGATGTCTACCAACCCCAGCGGCGATCCTGTAACATGGGAGGGAGCCTATGGCTTACATCGCCTGTAACATTGGAGATCGCCATGTTACATGGGGCGCCCCAGAGTGCTGAGAAACCAGGCAACCACTCAGAGGCGATATTTCGCCTTATTATTTCCCCTTTACACTAGGCGACGCACAGGCGATATCACCGGTGGTAGGCCACACCCCTGCATCGTCTATGTAATCAGCGGTGATATGTCCTGGTGTGACGGTACCCTTACAGTAAAGAGTCTATAGTCTCCACTGCCCTTACAGTAAAGGATCCATAGTGTCACTGCTTTTACAGTAAAGAATCCATAGTGTCACTGCTCTTACAGTAAAGAATCCATAGTGTCACTGCTCTTACAGTAAAGAATCCATATTTGTCACTGCTCTTACAGTAAAGAATCCACAGTGTCACTGCTCTTACAGTAAAGAATCCACAGTGTCACTGCTCTTACAGTAAAGAATCCACAGTGTCACTGCTCTTACAGTAAAGAATCCACAGTGTCACTGCTCTTACAGTAAAGAATCCATAGTGTCACTGCTCTTACAGTAAAGAATCCATAGTGTCACTGCTCTTACAGTAAAGAATCCATAGTGTCACTGCTCTTACAGTAAAGAATCCATAGTATCACTGCACTTACAGTAAAGGATCCATAGTGTCACTGCTCTTACAGTATAGAATCCACAGTGTCACTGCTCTTACAGTAAAGAATCCACAGTGTCACTGCTCTTACAGTACAGAATCCATAGTGTCACTGCTCTTACAGTAAAGAATCCATAGTGTCACTGCTCTTTACAGTAAAGAATCCATAGTGTCACTGCTCTTTACAGTAAAGAATCCATAGTGTCACTGCTCTTACAGTAAAGAATCCATAGTGTCACTGCTCTTACAGTAAAGAATCCACAGTGTCACTGCTCTTACAGTAAAGAATCCACAGTGTCACTGCTCTTACAGTAAAGAATCCATAGTGTCACTGCTCTTACAGTAAAGAATCCATAGTGTCACTGCTCTTACAGTAAAGAATCCATAGTGTCACTGCTCTTACAGTAAAGAATCCACAGTGTCACTGCTCTTACAGTAAAGAATCCATAGTCTCACTGCTCTTACAGTAAAGAATCCATAGTCTCACTGCTCTTACAGTAAAGAATCCATAGTGTCACTGCTCTTACAGTAAAGAATCCATAGTGTCACTGCTCTTACAGTAAAGAATCCACAGTGTCACTGCTCTTACAGTAAAGAATCCATAGTGTCACTGCTCTTACAGTAAAGCATCAGTGTCTTGTGATTATGATTAAACCTTCTTTCCTCCAGTTGTAGAGGATGCCCCCGTTGTCCCCTTCATAGGCCTAAGTGCAAAAAGATCACTATACAGGTCTCTGTACTGTCCTCTTATACATTGTACATTGTAATGAGATCACCCCTGATGGCCACTTTACACACAAACTTATCTGTCCAACATCTGAACAACTTACTGGCTGCAGTGAAATCATGGACACATTGTTACATTTGTACACAGCCACAAAATAGAGCAATGTGTCCATGATTTCACTGCATCCAGTAAGTTGTTCAGAAGTTGGACAGATAAGTTGGTGTGTAAAGTGGCCCTAAGACTTTATTTTTCCAAACTAAATAACCCCAAGTTTAATAACCTGTCTTGGTATTGCAGACCCCTTAGTCCTCTAATAACCTGTCTTGGTATTGCAGACCCCTCCAGTCCTCTAATAACCTGTCTTGGTATTGCAGACCCCTCAGTCCTCTAATAACCTGTCTTGGTATTGCAGACCCCTCAGTCCTCTAATAATCTGTCTTGGTATTGCAGACCCTCCAGTCCTCTAATAACCTGTCTTGGTATTGCAGACCCCTCAGTCCTCTAATAACCTGTCTTGGTATTGCAGACCCCTCCAGTCCTCTAATAACCTGTCTTGGTACTGTAGACCCCTCAGTCCTCTAATAACCTGTCTTGGTATTGTAGACCCCTCAGTCCTCTAATAACCTGTCTTGGTATTGTAGACCCCTCAGTCCTTAATACCTGTACTTGGTATCGCCATGTTAAATGTGGGGCCCCAAGTGCTGAAAACCAGTTGCAACCCTCAGGCATATTTAGCCTTTTATATTCCCCTCTTACACTACGCACATACACTGTCTTGGTATGGACCCCAGTCCCCTCATCGTCTTATTGTAATCAGCGGCTATAATGTCCTGGTATTGCGTACCCTTCAGTAAAAGCTTGTCTCACTGTTTTACAACTAAAGATCCTAGTAACCTGCTCTTGTATAGCAGACCATAGTGTCACTGTCTTACAGAAAGATCCACAGTTAACCCTGCTCTTGTATCAGTAGACCAAGTTCAATCTGTCTTGGTATGAGACCCCTAGTGCCTGCTCTTAATAAAGATCTAGGTGTGACTGCTCTTCCATAAGAACTCATAGGTCATGTTTACGTAAAGCATCTAGTCGTCTTGGATTGTAGATCTAAGCCTTCTATACCTAGTTTGTAGAGACGCCCGCCTCTAATTGTCCCCTTCATAGGCCTCAGTGCACAAAAACCTATCTGGTCTGTAGACTGTCCTCTTAATACATCTGTACATTGTAATGAGATCCCCTGAGTCCACTTTAATAACCAACTTGATTGCAACATCTAACTCTAATACCTGTCTGGTAAATGCAGGACCCATTGTTCCATTTGTATGCAGCCCACAATAGAACAATTGTCCTGTATTCACCTCATCCATAAGTTTGTATCAGATGTTGACCAAAATAACTGTTTTGGTTGTGTAACAGTCCATAATACTTTTTTTTCAACCTAATCCCATTAATAACCTGTCTTGGTATTGTAGACCCCCCGTCCTCTAATAACCTGTCTTGGTATTGAGACCCCCCAGTCCTCTAATAACCTGTCTTGGTATTGTAGACCCCTCAGTCCTCTAATAACCTGTCTTGGTATTGTAGACCCCTCAGTCACTCTAATAACCTGTCTTGGTATTGCAGACCCCTCAGTCCTCTAATAACCTGTCTTGGTATTGTAGACCCCTCAGTCCTCTAATAACCTGTCTTGGTATTGCAGACCCTCAGTCCTCTAATAACCTGTCTTGGTATTGTAGACCCCTCAGTCCTCTAATAACCTGTCTTGGTATTGCAGACCCCCAGTCCTCTAATAACCGTCTTGGTATTGTAGACCCCTAGTCCTCTAATAACCTTGGTTGCTCTTCTCTGGACCCGCTCTAGTTCAGCTATGTCTTTCTTATACACCGGAGACCAGAATTGTACACAGTATTCTAAGTGTGGTCGCACTAGGACTTGTATAGAGGTATAAATTATGTTCTCCTCATGAGCATCTATGCCTCTTTTAATGCATCCCATTATTTTATTTGCCTTTGCAGCAGCTGCCTGACACTGGCCACTAAATGTGAGTTTGTCATCTACCCATACACCCAGGTCTTTTTCAGTGACAGTTTTGCCCAGTGTTTTACAATTAAGCACATAATTATACCTTTTGTTTCCTCTGCCCAAGTGCATGACTTTACATTTATCCCCATTAAAGCGCATTTGCCATTTAGCAGCCCAAGCTTCTAGTTTACATAAATCCTCCTGTAATATAAAATTGTCCTCCTCTGTATTGATTACCCTGCAGAGTTTAGGTCATCTGCAAATATTGAGATTCTACTCTGTATGCCCCCTACAAGGTCATTAATAAATATATTAAATAGAAGCGGGCCCAACACTGACCCCTGTGGTGCCCCACTGTTAAACTCCCTTGTGGACCCATTCCCCTGAGTGTTTGTTCCCCCATTAGGATAAACCACCCTTTGTTTCCTATCACTAAGCCAGTTTTTAACCCACTTACACATATTTTCCCCTATCCCCATTGCCTCATTTTATGTATCAACCTTTTGTGTGGCACCGTATCAAAAGCTTTTGAAAAGTCCATATACACCACATCCACTGCATTTCCTTGGTCCAGTCCAGAACTTACTTCTTCATAGAAGCTTATTAGATTAGTTTGACAGGAACGTCCCTCGTAAAACCATGTTGATATTGGGTCATGAGGTTATTTTTCTTCAGATACTCCAGTATAGCATCTCTTAGAAAACCCTCGAGGATTTTACCACAGTAGAGGTTAAATTACTAACCTATAATATCCAGGCTCAGGTTTTGTTCTTTTTGAATATTGGCACCACATTTACTATGCATCAGTCCTGTGGTACAGACCTGTTATTATGGAATATCTGAAGATTAAAAATAATGGTCTATCTATGACAGTACTTAATTCCTGCAGCACTCCGGTCTGTATGACATCCAGGCCCAGGGATTTGTCATTAATATCCTGAGCCAGGACTGTCTGCCGGAAACCCAATTTTCTACTATAATATGTGGGATGTGGAGGACGAGCCTGGAAAGGGCGGTGAGGGTACAAGTGTTTTTATTGTAAGAAGTAACAAAATGTGCAAATTTCCTTTTGTGCAGATCCCTTCCATCATTATGGAGCTTCGTTGCTTGTCTGTTCTACTGCTCCTCTACTCTCCGTACAGTAAAGCAGGTAATTCTGCTGCTCAGGGTCACGACTATCCATTGTATAAACACATTCGCACTGAACATCCTTCTGTCACTTCTTCTAATCCCCTTACTTTAAACTGTAACTGCTCAGGTAAAGGACGATTCTGGCCATGATCCCAATGTGTGTCTATAGAAGGATCCCAGATGGACATAAATAATAAAATATAATAATAATAAATTTTATCTTTATTATAGCGCCAACATATTCCACAGCTTCACAATTGAAAGTTCACATTTAAACAATCATAAGAAACAATTAGAAAATACAATACAAAGCATAATACATGCTGCCTCTGCAATACACAGTTACAATATAGCCTGCTGCTCCTCACACCATATATAAAGGTTGTGTATCTGCCTCCACTGGAATCTGCCTACAGAAGATATCCCATTGGCCTTGTCTTCCTTTTTAGTTCTCCATCATCCTATGAACCCTCATCCTTATTATATGACCTTATCTATGACTTCTCCATCATCCCATGACCCCTCCTATATCTGCCTATAACCATGACTTGTATCCATCACGTCTCCCTCATTCATGACCCCTTCTATTCTATCCCTTCCAGATTGGTGTTACACTGAGCCGTCCTGTGGTAAGTCTTTTTCTTAATCATGTCTTACTTATTGTCTCCCATTCTGAATATACAGGAGCGTCTCAATGAATTACAGTATCATCAAAGAGTGACTTTATTTCAGATGTGTGTCGCTTTGCATTAAATTACTATTATATAGAGTCACTAGCTGTAGTACCCGGCTACGCCCTACATATATATACTAGCTGTAGAACCCGGCTACGCCCTATATATATATACTAGCTGTAGAACCCGGCTACGCCCTATATATATATATTAGCTGTAGTACCCGGCTACGCCCTATATATATATACTAGCTGTAGAACCCGGCTACGCCCTACATATATATACTAGCTGTAGTACCCGGCTACGCCCTATATATATATATACTAGCTGTAGTACCCGGCTACGCCCTATATATATATATATATACTAGCTGTAGTACCCGGCTACGCCCGGGTTAATAAATAACTGCTGTTAGCTATAACAAAATAGAATGTGAATATGTCATATTAATGACCTGTAAGAAAATAGAAGCTGAGCTGTGATTGGTTACTATAGGCAGCCTAATAAATCTCCAGCCAACAGTAACCCCTCCCCCTGGCCGGGCAGTATATGTTACCTCACACATACACATAATAGACAGCTCATGTGACTGACATCTGCCTTAATTCTCTATATGACACATGTGTTGCACATTGGCTGTTTCAGATGTTTATTTTTGGAAATTAAAGATACCAGGCGTATGAGGCGAGTTGTGTGAGGTGATTTGTGCACATCTGTGTCTGTCTGTGTGGTGTGTGTGTCCCTGGGGTGTGTATGTGTGTGTCCCTGTGGAGGGGGGGGGTCTGTGTGGTGTGTGTCTCTGTTGTGTGTGTCTCTTTGTGGTGTGTGTGTGTGTCCCTATAGGGTGTGTGTGTGTGTCCCATTGGGGGTGTGTGTGTGTCTCTTTGTGGTGTGTGTGTGTCCCTGTGGGGTGAGTGCATGTGTCGCTATAGAGTGTGTGTGTCCCCCCTTGGGGAGGTGTGTGTCTCTGTGTTGTGTGTGTCTTTGTGGTGTGTGTTTGTTCGGGTGCGTGGTGAGTATCCAATGTTGGGGCTGCACCTTAGTGACTATACACTTGCTGTTACTCTTTGTGTGCATGTGGTGTGTATACATGTCCCTGTGTGTGGTGAATATTCCATGTTGGGGCCCCACCTTAGTGACTATATGCTGGTATGTGCTGTTAGTCTTTGGTGCTGTCATTAGGGTATGTGCACACAGGAAGGTTTACTGCAGGTTTAGCAGCGGAAACCGCCGGTCGGTTTCCATGAGGTTTATGTAAATTTATGTTAATCCAAAAGCGGCTTTTGGGTTAACATATAAACCTATGGAAACCGACCCCCGGTGTGCACACACCGGCGGTTTCCACATGCTCATCCGTTGCTAACCCGCTGGGTTCCCAGCGGTTTAGCAAACAATGAGCATGTTCTATAATCCGGCCGGTTCTGCAGCGGCTGCAAGCAGAATCATGTACTGCTTCCAGCCGCTGCAGAACGGCCGGCGCTAACCCGCTGTGCACCGCCGCACACCCGCCCATCTCCCGCAGCACGGACCCGACAGGAAGCCGGTGGACGGCTCCAGAGCTTCCTGTCGGGTCCGCGCAGCCGCCGCCGCCACTAACCCGCCCCCCGTGTGCACATACCCTTAAGCCCCTCTCATTCACAACTGTCAACTGGTAACTGTCACGTTTTCCCCATTATGTAGATAGGGCCAAAATTGTTTGGTGAACTGGAACGCGCAGGGTTAAAATTTCGCCTCACAACAACATAGCCTATGACGCTCCTGGGGTCCAGACGTGTGACTGTGCAAAATTTTGTGGCTGTAGATGCCAATCCCAGATATAGACACACACACACACACACACAGTATGCATACATACACACATTTAGCTTTATATATTAGATTACACACAGAGGGATCATTCATGTGTTTATTTCTGTTACTGTTGATGATTATGCCATACAGCTAATGAAAACCCAAAGATCATTATCTCAGAACATTAAAGTAGGGAGGATGAAGGGTTAAACACTGCGCTGCCGTATTCCACCAGACATCAAAGGGTGACTATAATATTGATGTATTAGCCATCCTGTTTCAGGTCTCCCTGGCACATGGCAGTATTACATTGATTTGTGATGATATTGTAACCCATTGAGATGCTCCAGTATGTTAGGGTGCCTTCACATTAGCGTTTGGGGCCGCAGCGTATGCTGCGTTCCCATACGCATTCAAACGCATGCGCACTGCGTTCCTATGTTTAACATAGGAACGCATGGTGCCTGCGTTTGCTGCGTTCGGGTGCGGATGCGGACGATATCTGCTCCTTCCGGTGTCCAGCATCCGCACCCGGGACGCAGCATGTTGCATTTTTTGTGCGTTTGGGGATCTTGGAAGATCAGCAAGCGTCCCCAAGCGTACAAACAATGCATTGCCGTCAATGGGTCTGCAGTGTTCAGCGCTTGACAGCGCTGGAGAACGCTGCGGACCCATTGAAAAATCTCCCGGTGGCCGCCGGTGATGTCACAGGAGCTCACCGACGGCCACCGGGAGATCAGCTCTGCCTCTGCTGATCTCCTCCTCCCCGCCGCCTGTAATTTGCTAGCGATGTCGGCGGGGAGTACAGCTGATCTGAAAGCTGTTTGAATCTTCCCGCGCCGACATCTCCTCTCGGTGTCGGCGTGGGAAGATTCAAACAGCTCTCAGATCAGCTGTTTTCTCCGCCCGCCGACAGTCCCGGAGCTTACCGGCGGCCGGGGGGCGGAGATCTCCGGCGCTGATCTCCGCCCCAGGCCCGCCCCCGGACAGCGCCGATTGGCTGCCGGGCTCCCTAGTGATGTGTCCGCAGGCGGACATTATCCGCTGCGGACACATCATTTGGAGCCTGCTTCTGACAGCGTTTGTGTCTGCATGCCATCAGCATGCAGACACAAACGCTAATGTGAAGGCAGCCGTAGTGGCTTGTAATGGACATGTCCTGCAGTTAACACCATGTTGTGGCTGTGTGGGGGCTGTTGTCTCCGGTGTGGGGAGATCTTTGTGAGTGGTGTTTGGTTGCCATGTGTGGGGGGCTGTGGTCACAGTGTGGGGGATTGTGTCAGAGTGTTTAGTTGTTGTATGGGGGTGTTTGGTTTTTACAGGGAGTCTGGGGTCACCGTATAGCCGTGGTCTCAAACAAGTGGCCCCTGGGGCTTCACTGTGCGGCCCGCGGAACCGTGAACAAACATGCCGGCGGTACAGTGCAGGAGGGAGCCGCGCTCCCCGCTGTGTTATTGTGTGTGAGAGAATGTGAGAGAATGTGTGTATGTGAGTGTGAGAATGTGTGTATGTGAGTGTGTTAGTGTGTGTGAGCGTGAGAGAATGTGAGTGTGTAATGGTGGGTTTACACGTCGCAATATCGGGCCGATATCATATCCAACGTCGCGGGAGCGCGCTTTTCCCTGCATAGCATCGCCGGTTTACACAGCGCGATATCGGAATACAACGTCCGTGCGATGTCTACGCCTCCCAACCAAGGATCGAACATTTAACATGGGAGTGAATGGGTGACGTTTAAAATCGCATCGTAGTTGGGCTGTCACACAGCACGATCCGGCTCCAATCTCCATTCAATATCGGGGCATTGAATAGCACGCTCATTCATCCCCGATATCGCATTACCATCGTTCCTGCATCGTATTGGACGTTCACACCGTACAACGCAGGAACAATATCGGCTCCAACCATCGAACCACGTGACTTTTCATTGAAATTGGACGCCGATATCGCAACGTGTAAACCCGCCATGAGGGCCGCTTCACACACACAGATATCTGAGTCCAATATCTGAACAGATCTCTGGTTGCAGTGAAATCATGGACACATTGTTCTATGTTGTACACAGCCACAAAATGGAGCAATGTATCCATGATTTCACTGCAACCAGAGATCTGTTCAGATATTGGACTCAGATATCTGTGTGTGTGAAGTGGCCTTGAGAGTGAGTGTGTGTTTGTGAGAGAATGTGTGAATGTGAGTAAGGCCTTGTTCACACACACCATCCATTTTTGCCTTAAATCAGTTTTTGGGAACATTTTGGACTGTTTTTTTTCAAAGTCCAAAAACGCATGTGCGTTAACACATGGTGCACTTAAGTGTCAATGCGTTTAACAACACATGCATTTTTGTTCTGCATCCCAAAAAACACTGCATGCAGCATTTGGGTGCTGTAAAAAAACGCATGCTTTTTTTTTTTTTAACATGGGGCCCTATGGGAAACACGTGTTTTTGCATGGCACATATAGGCACCTGCGTTAATGCATGTGTTTTTGGTGAAAAAATGACTAAGTCCAAAAAGTTCCAAAAAACGTTCAGAACCTCAGGGGACACTATTGGCACCCTTAGAAAAACGGATCTGTATGTGTGAACAAGGCCTAAGTGTGAGTGTGTGAGAGAATGTGTGTAAGAGAGTGTGAGGTTGTTTTCACATATAAGGCAGGTCTGCGTTTTGCTTAATTTGCGTTTCTAGGCTTTTTACCACTAAAAACCGCTAGCGTTTTTGCCCCCATTGATTTTAATGGAAACGCATGCGTTTTTGCAAATGCCGCACCAGACGCATTTACCAAAGATTTGTGCAGTAAAAACGCCTAGAAACGCAAATTAAGCAAAACGCAGACCAACCTCAGATGTGAGAGAGAATGTGTGTGTGTAAAAACGTGGTAGTTCAGGTTGGGGACATCAGTACCAAAGGGGACCAGCAAGGGCACATTACTACACTATGGGGGGCAGGATGAGGACATTACTACACTATGAGGGGCAGGATGTGGACATTACTACACTATGGGGGCCAGGATGGGGACATTACTACAAGAAGGGGATCAGGATGGGACATTACTACAAGAAGGGGATCAGGATGGGACATTACTACAAGAAGAGGATCAGGATGGGGGACATTACTACAAGAAGGGGATCAGGATGGGACATTACTACAAGAAGGGGATCAGGATGGGACATTACTACAAGAAGGGGATCAGGATGGGACATTACTACAAGAAGGGGATCAGGATGGGGACATTACTACAAGAAGAGGATCAGGATGGGGACATTACTACAAGAAGGGGATCAGGATGGGACATTACTACAAGAAGAGGATCAGGATGGGGGACATTACTACAAGAAGGGGATCAGGATGGGACATTACTACAAGAAGGGGATCAGGATGGGACATTACTACAAGAAGGGGATCAGGATGGGACATTACTACAAGAAGGGGATCAGGATGGGACATTACTACAAGAAGAGGATCAGGATGGGGACATTACTACAAGAAGAGGACCAGGATGGGACATTACTACAAGAAGGGGATCAGGATGGGACATTACTACAAGAAGGAGATCAGGATGGGACATTACTACAAGAAGGAGATCAGGATGGGACATTACTACAAGAAGAGGATCAGGATGGGGACATTACTACAAGAAGGAGACCAGGATGGGGACATTACTACAAGAAGGGGATCAGGATTGGACATTACTACAAGAAGGGGATCAGGATGGGACATTACTACAAGAAGGGGATCAGGATGGGACATTACTACAAGAAGGAGATCAGGATGGGACATTACTACAAGAAGGAGATCAGGATGGGACATTACTACAAGAAGAGGATCAGGATGGGGACATTACTACAAGAAGGAGACCAGGATGGGGACATTACTACAAGAAGGAGATCAGGATGGGGACATTACTACAAGAAGGAGATCAGGATGGGGACATTACTACAAGAAGGGGATCAGGATGGGACATTACTACAAGAAGGGGATCAGGATGGGACATTACTACAAGAAGGGGATCAGGATGGGACATTACTACAAGAAGGGGATCAGGATGGGGACATTACTACAAGAAGAGGATCAGGATGGGGACATTACTACAAGAAGGGGATCAGGATGGGACATTACTACAAGAAGGAGATCAGGATGGGACATTACTACAAGAAGGGGATCAGGATGGGACATTACTACAAGAAGAGGATCAGGATGGGACATTACTACAAGAAGGGGATCAGGATGGGACATTACTACAAGAAGGAGATCAGGATGGGACATTACTACAAGAAGGGGATCAGGATGGGACATTACTACAAGAAGGGATCAGGATGGGAGACATTACTACAAGAAGGGGATCAGGATGGGACATTACTACAAGAAGGGATCAGGATGGGACATTACTACAAGAAGGGATCAGGATGGGGACATTACTACAAGAAGGGATCAGGATGGGACATTACTACAAGAAGGGGATCAGGATGGGACATTACTACAAGAAGAGGATCAGGATGGGACATTACTACAAGAAGGGGACAGGATGGGACATTACTACAAGAAAGGGATCAGGATGGGACATTACTACAAGAAGGGGATCAGGATGGGACATTACTACAAGAAGGGATCAGGATGGGACATTACTACAAGAAGGGATCAGGATGGGACATTACTACAAGAAGGGACAGGATGGGACATTACTACAAGAAGAGGATCAGGATGGGACATTACTACAAGAAGGGATCAGGATGGGACATTACTACAAGAAAGGATCAGGATGGGACATTACTACAAGAAGGGGATCAGGATGGGACATTACTACAAGAAGAGGATCAGGATGGGACATTACTACAAGAAGGGGATCAGGATGGGACATTACTACAAGAAGAGATCAGGATGGGACATTACTACAAGAAGGGGACCAGGATGGGACATTACTACAAGAAGAGATCAGGATGGGACATTACTACAAGAAGGGGATCAGGATGGGACATTACTACAAGAAGTGAGATCAGGATGGGACATTACTACAAGAAGGGATCAGGATGGGACATTACTACAAGAAGGATGATCAGGATGGGACATTACTACAAGAAGGATCAGGTGGACATTACTACAAGGTGATCAGATGGGACATTACAAGGATCAGATGGAATTACTACAAGAAGATCAGGATGGACATTACTACAAGAAGGGGATCAGGATGGGAACATTACTACAAGAAGGGATCAGGATGGGACATTACTACAGAAGACAGGAGAATCAGAAGGATAGGAGGACATTACTACAAGAAGGGATCAGGATGGGACATTACTACAAGAAGGGGATCAGGATGGGACATTACTACAAGAAGGAAGAGGGAATTTCACAAAGGATGGATCATTACTACAAGAAGGAGATCAGGATGGGGACATTACTACAAGAAGAGGATCAGGATGGGGACATTACTACAAGAAGGAGATCAGGATGGGACATTACTACAAGAAGATCAGGATGGGACATTACTACAAGAAGAAGATCAGGATGGGACATTACTACAAGAAGAGGATCAGGATGGGACATTACTACAAGAAGAGGATCAGGATGGGACATTACTACAAGAAGGAGATCAGGATGGGACATTACTACAAGAAGGAGATCAGGATGGGGACATTACTACAAGAAGGGGATCAGGATGGGACATTACTACAAGAAGGAGATCAGGATGGGGATCCTGTGAAGGTGATTAGATCTGGTATTGATTATTCATCTCGTTTTTGCTCCTCAGGTCCGACCACTTGGACGTCATTGGGCTTCTGCAATGGATCCCGACAATCACCAATAGACATCCCAGAAGCCTCTGCTCACTTCAATGGGAGCTTGGGCCAATTGGCATTTACCAACTACAGTAATAAAGACGCTCTGCAAACCTTGACCAACACGGGCCACACAGGTAGCCATCAGAAGCAAATCCAGTGCCCTATAGACATATCAGAACCAATCCACAGCTTTACTAGCACGCGGCGGCCATACTGACAGCACAGTCCCCGCTCATCCAGGCTCTCAGGACAGATTATAATCTCAAGGGAGCACACCACTGACTATTCTCAGATTATAATACAATGTCCTCAGCATTGATACTAATCGCACTACTTACAATTATATACAGTATATATACTGCACTGATATTACTCCCTAATACACATTATTTTGATATCAATCCCCCAGATTATAATCCCATAAGAGCAGGGCACTGATATTAGGCATTACCCAATGGACACAGAAGTCTAATACAAATCCCATGGATTATAATCTCATTGGCACACAGCAATGATCCCGCTGGTTACATGGAGCCGCCCTCAGCAGATGATCGGCCTCGTGTCTCCCCGATCATCATTGTATCACCTGACATTTATGACCATTTGTCTTCTATTGTGTTTTGCTGCTTTCAGTCACCTATAGATGACTTCTTTTCTTGTCTTCCTAGTGGAGGTTTCCCTCAGCGGTGGGGTGGCGGTGTCTGGCGGGGGGCTCCCTGCAACATATATGGCTACTGCTTTCCATTTTCACTGGGGAAATGGCACCATTGGCTCTGAGCACCGACTGTCGGGACGGCAGTACCCTATGGAGGTAATGAGGATCCATGGACACCTCTAGAAGATTAAAGTTCTGGAAAGTTATTTTGGTTATCCTCCATCAAATGGGAAAATGGCAACAGCCCAGTCACCTACAGATGACCTCATGCAGTCAGTCACCTATAGATTAACCCTGCAGCACAGTCACCTATAGATGACCTCATGCAGCACAGTCACCTATAGATTAACCCTGCAGTTCAGTCACCTATAGATTACCCCCTGCAGTCCATTCACCTATAGATGACCCCCTGCAGTCCAGTCACCTACAAATTACCCCCTGCTGCCAGTCACCTACAGATGACCCCATGCAGCCCAGGCACCTATAGATGACCCCATGCAGCCCAAGCACCTATAGATGACCCCATGCAGCCCAGTCACCTATAGATTACATCCTGCAGCCCAGTCACCTACAGATGACCCCCTGCAGTCCATTCACCTATAGATTACATCCTGCAGCCCAGGCACCTATTGATGAGTCATGCAGCCCAAGCACCTATAGATGACCCCATGCAGCCCAGTCACCTATAGATTACATCCTGCAGCCCAGTCACCTACAGATGACCCCCTGCAGTCCATTCACCTATAGATTACATCCTGCAGCCCAGGCACCTATTGATGAGTCATGCAGCCAGTCACCTATAGATGACCCCATGCAGCACAGTCACCTATAGATTACATCCTGCAGTCCAGTCACATATAGATTACATCCTGCAGTCAATTCGCCTATAGATGACCCAATGCAGTCCAGTCACCTACAAGTTACCCCCTGCTGCCAGTCCCCTACAGATGACCCCATGCAGCACAGGCACCTATAGATGACCCCATGCAGCCCGGGCACCTATAGATGACCCCATGCAGCCCATGCACCTATAGATTACATCCTGCCGTCCAGTCACCTATAGATGAGCCATGCAGCCCAGTCACCTATAGATAAGCCCTGCAGCCCAGCCACTTATAGATAAGCCATGTAGCTCAGTCACATATAGATGAGACCTGCGACCCAGTCACCCATAGATGAGCAATGCAGCCCAGCCACCTATAGGTGACCCGTTAGGTCCAGTCACCTATAGGTGAGTCATACGCCACAGTCGCCTATAGTAAACCCCCTGCAGCCACTCACCTATAAGTGACCCCCTGCAATCAGTCACCTATAGATGACCCATGCAGCCCAGGTATCTATAGATGACTCCTCTTGCTCCATACAGCTGATTTGCTGTAGTGACGTCATTGCTTCTCTGGTCAACTGGATTTGGTGAATGGTGGAAGAAGTTACCTGTGGCCCCCACTCATTACATTCAATGTGTGTGGCCCCTGCTCATTACATTCAATGTGTGTGGCCCCCGCTCATTACATTCAATGTGTGTGGCCCCCGCTCATTACATTCAATGCTGTGTGGCCCCCGCTCATTACATTCAATGTGTGTGGCCCCCGCTCATTACATTCAATGTGTGTGGCCCCCACTCATTACATTCAATGTGTGTGGCCCCCGCTCATTACATTCAATGTGTGTGGCCCCCGCTCATTACATTCAATGTGTGTGGCCCCTGCTCATTACATTCAATGTGTGTGGCCCCTGCTCATTACATTCAATGTGTGTGGCCCCCGCTCATTACATTCAATGTGTGTGGCCCCCGCTCATTACATTCAATGTGTGTGGCCCCTGCTCATTACATTCAATGTGTGTGCCCCCGCTCATTACATTCAATGTGTGTGGCCCCTGCTCATTACATTCAATGTGTGTGGCCCCCACTCATTACATTCAATGTGTGTGGCCCCCGCTCATTACATTCAATGTGTGTGGCCCCCGCTCATTATTGGGCGCGAATCCTAGAATCAGAGGTTCTGCTGGAAAACACAAATGCAGCAAATCCTGTGGTGTTTCCACTGTCTGCAGAGAACAAAAACCAATGCGTGTGCGCAGCATTTCTGTGAAACACATTGGTTTCAAAACCGCAAGAAGAAAATTATCATACATTACCATAAAACCAATGGTAAGCCGCAGCAGAAACGCACTGTGTGAACATACCCTGAAGTGGCCTTCAGAAATGCATTTTGTTGCCCAGTTCAACAATTTTATTGTGTGCACTAATTGCACGCACCTTTTTCCTATACGGCCGGTAATGATGTAGCTGACACCACCTACTCGACATAAGGTGCAGCCTCACTCATTGCCAGCACAGGAGCAGCCGAAGTACCTCCAGCGTGAAACGGTGCGCCATCGTCCTTCACTGCACCATGGTGCGCTGTCGTCCTTCACTGCACCACGGTGCGCTGTCGTCCTTCTGCACCACAGTGCGCCGCTGTCCTTCACTGCACCACGGTGCCCCGTCGTCCTTCACTGCACCACGGTGCGCCGTCGTCCTTCACTGCACCACGGTGCGCCGTCGTCCTTCACTGCACCACGGTGCGCCGTCGCCCTTCACTGCACCACGGTGCGCCGTCGTCCTTCACTGCATCACGGTGCGCCGTCGTCCTTCACTGCACCACGGTGCGCCGTCGTCCTTCACTGCACCACGGTGCGCCGTCGTCCTTCACTGCACCACGGCGCGCCGTCGTCCTTCACTGCACCACGGTGCGCCGTCGACCTTCACTGCACCACGGTGCGCTGTTGCCCTTCACTGCACCACGGTGCGCCGTTGCCCTTCACTGCACCACGGTGCGCCGTCGCCCTTCACTGCACCACGGTGCGCCGTCGCCCCTCACTGCACCACGGCGCGCCGTCGCCCCTCACTGCACCACGGTGCACCGTCACCCTTCACTGCACCACGGTGCACCGTCGACCTTCACTGCACCACGGTGCGCTGTCGACCTTCACTGCACCACGGTGCGCCGTCGTCCTTCACTGCACCACGGTGCGCCGTCGTCCTTCACTGCACCACGGTGCGCCGTCGCCCTTCACTGCACCACTGTGCCCCGTTGTCCTTCACTGCACCCCTTCCCTCCCTGCATTATGTCCCCGTAATTTGGAATAAAACTTCCTGACACACATCGATGACTGCTGAGTGCGGTGTTTTCTACCTTTTATAACCTATCTTCAGTCGGCCATTCCTCTTGTGAGCCAGAAAAACTGAGAAATGACATCACATAAAAAGGTAAAATATCCTGAGTCCACGTGATCTGGATAATTGGTATTTTCTGTCCCAATAGAGCTCAGCATTTCCATTAAACCATTATGGGTCATTGTTCATGAGGATCATAGCGCCACAATCTCCAGGATTTACATTCTCGCTGCTTTATACCCTATAGACACGGCATAGACACCTATAATATATCAGCATTTTCTCTTCTAGCTTGGTTGTTCCCCTCATCTGTCCGTACAGTCCTCCTCCATCACCCCGGAATATTCTGTCCTCTTCCTTTGTAGACAAATGTATTCTTCAATCACATGTAACAGTATCCCTAATGGTAAACACCACTATCCTGTATACCACCCCTTATATCCCCTGTATACACCATTCTCCTGTATATCTCCCCTTATATCCCCTGTATACACCATTACTCCTGTATATCTCCCCTTATATCCCCTGTATACACCATTCTCCTGTATATCTCCCCTTATATCCCCTGTATACACCATTCTCCTGTATATCTCCCCTTATATCCCCTGTATACACCATTCTCCTGTATATCTCCCCTTATATCCCCTGTATACACCATTCTCCTGTATATCTCCCCTTATATCCCCTGTATACACCATTCTCCTGTATACCACCCCTTATATCCCCTGTATACACCATTCTCCTGTATACCACCCCTTATATCCCCTGTATACACCATTCTCCTGTATATCTCCCCTTATATCCCCTGTATACACCATTATCCTGTATATCTCCCCTTATATCCCCTGTATACACCATTCTCCTGTATATCTCCCCTTATATCCCCTGTATACACCATTCTCCTGTATACCACCCCTTATATCCCCTGTATACACCATTCTCCTGTATACCACCCCTTATATCCCCTGTATACACCATTCTCCTGTATATCTCCCCTTATATCCCCTGTATACACCATTCTCCTGTATACCACCCCTTATATCCCCTGTATACACCATTACTCCTGTATACCACCCCTTATATCCCCTGTATACACCATTCTCCTGTATACCACCCCTTATATCCCCTGTATACACCATTCTCCTGTATACCACCCCATATATCCCCTGTACACACCATTACTCCTGTATACCACCCCTTATATTCCCTGTATACACCATTCTCCTGTATACCACCCCTTATATCCCCTGTATACACCATTACTCCTGTATACCACCCCTTATATTCCCTGTATACACCATTCTCCTGTATACCACCCCTTATATCCCCTGTATACACCATTACTCCTGTATACCACCCCTTATATCCCCTGTATACACCATTCTCCTGTATACCACCCCATATATCCCCTGTACACACCATTACTCCTGTATACCACCCCTTATATTCCCTGTATACACCATTCTCCTGTATACCACCCCTTATATCCCCTGTATACACCATTACTCCTGTATACCACCCCTTACATCCCCTGTATACACCATTCTCCTGTATACCACCCCTTACATCCCCTGTATACACCATTACTCCTGTATACCACCCCTTATATCCCCTGTATACACCATTCTCCTGTATACCACCCCTTATATCTCCAGGATGTTGTATGTTGCTGACCTCTTACCTTCATTATGTAGAAGCTCCAATATGAGGGGATGGAGCTGTTCACTGTAGATGACTTTGGACAGCAATAATGTACCGACATCCCGGGGACACAATTCTGATCAATCTGATTCTCCTTTATTACATGTAAATGTCGCTAGACTGAAGAAAGCCTGAAACCTCCTATATCATCACATCAAGGGGCGCAAATCTCTTTAGTGACGAGATAATAATAAAGTATCTATCACCGGCCAGACTCCGCGTGGAGCCGCCTCTCTTGTGTAGTGATAATTAATATACATTGGACTCTTCTTTTTTTTTTTTTTTTTTCGGAGCACCCACTATACAAATAGTAGAGCCAAGCACATCTGCTTATTATTGTGGAGATGACGGAGCCGCATGACGGAGCCGCATGATGGAGCCACAGGCCTCGCCCAGATCTGCTCTACAGCAATATATGGCCTGTGATTACTGGGCATGAACTATAGGGGATCTGCCACTATTGATACAGCCGCCGCCATGACAGACTCTGTGGAGGGACGACGCTCCCAAGTGATGCAGCCTTCAGTGCGGATCAGACGCTCAGACATTCCCCTTCTTTGTTTCCCATAGATGCACATCGTCCACACAAAGGGAGGAATCGGCCTGCCTGATGCCAAACTGGACCCGACTGGAATCGCCGTCCTGGGGTTCTTTATTGATGTGAGTAACCACAGGGTCCATCCGTCTGGCCCTAAAACACCATAGGGTCCACCCGTCCAACCCTAAAACACCGCAGGGACCACCCGTCCAACCCTAAAACACTGCAGGGTCCACCCGTCTAACCCTAAAACACTGCAGGGTCCACCCGTCTAACCCTAAAACACTGCAGGGTCCACCCGTCTAACCCTAAAACACCATAGGGTCCACCCGTCCAACCCTAAAACACTGCAGGGTCCACCCGTCCAACCCTAAAACACTGCAGGGTCCACCCGTCTAACCCTAAAACACTGCAGGGTCCACCCGTCTAACCCTAAAACACTGCAGGGACCACCCGTCCAACCCTAAAACACTGCAGGGTCCACCCGTCTAACCCTAAAACACTGCAGGGTCCACCCGTCCAACCCTAAAACACTGCAGGGTCCACCCGTCTAACCCTAAAACACTGCAGGGTCCACCTGTCTAACCCTAAAACACTGCAGGGTCCACCCATCCAACCCTAAAACACTGCAGGGTCCACCCATCCAACCCTAAAACACTGCAGGGTCCACCCGTCCAACCCTAAAACACTGCAGGGTCCACCCGTCCAACCCTAAAACACTGCAGGGTCCACCCATCCAACCCTAAAACACTGCAGGGTCCACCCGTCCAACCCTAAAACACTGCAGGGTCCACCCGTCCAACCCTAAAACACTGCAGGGTCCACCCGTCTAACCCTAAAACACTGCAGGGTCCACCCGTCTAACCCTAAAACACTGCAGGGTCCACCCGTCCAACCCTAAAACACTGCAGGGTCCACCCGTCTAACCCTAAAACACTGCAGGGTCCACCCGTCCAACCCTAAAACACTGCAGGGTCCACCCGTCCAACCCTAAAACACTGCAGGGTCCACCCATCCAACCCTAAAACACTGCAGGGTCCACCCATCCAACCCTAAAACACTGCAGGGTCCACCCGTCCAACCCTAAAACACTGCAGGGTCCACCCGTCCAACCCTAAAACACTGCAGGGTCCACCCATCCAACCCTAAAACACTGCAGGGTCCACCCGTCCAACCCTAAAACACTGCAGGGTCCACCCGTCCAACCCTAAAACACTGCAGGGTCCACCCGTCTAACCCTAAAACACTGCAGGGTCCACCCGTCTAACCCTAAAACACTGCAGGGTCCACCCGTCCAACCCTAAAACACTGCAGGGTCCACCCGTCTAACCCTAAAACACTGCAGGGTCCACCCGTCCAACCCTAAAACACTGCAGGGTCCACCCGTCCAACCCTAAAACACTGCAGGGTCCACCCATCCAACCCTAAAACACTGCAGGGTCCACCCGTCTAACCCTAAAACACTGCAGGGTCCACCCGTCCAACCCTAAAACACTGCAGGGTCCACCTGTCCAACCCTAAAACACCGCAGGGTCCACCCGTCTAACCCTAAAACACTGCAGGGTCCACCTGTCTAACCCTAAAACACTGCAGGGTCCACCCATCTGGCCCCTACTCCAATCACAAAGTTAAAAAGATGCCATGTGGAGGCACACACCCCCTAGGAAGCACACACACAGAGGCACACACACAGAGGCACACACAGCAGGAACACACACCCCTAGGAGGCACGCACCCCCTAGGAGGCAGGCACACACACCATAGGAGGCAGGCACACACCCCCTAGGAGGCATGCACCCCCTAGGAGGCAGGCACACACACCATAGGAGGCACACACAGGCACGCGCACCCTTGGAGGCACGCGCACCCTTGGAGGCACGCACACCCTTGGAGGCACGCACACAGGCACACACAGCCGCACTTTTGCCCCTCTATACAGTTCTTCAAAAATAAACTGTTAACACTATACCATTGTTTAAAGTATTCATACTCTGCATGTGTTTTCCACACCTGCATTAAGCATTTGCACAGTCTTCTATATACATACATACATATCATATACACAGGATACCATGGGGTGAGCAGGTTATAATGTAGCAGACATTTCTTTTTCCAGACTGTGGATTCGGCTAATAAATCACAGCTTCCTCTTCTGTCTGAGCTGCTAAATGAAGTGTCATCTCCAGGTAACTGCTGTGTGTGATACCATTATGTTTATGAATACGGTTGTACAGAAATATCTCATCTTTTGGCTGCATTTTGTTAATTAATTTCCATTGCTTTGCCGTGTCGGGTACCATCAGAGCCTGGGTGATGGTATTGGCTGTAGTGTTGGGTATGATCAGGGCCTGGGTGATGGTATTGGCTGTTGTATTGGGTATGATCAGAGCCTGGGTGATGGTATTGGCTGTTGTATTGGGTATGATCAGAGCCTGGGTGATGGTATTGGTTGTAGTGGTGGGTATGATCAGAGCCTGGGTGATGGTATTGGTTGTAGTGGTGGGTATGATCAGAGCCTGGGCGATGGTATTGGTTGTAGTGGTGGGTATGATCAGAGCCTGGGTGATGGTATTGGCTGTAGTGTTGGGTATGATCAGAGCCTGGGTGATGGTATTGGCTGTAGTGTTGGGTATGATCAGAGCCTGGGTGATGGTATTGGTTGTAGTGGTGGGTATGATCAGAGCCTGGGTGATGGTATTGGCTGTAGTGTTGGGTATGATCAGAGCCTGGGTGATGGTATTGGCTGTAGTGTTGGGTATGATCAGAGCCTGGCGATGGTATAGGCTGTAGTGTTGGGTATGATCAGAGCCTGGGCGATGGTATTGGCTGTAGTGTTGGGTATGATCAGGGCCTGGGTGATGGTATTGGCTGTAGTGTTGGGTATGATCAGAGCCTGGGCGATGGTATAGGCTGTAGTGTTGGGTATGATCAGAGCCTGGGTGATGGTATTGGCTGTAGTGTTGGGTATGATCAGAGCCTGGGTGATGGTATTGGCTGTAGTGTTGGGTATGATCAGAGCCTGGGTGATGGTATTGGCTGTAGTGTTGGGTGATGGTATTGGCTGTAGTGTTGGGTATGATCAGAGCCTGTGTGATGGTATAGGCTGTAGTGTTGGGTATGATCAGAGCCTGGGTGATGGTATTGGCTGTAGTGTTGGGTATGATCAGAGCCTGGGTGATGGTATTGGCTGTAGTGTTGGGTATGATCAGAGCCTGGGTGATGGTATTGGCTGTAGTGTTGGGTGATGGTATAGGCTGTAGTGTTGGGTATGATCAGAGCCTGGGTGATGGTATTGGCTGTAGTGTTGGGTATGATCAGAGCCTGGGTGATGGTATTGGCTGTAGTGTTGGGTGATGGTATTGGCTGTAGTGTTGGGTATGATCAGAGCCTGTGTGATGGTAATGGCTGTAGTGTTGGGTATGATCAGAGCCTGGGCGATGGTATTGGCTGTAGTGTTGGGTATGATCAGAGCCTGGGCGATGGTATTGGCTGTAGTGTTGGGTATGATCAGGGCCTGGTGATGGTATTGGCTGTTGTATTGGGTATGATCAGAGCCTGGGTGATGGTATTGGTTGTAGTGGTGGGTATGATCAGAGCCTGGGTGATGGTATTGGTTGTAGTGGTGGGTATGATCAGAGCCTGGGTGATGGTATTGGTTGTAGTGTTGGGTATGATCAGAGTCTGGGTGATGGTATTGGTTGTAGTGTTGGGTATGATCAGAGCCTGGGTGATGGTATTGGCTGTAGTGTTGGGTATGATCAGGGCCTGGGTGATGGTATTGGCTGTAGTGTTGGGTATGATCAGAGCCTGGGCGATGGTATAGGCTGTAGTGTTGGGTATGATCAGAGCCTGGGTGATGGTATTGGTTGTAGTGTTGGGTATGATCAGAGCCTGGGTGATGGTATTGGTTGTTGTGTTGGGTATGATCAGAGCCTGGGTGATGGTATTGGCTGTAGTGTTGGGTGATGGTATTGGCTGTAGTGTTGGGTATGATCAGAGCCTGTGTGATGGTATTGGCTGTAGTGTTGGGTATGATCAGAGTCTGGGTGATGGTATTGGCTGTAGTGTTGGGTATGATCAGAGCCTGGGTGATGGTATTGGCTGTAGTGTTGGGCAATGGTATTGGCTGTAGTGTTGAGTGATGGTATTGGCTGTTGTGTTGGGTATGATCAGAGCCTGGGTGATGGTATTGGTTGTAGTGTTGGGTATGATCAGAGCCTGGGTGATGGTATTGGCTGTAGTGTTGGGTATGATCAGAGCCTGGGTGATGGTATTGGCTGTAGTGTTGGGTATGATCAGAGCCTGGGTGATGGTATTGGCTGTAGTGTTGGGCAATGGTATTGGCTGTAGTGTTGGGTGATGGTATTGGCTGTTGTGTTGGGTATGATCAGAGCCTGTGTGATGGTATTGGCTGTAGTGTTGGGTATGATCAGAGCCTGGGTGATGGTATTGGCTGTAGTGTTGGGCAATGGTATTGGCTGTAGTGTTGGGTGATGGTATTGGCTGTTGTGTTGGGTATGATCAGAGCCTGTGTGATGGTATTGGCTGTAGTGTTGGGTATGATCAGAGCCTGGGTGATGGTATTGGCTGTAGTGTTGGGTGATGGTATTGGCTGTAGTGTTGGGTATGATCAGAGCCTGTGTGATGGTATTGGCTGTAGTGTTGGGTATGATCAGAGCCTGGGTGATGGTATTGGCTGTAGTGTTGGGTATGATCAGAGCCTGGGTGATGGTATTGGTTGTAGTGTTGGGTATGATCAGAGCCTGGGTGATGGTATTGGCTGTGGTGTTGGGTATGATCAGGGCCTGGGTGATGGTATTGGCTGTAGTGTTGGGTATGATCAGAGCCTGGGTGATGGTATTGGTTGTAGTGGTGGTATGATCAGAGCCTGGGTGATGGTATTGGCTGTAGTGTTGGGTATGATCAGAGCCTGGGTGATGGTATTGGCTGTAGTGTTGGGTATGATCAGAGCCTGGGTGATGGTATTGGTTGTAGTGTTGGGTATGATCAGAGCCTGGGTGATGGTATTGGCTGTAGTGTTGGGCAATGGTATTGGCTGTAGTGTTGGGTGATGGTATTGGCTGTAGTGTTGGGTATGATCAGAGTCTGGGTGATGGTATTGACTGTAGTGTTGGGTATGATCAGAGCCTGGGTGATGGTATTGGCTGTAGTGTTGGGTATGATCAGAGCCTGGGTGATGGTATTGGCTGTAGTGTTGGGTATGATCAGAGCCTGGGTGATGGTATTGGCTGTAGTGTTGGGTATGATCAGAGCCTGGGTGATGGTATTGGCTGTAGTGTTGGGTGATGGTATTGGCTGTAGTGTTGGGTATGATCAGAGCCTGTGTGATGGTATTGGCTGTAGTGTTGGGTATGATCAGAGCCTGGGTGATGGTATTGGTTGTAGTGTTGGGTGATGGTATTGGCTGTGGTGTTGGGTATGATCAGAGCCTGGGTGATGGTATTGGCTGTAGTGTTGGGTGACGGTATTGGCTGTAGTGTTGGGTGATGGTATTGGCTGTAGTGTTGGGTGATGGTATTGGCTGTAGTGTTGGGTGATGGTATTGGCTGTAGTGTTGGGTATGATCAGAGCCTGGTGATGGTATTGGTTGTAGTGTTGGGTGATGGTATTGGTTGTAGTGTTGGGTGATGGTATTGGTTGTAGTGTTGGGTGATGGTATTGGTTGTAGTGTTGGGTATGATCAGAGCCTGTTTACAGTCCGTTCTTACCATCTGTTTCCTTTATGGCCAGGATTTCTTTCTAGTGCTTTGTGTGTATATAATATTCGTTAATGCTGCCCTCCATGTCCATCACGAGCTCTTCATACTGCGCTGTAGCGAGGTCATGGACATGTGCACAGGGCGGCTGATGGCGGAGATGTTCCATGTTGGTCTTTGTCGCCATCTCTGACCATTTCTTCTATTGATTTCTTATTTCCAGGAATGAAGGTTCAGCTGAATTCCAGCTTCTCTCTGAATGATTTACTGGGAGACGCCAATCTTACCATGTTTTACCGCTATATGGGCTCCCTTACCACCCCCACATGTGATGAGGCCGTGCTCTGGACCGTCTTCAGAACCCCATCACGGTCCCGTCCTCCGTGGTGAGTATCCTCATCCAGGCTACGCGGAGGTCCGTGCAAACCGGGAAGTGTTAGAGGAGGCTGAAGACAATATTATTATTTAGATTCCATGGCGCTTTACATATGGAAAGGGCAGACGAGGATAAGTACAATATATATATGGGCAATCAGGTCATACAGGTACAGAAGGCGAGAGGACCCTGTCCGTGAGGCTCACAGTCTAAGAGGGACAGGTGGGGATACAGTGGGAGGGGGGGTGCCGGTCGTGTGACGGTGCAGTGGAACGGGTCTTATTGTAGGTTGTAGGCTTGAGCCTTCAGGTTTCTTTTGAAGGTTCCCAGGGTAGGTCAGTGCCTTATGTGTTGGGGTTGGGGAAGGCACGGGAGAAATCCTGCATGCGGTTGTGAGAGGAGGTAATGAGATAGGAGTAGAGGAGGAGCTCTTGGGAGGAGCGCAGAGTGATTGAGGGTAGGTATCGGGAGACCATATCAGAGATGTATGGAGGGGACAGGTTGTGAATGGCTTTGTATGTCATGGTTAATGTTTTAAACCGAATCCTCTGAGAAGTAGGGAGCCAGTGAAGGGCTTGGCAGAGGGGGGAGACAGGGAGTAGCGGGGGGACAGATGGATTAGTCAGGCAGTGGAGTTTAGGATAGGTTGGAGAGGTGCAGGGAGGTATTAGGGAGGCCGGTGAGCAGGAGGTTGCAGTAGTCAAGGCGGGAGATGATGAGAGCATGAATAAGTGTATTAGCGGTGTCGAGGTCAAGGAAGGTCCGGATCCTATAGATGTTTTTGAGCTGGAGTTGGCAGGAGGTGGCGAGGGCCTGGATGTGGGGCTTAAAAGAGAGGGAAGAGTCAAGGATAACCACGAGGCACTTGGCATGGGGGACTGGGGAGAGGGCGCAGTCATTGACGAGGATGGATAGGTCGGGTAGTGAGGGGGAGCGTCTTGGGGGAAGACAATTAACTCGGTTTTGTCCATGTTCAGCTTAAGGAAGCGAGCAGAGAAGAAGGATGAGATGGCGGACAGGCAGTGTGGAATTTTGGATAGAAGGGAGGAGATGTCAGAGCCAGACAGGTAGATTTGGGTGTCGTCGGCGTAGAGGTGATATTGGAGGCCATGGGACTCAATGAGTTGTCCTAGACCGAGAGTGTAGATTGAGAAGAGTAGGGGGTCGGGCGAACAGGAGGTGTGGGAGTGGGTGACGCTGAAAGTCTGGTCTGTTAGTAATGAGAGGATCCCGGAGAGGGCGAGGCCAGTGATGCCAAAAGATTTCAGGATCTGAAGTAGAAGGGAGTGGTCAGCAGTGTCGAAGGCGGCGGACAGGTCGAGGAGGAGGAGGTCGGAGTAGTGTCGCTTACTCTTCGCAGTCAGTAGGGTTGTTGGTGACTTTGGTTAGGGCAGTTTTGGTGGAATGATGAGGTCAGAAACCGGATTGTAGGCGGTCAAAGAGGGAGGAGAGGTGAGAGGACACCTCAGAGCGGACGTGTTGTTCAAGTGGTTTTGAGGTGAAGGGGAGAAGAGATATGGAGTGATGGGTGTGATCTAGGCGTGTTTGAAGGCTGAGGGGAAGACGCCAGCAGTAAGTGATAGGTAGAAGAGATGGGTGAGGGTTGGGATGAAGACAGAGGCAGGCGAGGACACAGACTGCAGGGGCCTGTGCAGGAAATCTTTCTGGCCCACCCCCACATACTGCAATAAAGTTATGTAAATATATATATTGTAACATTTATTACTTGTTTAGGACACAACTATCACATTTAAACAATAAATTAATTCCATATGTAACAACTAAATATAACATAAAGCAGAAATGCAATTGATATGTCGTATCTGGATGTGCTTATCGCAGCCTATGACGTATCGCAGCACAGACTCTCATTACTTTACATATTGGAGGAAATAATACTGTAATGAATAGGATTTTGTTTTTTCAAAACTTAAAGGGGTTGTGTAGGACGGTTTTATTATTTTACTATGGGCCTAAGAACCAATAGTAGTTGGTTAACAGCTCCCTGCCTGCTGTACCCGATGCTGCATGGAGCAGCCACCCACCTGCTCTACCCGGTGCTGCATGGAGCGGTGACTGCCTGCTCTACCCGGTGCTGCATGGAGCGGCCACCCGCCTGCTCTACCCGGTGCTGCATGGAGCGGTGACTGCCTGCTCTACCCGGTGCTGCATGGAGCGGCCACCCGCCTGCTCTACCCGGTGCTGCATGGAGCGGCCACCCGCCTGCTCTACCCGGTGCTGCATGGAGCGGCCACCCGCCTGCTCTACCCGGTGCTGCATGGAGCGGCCACCCGCCTGCTCTACCCGGTGCTGCATGGAGCGGCCACCCGCCTGCTCTACCCAGTGCTGCATGGAGCGGCCACCCGCCTGCTCTACCCGGTGCTGCATGGAGCGGCCACCCGCCTGCTCTACCCGGTGCTGCATGGAGCGGCCACCCGCCTGCTCTACCCGGTGCTGCATGGAGCGGCCACCCGCTGCTCTACCCGGTGCTGCATGGAGCGGCCACCCGCCGGCAGGAATTCTGCTGTATTTCGTCTTTCGGGCTGCTCTGTTGAAGGGAGTGATTGACTACATCATATACCGTTTAAAGGGTTAGCCCGAGTCCAAGCATTTTTCTCCTAACTGCCTATCTAATATATCCATATAATCTAAGCGATTTTCTAATATATTTCCATTAATAATTCCCTACAGTTCCCTCTCTAAACTATCTAACAGATACTGGGTGTTTTCTTTCTATTTTTTGCTATGATGACGGTTCCTCTTCGTTCCCCAGTGCATGCTGGGAAACTCACACCGAACATCATCACAGCAGGGGAAGAGGCTGCAGTCACTTCCTCATCCTCTGCACCTACCTGAAACAAACCGTTATGTTAGGGGCGCTACATTCAGGGGTGGGGTTGTCACTGTACACGAGGGTCTCCAGCCCCCTCTTCCTCCTCCCCACAATGCAGTGTCTCGTTGCCTGTGTGATGAGCGCAATGTCCTGGACTGATGTTGGCTTATAAATAGTGATAAGTGACATCAGAGAAGTGTCAGTATACCGGCAGTGCAGGAGGTCAGCGGTGCGGGAGATAATGGCCGCCCCTCAGGAGATGTCACTGGTCTCTGCTGGGACGGCTTATGAATAGTGATAAGCCAGCAGTAGTACGGTGCCTCTGTACCCGGCAGAGACCAGTGAAATGACTGACAGCGCAATCCATAGCATTGCAGTGGGGATCATGCTGTTCTCCGCCGGCTTTGGCAGCCCCGTAATGAGATCACAGGGCCTTCATGTGTTGTCATGGCAGCAAGGGATCAACTGATGACCCCGGATGATGTCATGAATCACTTCCTGCCAGTGATGTCACCGGCAGGGAGTGATCATTTATGCTGTGTTGAGGAATGGTGAAGCCTCTCCCTACATAACACAGGCAGTCTGTCTGTGCGGTGCTGAGGTGCCCTAAGGGGCCGCGTAAAGAAAAAGTTACAAAAATTGTTTTAAAAAATGTGAAAAAGATAAAAAAACATAAGTTCCCATCCCCCTTCTGCTGCATTGAAAATAAAACTATGTAAAAAATCCACATGTTTGGTATCAGAAATGTCCGATCTAAAAAGATATAAAATCCATTAATCCGATCGGTAACTGCGGAACGGAAAAAAGTACAAACGGCTCCGCAACATTGCAATAAAATGCGATAATGTGCGATCAAAGCATCGCATCTCCCCAAAAATGGCGTCATTACAAACCTCAGCTTTAGGCTGCGTTCACACATTTGCGTATTTTGTTGCGCTTTTTTGCTGCGTTTTTCAGCAGCGCAAAAAAGCGCAACAAAATCCGCCGGGGCTTTCACACACTGCGCTTTCTTCACCCCAGAAAGCGCAGGTGATGTCACAGAGGGGAGGTAGAATCCTGCTCCTCCTCCCCTGTGTGACATGTGTGACCACCCATTAGATTTCATAGTGTATTAGTGGACGCTCACTGTCATCTGATACATATCACATGACCGCGAGCAGCCAATCAGCATCGGGAACGCCCCTCTGACGTCACCACAGGTCCTGGCAGAAGACCCCACGCCTGGCCTCATTACCGGACACCGGTGAAGTATTCATTCTTTTTTATTTTTCATACATTCGCCTTTGTTTAATTTAGATTTTGCAGTGTATATTAATACTGTGAAATCTAATGGGCGGCCACAGCTGTCACAGAGGGGAGGAGGGAGCAGGATTCTTCACCCCTCTGTGATGTCACACAAGGGAGGAGGAGCCAGGATTCTTCACCCCTCTGTGATGTCACACAGGGGAGGAGGAGCCAGGATTCTTCACCCCTCTGTGATGTCACACAGGGGAGGAGGAGCCAGGATTCTTCACCCCTCTGTGATGTCACACAGGGGAGGAGGAGCCAGGATTCTTCACCCCTCTGTGATGTCACACAGGGGAGGAGGAGCCAGGATTCTTCACCCCTCTGTGATGTCACACAGGGGAGGAGGAGCCAGGATTCTTCACCCCTCTGTGATGTCACACAGGGGAGGAGGAGCCAGGATTCTTCACCCCTCTGTGATGTCACACAGGGGAGGAGGAGCCAGGATTCTTCCTCCCATCTGTGACGTCACATAGAGAAAACGCAGGAGCAGCTGTGACATCTCAATTCTTTACACAGCTGCGCTTTCTCTGCACTGTCTGCATGACAAAGGGAATTTCCCATTCTTCTTTCTTTCAATTGTCTTTTTATTGAAAATGAGATAAACATACAATCCAAATCATTTGAATAACATTAAATCATGTATACAAAAGCTCATTAATCAGGACATAACTTCAATAATTCAGCGTCCTGCCACTGCCTCTGACAAGGCGTCGCTGTAGCTGTCATCTGAAAATATTAGGCAGTCTATTCAACAGATTAATTAGCTGACAATAGAATTATTGCAACAAACAAATCAAAATAAAAGAGCATCAGAGTAAAAAGTAAAAGAAGAAAACGATAGAAAAAGAAAGGTGGGTGGGGAGAGGGGAAAGGAGCTCTGAGCACTAAATCATCGTTAATTGTGTTTCCTAGTTCCGCGGGGACCATATGAATGAATGTGTCCTGTGAGCAGCCCTGGATCCACGGATTCCACCACTCACTGAACACTTTGTGTTTGTTCTCTACTGTGGCTTTAGTTTCTGCCATGCGATACAGAGAATCAAGTTTTCCGTGCAGCTGTTCAATGGGAGGAATATCAGTAGATTTCCATAACATCGGTATTAATAACTTTGCAGCTGCAATGAAATTTTGCGCTAATAAAGACGCACGTTTATTCTCGTGCCAGAGAGGGAAATTTAGCAATGCTATCTCTGGTGTCAGGTTGGGCGCCTTATTCAGCACTTCATGAATGAATGTTTCCACCTCACTCAAATTGGTGGATTTTTGAACATGTCCACCAGATATGTACATAGTCACCACTGGGATCTTCACATCTCCAACAACTAGAGGAAGTCCCAAATCGCCAGTTATAGGTCTGTTTTGGAGAGATCTACCAACGCGTTATAATCTTGAAAGAATTCTCCTGGGCCTTTACAATGGTAATGGAGGATGTCAGAGATCGCACAGTGTGACCGGAGCCTTATTGTAATGGGGGATGTCAGAGATCGCACAGTGTGACCGGAGCATTACTGTAATGGGGGATGTCAGAGATCGCACAGTGTGACCGGAGCCTTATTGTAATGGAGGATGTCAGAGATCCACCAGTGTGACCGGAGCCTTATTGTAATGGGGGATGTCAGAGATCGCACAGTGTGACCGGAGCCTTATTGTAATGGAGGATGTCAGAGATCGCACAGTGTGACCGGAGCCTTATTGTAATGGGGGATGTCAGAGATCGCACAGTGTGACCGGAGCCTTATTGTAATGGGGGATGTCAGAGATCGCACAGTGTGACTGGAGCCTTACTGTAATGGAGGAGGTCAGAGATCGCACAGTGTGACCGGAGCCTTATTGTAATGGAGGATGTCAGAGATCGCACAGTGTGACCGGAGCCTTATTGTAATGGGGGATGTCAGAGATCGCACAGTGTGACCGGAGCCTTATTGTAATGGGGGATGTCAGAGATCGCACAGTGTGACTGGAGCATTATTGTAATGGGGGATGTCAGAGATCGCACAGTGTGACTGGAGCCTTATTGTAATGGAGGATGTCAGAGATCGCACAGTGTGACCGGAGCCTTATTGTAATGGGGGATGTCAGAGATCGCACAGTGTGACCGGAGCCTTATTGTAATGGGGGATGTCAGAGATCGCACAGTGTGACTGGAGCATTATTGTAATGGGGGATGTCAGAGATCGCACAGTGTGACTGGAGCCTTATTGTAATGGAGGATGTCAGAGATCGCACAGTGTGACTGGAGCCTTATTGTAATGGAGGATGTCAGAGATCGCACAGTGTGACTGGAGCCTTATTGTAATGGAGGATGTCAGAGATCGCACAGTGTGACCGGAGCCTTATTGTAATGGGGGATGTCAGAGATCGCACAGTGTGACCGGAGCCTTATTGTAATGGGGGATGTCAGAGATCGCACAGTGTGACCGGAGCCTTATTGTAATGGAGGATGTCAGAGATCGCACAGTGTGACTGGAGCCTTATTGTAATGGAGGATGTCAGAGATCGCACAGTGTGACCGGAGCCTTATTGTAATGGGGGATGTCAGAGATCGCACAGTGTGACCGGAGCATTATTGTAATGGAGGATGTCAGAGATCGCACAGTGTGACCGGAGCCTTATTGTAATGGGGGATGTCAGAGATCGCACAGTGTGACCGGAGCCTTATTGTAATGGAGGATGTCAGAGATCGCACAGTGTGACCGGAGCCTTATTGTAATGGGGGATGTCAGAGATCGCACAGTGTGACTGGAGCCTTACTGTAATGGAGGATGTCAGAGATCGCACAGTGTGACTGGAGCCTTATTGTAATGGAGGATGTCAGAGATCGCACAGTGTTACCGGAGCATTATTGTAATGGAGGATGTCAGAGATCGCACAGTGTGACTGGAGCCTTATTGTAATGGGGGATGTCAGAGATCGCACAGTGTGACTGGAGCCTTATTGTAATGGGGGATGTCAGAGATCGCACAGTGTGACCGGAGCCTTATTGTAATGGGGGATGTCAGAGATCGCACAGTGTGACCGGAGCCTTATTGTAATGGGGGATGTCAGAGATCGCACAGTGTGACCGGAGCCTTATTGTAATGGGGGATGTCAGAGATCGCACAGTGTGACCGGAGCCTTATTGTAATGGAGGATGTCAGAGATCGCACAGTGTGACTGGAGCATTACTGTAATGGGGGATGTCAGAGATCGCACAGTGTGCCCGGAGCCTTATTGTAATGGAGGATGTCAGAGATCGCACAGTGTGACTGGAGCCTTATTGTAATGGAGGATGTCAGAGATCGCACAGTGTGACTGGAGCCTTATTGTAATGGAGGATGTCAGAGATCGCACAGTGTGACCGGAGCCTTATTGTAATGGGGGATGTCAGAGATCACACAGTGTGACTGGAGCCTTATTGTAATGGAGGGTGTCAGAGATGGCACAGTGTTACCGGAGCATTATTGTAATGGAGGATGTCAGAGATCGCACAGTGTGACTGGAGCCTTATTGTAATGGAGGATGTCAGAGATCACACAGTGTGACTGGAGCCTTATTGTAATGGAGGATGTCAGAGATCGCACAGTGTGACCGGAGCCTTATTGTAATGGGGATGTCAGAGATCGCACAGTGTGACCGGAGCCTTATTGTAATGGGGGATGTCAGAGATCGCACAGTGTGGACTGGAGCCTTATTGTAATGGAGGATGTCAGAGATCGCACAGTGTGACTGGAGCATTATTGTAATGGGGGATGTCAGAGATCGCACAGTGTGACTGGAGCCTTATTGTAATGGAGGATGTCAGAGATCGCACAGTGTGACCGGAGCCTTATTGTAATGGGGGATGTCAGAGATCGCACAGTGTGACCGGAGCCTTATTGTAATGGGGGATGTCAGAGATCGCACAGTGTGACCGGAGCCTTATTGTAATGGGGGATGTCAGAGATCGCACAGTGTGACCGGAGCCTTATTGTAATGGAGGATGTCAGAGATCGCACAGTGTGACCGGAGCCTTATTGTAATGGGGGATGTCAGAGATCGCACAGTGTGACTGGAGCCTTACTGTAATGGAGGATGTCAGAGATCGCACAGTGTGACTGGAGCCTTATTGTAATGGAGGATGTCAGAGATCGCACAGTGTGACTGGAGCATTATTGTAATGGAGGATGTCAGAGATCGCACAGTGTGACTGGAGCATTATTGTAATGGGGGATGTCAGAGATCGCACAGTGTGACCGGAGCCTTATTGTAATGGGGGATGTCAGAGATCGCACAGTGTGACCGGAGCCTTATTGTAATGGGGGATGTCAGAGATCGCACAGTGTGACCGGAGCCTTATTGTAATGGGGGATGTCAGAGATCGCACAGTGTGACTGGAGCATTATTGTAATGGAGGATGTCAGAGATCGCACAGTGTGACCGGAGCCTTATTGTAATGGGGGATGTCAGAGATCGCACAGTGTGACCGGAGCCTTATTGTAATGGGGGATGTCAGAGATCGCACAGTGTGACCGGAGCCTTATTGTAATGGAGGATGTCAGAGATCGCACAGTGTGACTGGAGCCTTACTGTAATGGGGGATGTCAGAGATCGCACAGTGTGACCGGAGCATTACTGTAATGGAGGATGTCAGAGATCGCACAGTGTGACCGGAGCCTTATTGTAATGGGGGATGTCAGAGATCGCACAGTGTTACCGGAGCATTATTGTAATGGAGGATGTCAGAGATCGCACAGTGTGACCGGAGCATTATTGTAATGGGGGATGTCAGAGATCGCACAGTGTTACCGGAGCATTATTGTAATGGAGGATGTCAGAGATCGCACAGTGTGACTGGAGCCTTATTGTAATGGGGGATGTCAGAGATCGCACAGTGTGACCGGAGCCTTATTGTAATGGGGGATGTCAGAGATCGCACAGTGTGACTGGAGCATTATTGTAATGGGGGATGTCAGAGATCGCACAGTGTGACCGGAGCCTTATTGTAATGGGGGATGTCAGAGATCGCACAGTGTGACCGGAGCCTTATTGTAATGGGGGATGTCAGAGATCGCACAGTGTGACCGGAGCCTTATTGTAATGGGGGATGTCAGAGATCGCACAGTGTGACCGGAGCCTTATTGTAATGGAGGATGTCAGAGATCGCACAGTGTGACTGGAGCATTACTGTAATGGGGGATGTCAGAGATCGCACAGTGTGACCGGAGCCTTATTGTAATGGAGGATGTCAGAGATCGCACAGTGTGACCGGAGCCTTATTGTAATGGAGCATGTCAGAGATCGCACAGTGTGACTGGAGCCTTATTGTAATGGAGGATGTCAGAGATCGCACAGTGTGACCGGAGCCTTATTGTAATGGAGGATGTCAGAGATCGCACAGTGTGACCGGAGCCTTATTGTAATGGGGGATGTCAGAGATCGCACAGTGTGACCGGAGCCTTATTGTAATGGGGGATGTCAGAGATCGCACAGTGTGACCGGAGCCTTATTGTAATGGAGGATGTCAGAGATCGCACAGTGTGACCGGAGCCTTATTGTAATGGAGGATGTCAGAGATCGCACAGTGTGACTGGAGCCTTATTGTAATGGAGGATGTCAGAGATCGCACAGTGTGACTGGAGCCTTACTGTAATGGAGGATGTCAGAGATCACAGTCTCATTCTCGTGGAGTAAAGTTGCCTATTTCTCTTCTATTTCAGGTGAAAGCTTTCTCATCTGCTCTAAAACATGACATTACAGGAAACTTGGAACCGCTGCAAAATAATTTCCGCCCCCTGCAGGCCATTAATGGGAGAAGTGTTCAGGCTTCGTTCCAGAGTTCAGTGCCGCCATCTGTGAACAGCACATCGGCCTCCACCGTGACCAGCGGCCGCCCCGCACTCCTGTCCGGGGTCCTGCTCCACCCCATCATGTCACTGCTGCTTGTGATCACACAGTAATAAACCTCAGACTCCTCACCATCATCTCCAGTGTGAAACGTCTGTTCCCACCTTTGTATGCGCTGAACACGTCCCACCGTACGGTATTATACATCGCCCATGGGGCCGCGTTATCTGCCCTTACAGAAACCGTAAAAATGCTACAGAGTAACAAACTCTAAACTAGAATCAATTAACAGGATGCAAAGTGAATACCCTCTGGTGACCGCCTGTCTCCTCCGTCCTCAGTAACTGGCCATCACCTCCATCCTCAGTATTCAGTGACCGCCCGTCTCCTCCGTCCTCAGTAACTGGCCATCACCTCCATCCTCAGTATTCAGTGACCGCCCGTCTCCTCCGTCCTCCGTATTCAGTGACCGCCCGTCTCCTCCGTCCTCCGTATTCAGTGACCGCCCGTCTCCTCCGTCCTCAGTATTCAGTGACCGCCCGTCTCCTCCGTCCTCAGTATTCAGTGACCACCCGTCTCCTCCGTCCTCAGTATTCAGTGACCGCCCGTCTCCTCCGTCCTCAGTATTCAGTGAACGCCCGTCTCCTCCGTCCTCAGTATTCAGTGACCGCCCGTCTCCTCCGTCCTTAGTATTCAGTGACCGCCCGTCTCCTCCGTCCTCAGTATTCAGTGACCGCCCGTCTCCTCCGTCCTCAGTATTCAGTGACCGCCCGTCTCCTCCGTCCTCAGTGTTCAGTGACCGCCCGTCTCCTCCGTCCTCAGTGTTCAGTGACCGCCCGTCTCCTCCGTCCTCAGTGTTCAGTGACCGCCCGTCTCCTCCGTCCTCAGTGTTCAGTGACCGCCCGTCTCCTCCGTCCTCAGTGTTCAGTGACCGCCCGTCTCCTCCGTCCTCAGTGACCGCCCGTCTCCTCCGTCCTCAGTGTTCAGTGACCGCCCGTCTCCTCCGTTCTCAGTATTCAGTGACCCGCCCCGTCCCGTAGTCCCTCCGTCTCCCCTCAGTGTTCAGTGACCGCCCTCTCCTCTCTCCCGTCCTCAGTGTTCAGTGACCGCCCGTCTCCTCCGTCCTCAGTATTCAGTGACCGCCCGTCTCCTCCGTCCTCAGTGATCCGTCCCCGTCTCCTCCGTCCTCAGTTAGGATGTTCCCCGCCTATCAGTGACCGCCCGTCTCCCTTTCCCGTCTCTCAGTATTCAGTGACCGCCACGTCTCCTCCGTCCTCAGTATTCAGTGACCGCCCGTCTCCTCCGTCCTCAGTATTCAGTGACCGCCCGTCTCCTCCGTCCTCAGTATTCAGTGACCGCCCGTCTCCTCCGTCCTCAGTATTCAGTGACCGCCCGTCTCCTCCGTCCTCAGTATTCAGTGACCGCCCGTCTCCCTCCGTCCTCAGTATTCAGTGACCCCCCGTCTCCATCTCCGTCTCCTCAGTATTCAGTGACCGCCCGTCTCCTCCGTCCTCAGTATTCAGTGACCGCCCGTCTCCTCCGTCCTCAGTGTTCAGTGACCGCCCGTCTCCTCCGTCCTCAGTGTTCAGTGACGCCCGCCCCCGTCTCATTCTCCGTCCTCCAGTGTTCAGTGACCGCCCGTCTCCTCCGTCCTCAGTGTTTCAGTGACCGCCCGTCTCCTCCGTCCTCAGTGTTCAGTGACCGCCCGTTCTCCTCCGTCCTCAGTGTTCAGTGACCGCCCGTCTCCTCCGTCCTCAGTGTTCAGTGACCGCCCGTCTCCTCCGTCCTCAGTGTTCAGTGACCGCCCGCCCGTCTCCTCCGTCCTCAGTATTCAGTGACCGCCCGTCTCCTCCGTCCTCAGTGTTCAGTGACCGCCCGTCTCCTCCGTCCTCAGTGTTCAGTGACCGCCCGTCTCCTCCGTCCTCAGTGTTCAGTGACCGCCCGTCTCCTCCGTCCTCAGTGTTCAGTGACCGCCCGTCTCCTCCGTCCTCAGTGTTCAGTGACCGCCCGTCTCCTCCGTCCTCAGTGTTCAGTGACCGCCCGTCTCCTCCGTCCTCAGTGTTCAGTGACCGCCCGTCTCCTCCGTCCTCAGTATTCAGTGACCGCCCGTCTCCTCCGTCCTCAGTATTCAGTGACCGCCCGTCTCCTCCGTCCTCAGTGTTCAGTGACCGCCGTCTCCTCCGTCCTCAGTGTTCAGTGACCGCCCGTCTCCTCCGTCCTCAGTGTTCAGTGACCGCCCGTCTCCTCCGTCCTCAGTTTCAGTGACCGCCCGTCTCCTCCGTCCTCAGTATTCAGTGACCGCCCGTCTCCTCCGTCCTCAGTGTTCAGTGACCGCCCGTCTCCTCCGTCCTCAGTGTTCAGTGACCGCCCGTCTCCTCCGTCCTCAGTGTTCAGTGACCGCCCGTCTCCTCCGTTCTCAGTGTTCAGTGACCGCCCGTCTCCTCCGTCTCTCAGTGTTCAGTGACCGCCCGTCTCCTCCGTCCTCAGTGTTCAGTGACCGCCCGTCTCCTCCGTCCTCAGTGTTCAGTGACCGCCCGTCTCCTCCGTCCTCAGTGTTCAGTGACCGCCCGTCTCCTCCGTCCTCAGTGTTCAGTGACCGCCCGTCTCCTCCGTCCTCAGTGTTCAGTGACCGCCCGTCTCCTCCGTCCTCAGTGTTCAGTGACCGCCCGTCTCCTCCGTCCTCAGTGTTCAGTGACCGCCCGTCTCCTCCGTCCTCAGTTTCAGTGACCGCCCGTCTCCTCCGCCTCAGTATTCAGTGACCGCCCGTCTCCTCCGTCCTCAGTATTCAGTGACCGCCCGCTCCTCCGTCCTCAGTGTTCAGTGACCGCCCCGTCCTCCTCCTCGTCCTCAGTGTTCAGTGACCGCCCGTCTCCTCCGTCCTCAGTATTCAGTGACCGCCCGTCTCCTCCGTCCTCAGTATTCAGTGACCTCCCGTCTCCTCCGTCCTCAGTATTCAGTGATCGCCCGTCTCCTCTGTCCTCAGTGTTCAGTGACCGCCCGTCTCCTCCGTCCTCAGTATTCAGTGACCGCCCTTCTCCTCCGTCCTCAGTATTCAGTGACCGCCCTTCTCCTCCGTCCTCAGTATTTGGTGACCGCCCGTCTCCTCTGTCCTCAGTATTTGGTGACCGCCCGTCTCCTCTGTCCTCAGTATTTGGTGATTGCCCCTCGCCCCATCACTTCTTCACTCTATGACTTGCCTTGTCACTTGTACACTGGTTATGGAGGAGATTATTCCAAACATCTTGGAGACCCGACCCCCGATCTTCTGTGTATGAGGCTTCTGCAGTTCCTTCTGTCTGTTGATCCCAGACAGACGTGATGATGTGAGATCCGGGCTTTTTGGATCATCACCTCCAGGACTCTTTGTTGTTTATGACATCGGCTGGTTGCTTGTGTTGTTGTCCGGTTGCTTCCCTCTGTATTACTTGATGGATAAGTGAAGACACAATTAATCATGACTGTAAACTACAACTCTCCATTTGCTAAAATGCAGCCCCAAACCTAGCAAGCACCTGCCCCGTGTCAGTGCCCCACAGGTCCTATGTATTCCTGCACAGTTAGGTCAATCTTGGCCTAGTTTACCCAGATTATTGGCCACAGTTGTTCCATGCAGGCCACGTCTGACCACACATCTCCAAACAGTAGCCGGGTCCCCCTGGTGTCTGCCGATTCTGAGCTGATGGCACTGCTGGACATCATCTCATTTCTAAGGGAAGTAACTATGATGCGTCTTTCCTTGGCTAATCAATGCGTCAGTCCTCATTGTCGGTCAGATTTTGGTGCCTGTTCAGAAGAGCTTGAACATCAGATGTTGAGTCCGCTGTGACCTCTTTACCCAGCCAGGTCCTCGTTGATGCAGTATAACTACCCTGTGTCTCCTTTCTGGGTTAAGGTTAGGGTTTGGGTCTGGGCTCGGCTTTGTTTTAGTATATACCGTGTGACATGAATGGTTTTCCACATCCCCACTGTTGTAGCAGTTTTGTCCTCACCCAGCCTTACACCGCACACACAGCCGATCAACCTATGTTTGACAATAATGATCATTATCTCCTGTATACACCATGTTCCAAATTATTATGCAAATGTTATTTTTCTCTGATTTTCCTAAATGTTCGGTGCAAATGACAGTCAGTGTAATAAAAGTCATCACCCGTTAGAGGATACATCGAATTTTATTGAAGAAACCTCCCAATGATAACAGTATAATCTTCTCTTCACTGTTCCACATTATTCGGCACAGGAGTTTCTAAACATTTGATGCGTTTGAATGAACTGAAAATGCCGATTTGTTGAATTTGCAGCATTAACAGGTCACATTCACTGAAATAAAAAGCTATTTACCTCCAAAACCTCCTTATAGGCCAAGTTACATGGTAACACAGGAACCCTTCTTTGATCTCACCTTCACAATTCTTGCATCCATTGATCTTGTGAGTTTCTGGAGAGTTTCTGCTTGTATTTCTTTGCATGATGTCAGAGTCGCCTCCCAGAGCTGCTGTTTTGATGTGAACTGCCTCCCACTCTCATAGATCTTTTGCTTGATTATACTCCTAAGGTTCTCTATAGGGTTGAGGTCAGGGGAAGATGGTGGCCACACCATGAGTTTATCTCCTTTTATGCCCATAGCAGCCAATGGCACAGAGGTATTCTTCTTTGCAGAATGAGATGGGGCATTGTCCTGCATGAAGATGATTTTGCTCCTGTTTTTGCTTTTTGTACCATGGAAGAAAGTTCTCAGTCAGAAACTCTATATACTTGCAGAGGTCATTTTCACACTTTCAGGAACCTTAAAGGGGCCTACCAGCTGTTTCCCAATGATTCCAGCCCAAAACATGACTCCTGCACCTCCTTGCTGACGTCGCAGCCTTGTTGGGACATGGTGGCATCCACCAACCATCCACTACTCCATCCATCTGGACCATCCAGGGTTGCTCGGCACTCATCAGTAAACAAGACTGTGTGACAATTAGTCTTCATGTATATCTGGACCCACTGCAACTGTTTCTGCTTGTGAGCACTGTTTAGGGGTGGCCAAATAGTAGGTTTATGCCCCACAGCAGCCTCTGAAGGATCCTACACCTTGAGGTTGGAGGGACTCCAGAGGCTCCAGCAGCTTCTTCTGTTTGCTGGTGTGTAAGGCCTTTTTAGCAGCTGCTCTCTTAATCTGATGAACTTGCCTGGCAGAAACCTTCCTCATTCTGCCTCTATCTGCACGAACACATCTGTGCTCAGAATCAGCCACAAATCTCTTCACAATACGATGATCACGATTACGTTTTCCTGCAATATCTAATGTTTTCATCCCTTGTCCAAGGCATTGCACTATTTGTTGCTTTTCGGCAGCAGAGATCCTTTTTCTTTCCCATGTTACTTGAAAACTGTGGCCTGCGTAATATTGTGGAACACCCAGTTTTCCTTTTATTGGGTCTCACCTGCCAAACTAATTATCACAGATATCTGAGATTGATTTCAGTGATCCAAAGACCCTGAGACACAAGACCAGCAATGGGGTTCATTGTCACAAAAAAAAAAGAGAATTTTGTTTACGTACCGTAAATTCTTTTTTCTTTAATCATCAATGGGAGACCCAGACAATGGGGTTTAGGGCACTGCCCTCCGGAGGTCACACTAGGTACTACAAGTTTGTAGACACCGCCCCCTCCGCTTATAAACCCCTACCGCAGGGAACATCCTCAGTTTGGTCCATAAGCTGCGAGGAGACAAATAAACCACACCCGAAACGTCGGGAAGAAACCATGTACAAACGGTTCAACAACCCGGATAACACTGTCCCAACAGGGAACAGATCAACTGCAAAATATGCAACGGAACAACTGGGTGGGTGCTGGGTCTCCCATTGATGATTAAAGAAAAAAGAATTTACGGTACGTAAACAAAATTCTCTTTTTTCTGGTCATCATAATGGGAGACCCAGACAATGGGGATGTCCTAAAGCAATACCCCAGGGCAGGAAGAGTTCCTCAAAGACGGATAACACATGGTCCCCCTCAAAGGTGGGCAACCGCCGCCTGGAGGACCCGCCTGCCCAAACTTGCATCCGCAGAGGCATGGGCATGCACCATATAGTTCTTAGAGAAAGTGTGCAGGCTGGACCAGGTGGCTGCCTGACACACCTGTAGAGCCAAAGCTCGATGTCGCAAAGCCCAGGAGGCACCGACAGCTCTGGTAGAGTGAGCCTTCAATCCCACCGGGAGAGGCAAACCAGAAGACCGGTAGGCCTCCTGAATGGGAGCCTTGATCCATCTGGCCAAGGTTGACTTCGATGCCGCGGACCCCTTACAGCGACCTGTCGTAAGGACAAATAACGAATCCGAACTCCTGAAGGAGGCAGTCCTGGACACATAAATGCGTACAGCCCTCACGAGATCCAGAGTATGGAGATCGCGCTCGACCTGATGAACGGAAGCGGGGCAAAATGACGGGAGAACAATCTTCTGGTTCAGGTGAAAAGTGGAAACCACCTTTGGCAAGAATTCTGGCCGTGGACGCAACACCACCTTGTCTTGGTGAACCACCAGAAAGGGTGACTTGCACGATAGTGCAGCCAATTCTGAGACCCTCCTCAGAGACGTAATTGCCTCCAGAAAGACCACCTTCTGGGACAGACGAGACAGAGAAATGTCTCTCAGCGGCTCAAACGGCGGTTTCTGCAGTGCCGCCAGGACCATGTTAAGGTCCCAAGAGTCCAGTGGTCGCCTGTAGGGCGGAACCACCCGAGACACCCCCTGCAGAAATTGACGGACCTTGGGAAGGAGCGCCAAGCGCTTGTCAAACAGCACTGAAAGAGCTGACACTTGACCCTTCAAAGAGCCTAGGGATAACCCCATTTCCAACCCCGACTGAAGGAAAGCCAACAATGTCGGAATGGACAAGGGCCACGGGGAGCGACCACCCGAGGCACACCAGGTGAAGAAAATCTTCCACGTTCTGTGGTACATCTTCCTGGAAACAGGCTTCCTAGCCCGAGTCATAGTGGCTACAACCGTAGGAGAGAAGCCCCTGGACGTCAGCAACCAGGCCTCAAGAGCCATGCAGTCAATCTGAGGGCCCTGGAATTGAGGTGGAAGAATGGGCCTTGCGCGAGCAGATCTGCGCGTTCTGGAAGAGCCCACCGGAGTCCGCCTGACAGTCGCCACAGGTCCGGATACCAGGACCTCCTGGGCCAATCTGGAGCCACTAGAATGGCTACCCTGCACTCCAGTCTGATCTTCCACAGAACCCTGGGAATCAGAGCTAGAGGCGGGAACACATATGGAAGATGGAATCTGGACCAACTCAGGATCAGGGCATCCGCCCCCAGAGACTGAGGATCCCATGATCTCGCCATGTATTGTGGCACCTGATGATTCAGCCGCGAGGCCATCAGATCCACGTCCGGAGTGCCCCATCTGCTGCAGATGTCCTGGAAGACGTCTGGATGAAGAGACCACTCTCCGGCGTCCATCCCCTGCCGGCTCAGGTAGTCGGCCTCCCAGTTTTCGACCCCTGGGATGTAAACTGCGGAGATCAGGCAGTTGTTGTCCTCCACCCAGGATAGGATGCGGTGGACTTCGGCGAGGGCCTGAGCACTTCTGGTCCCTCCCTGATGATTTATATATGCGACGGCCGTCGCATTGTCGGACTGTACCCGAATGTGCTGTCCTGACAGGAATCTCTGAAACGCCAGGAGTGCCAGATAGACCGCCTTGATCTCCAGCACGTTGATCTGCAACTCCGACTCCGACTGAGTCCAGAGGCCTTGAGCCCTGTGGTGTAAGAACACCGCCCCCCAGCCCTTCAGACTGGCGTCGGTGGTCACCACTAACCACGACGGTTTGAGGAAGGACCGGCCCCGTGACAAGTGACGTGGCTGGAGCCACCACTGCAAGGAATCCCTGGTCGGTTGGGAAAGTGCCACCAGCCGATTCAGAGAGACCGTCCTCTTGTCCCATCTGCGGAGAATCTCCAGCTGGAGAGGACGGAGGCGAAACTGTGCGAAAGGCACCGCCTCTATCGCAGCTACCATGCGGCCCACCAGCTTCATCAAGATCCGTAGGGATGATTGTGGTGACAGGAGGGCTGCTTGCACTCCTGATTGGATCGCCATCTGTTTGACTCGTGGCAGAGACACTAGGGCTGAGTCCGTGTGGAAGTCCATGCCCAGATATGTCAGTGACTGGGTCGGAACCAGGGTCGACTTCTGGATATTGAGAAGCCACCCGAACTGTTCCAGAGACTTCATGGTTACCTCCAGGCTTTGCCGACAAAGGTGTTCCGATGGCGCCCTGACCAGCAGGTCGTCCAGATAGGGTATTACGGCGTGCCCCTGCACATGCAGGAGAGCCATCATGGAGGCCATCACCTTTGTGAACACCCGCGGTGCCGAGGCTAACCCGAACGGCAGCGCCACAAATTGGAAGTGTTCCTCCCCCACTGCGAATCTTAACCAGCGCTGATGAGCCGGTGCAATGGGGACGTGAAGGTAAGCGTCTCGGATATCTATGGACGCTAGGAAGTCCCCCTGTGACACAGCTGCGATCACGGAGCGCAGTGATTCCATACGGAACTTCCGAACCAACACGTGACGGTTGAACAGCTTCAGGTCCAGAACCGGGCGGAAGGAGCCGTCCTTTTTTGGGACAATGAAGAGGTTGGAGTAAAAACCCCGAAACCTCTCCCCGGAAGGCACCGGGACCACTACTCCGTCTCTGCGGAGTCCCTCCAACACCAGATGAAAAGCCTGAGCCTTTTCTGGGGAGGGGACCGACCGATGGAATCGGGATATCGGTTTTGACGTCAGCTCTATCCTGTAACCTCGCGAGACCACGTCTCGAACCCACTGATCTTGAACATGAAGTAGCCACCTGTCCTGAAAACGAGACAGGCGACCCCCCACCTGTGGGGAGGCAGGAAGGGAGAGCGAGTCATGTAGAGGCGGGTTTGGGGGTGGCAGCCGCTGCCCCCGCCGGCTTCTTTGGACGACTCTTAGAGCGCCACTGAGAAGCGGGCTTGCCCCCTCGGTCCGTGCGAGCGGACGGTGCTGATGACTGTGAGCTGGAACGAAAGGACCACTGCTTTGGGTTCCTCGTAACGGTATACCGTGGCTTAGGTTTATTCTGCGGGATCTTAGACTCAGCAGAATCCTTTATCAGCTTGTCCAGTTCGGTACCAAAAAGCCTGTCACCAGAGAACGGAAGATTCTGCAAAATCTTCTTAGATGTGGCATCTGAGTCCCAAAGACGCAGCCACAACAATCTGCGGATCGCTATCGCATTGGCCGAAGCCACAGCTGAGAGAGTGGCAGTTTCCAAAGTCGCCGTCCTGGCGTAGTCCGCATAGGCCCTTGCCCTTTCGGTAAGCGCCAGGACCTCTGGACTGGACCTTGCCAGGTCAGTGATGCCATCCAAGCAGGTAGTAATCGCTTGTAAGGTCCAGACCGTGGCAAAATTAGGGGCAAATGAAGACCCCACAGCCTCATAGGAAGACTTGGCGAGCTGCTCGACCTGTCTATCAGTCACATCCTTCAGCGAGGAGCTATCAGAGGCAGAGAAAAGGGAGCGTGCAGCAATCCTAGTCATGGAAGCGTCCACCTTCAGGGACTGCGACCACTCCTGAAGCACCTCCTGGGGGAAGGGGAAGCGATTGTCCTTGGGTTTGCGGACATAACGCCGCCCAGGATGTAACCTGGGTGCTCTAATCACCCTTCCAAAATTAGTGTGGTCCATGAAGGAGCCACTTGGTCTAGCCTCAGGCCGCAGCCATTGATAGACCTCCTTCGGGTGTACAGTCACCTCCTCAGGGGGTGTCACGAGACGTAAGGTCTCGTTAATAGAGGACACCAAATCCTCCACCCCGTCTGGTGGTTCAGACACAGACACGGACCCGAGAGTAGAACCCCCATCATCTTCCTCACCATCAGAGGAACGCTCCTCCTCAGAGAGAGCCTGGAGCTCGGGTGAATCCTCACGACGAGCCCGCTTAAGGGGTCTCACAGCAGAAGAGGGAGACACCCGGGGGTAACTGGAAGGAGTAGCTGGGCTTTCCAGCCTCCTATTAAGTACCTCCAGGGATTGCGACATGGAGGACAGCTGGGACAACAGAGATTCATTGATCTTATTCTGAGTCTCCCATGGCCGTGAGATCACCTGAACCTCAGGGTACAGCACCGGAGCTGCTGACTCAGCAGTATCAGTCCGGGCCTCTGGGCGTCCGCAGTTATTGCAGGACCCCTCCACCAGTGTCCCATTGCATGTAGCACAGGTAATGGTGGCATCTGCCGCCTTAGCAGCACGCTTCCTAACTGAGGACATAGCCACAGCAGGGGAAAATAAGCCAAATTGTGCAGACAAAACCGGGAGTCCCGGTGGCTTACCGACCGCAGCGAAGCGGTAGGAGGAAGCGGTGTGTGTGTGTGACTTCCGCGAGAGTTTCCGGTCTCCTCTGGAGTGCAGACGCACGCTGCAGACAGATCCCAGCCGGGAAGTGAGGGTAAAGATGGCCGCCGACAGTGAAACCGTGGGCGGCGCCAAAAACACGCGGGAAGCACACACACACACGCCCATCGATGACGTCACCGCACGGGTTGCTTCCTATCCTCCAAGCAGCCTCAGAATTAAGGCGCCAGAGCCCGCAGCGCGGGAAGTAGTGTGAAGTACAACACACAGACTGCATGCACAAATACACATCCGCAGCCTACAGCCTCAGCCCCTGTGGCACACAGGGCGGTCAGCCAGGGTGACCCCAGCACAGGGTACCCTCCAGATCCGCGGACCCGAGAGTAACGCGCGGTCTGAGTGTCAGGACACATAAAGTGACAGACACTACCCCCAGGCACACAGGAGACACAGAGTGCCTCAGTGCCGGTCCGGTCTGTAAGCACCATTTAGGGAGGCCTCGGACGGGGGTTCAGCACCAGTCCGGTCTGTAAGCACCATTTAGGGAGGCCTCGGACGGAGCGGAGCTGTGCAAGGCTCCCATCTCCCACTCTCCAGAGCCCCCCAGAGGGGGATGGAAAGGAGCGCAACAGCGTACCGGGAGAACACAAGGTGTCCAGGCTCTAGGCCCTCCGGTACCTCCACCTGCGTGTTCCACAAGGGTGAGCGGGGAGGCTGTCGCAGGTCCCGACCGGAACCATTTTACCTTGTCTTCAGACGCCATCACGTAAGTTGTGAGAATGCAGTGAAGTGCAAGCAAAGCGTGATCCTCCGAGCACACTAAGTTTAAAACTGAGGATGTTCCCTGCGGTAGGGGTTTATAAGCGGAGGGGGCGGTGTCTACAAACTTGTAGTACCTAGTGTGACCTCCGGAGGGCAGTACCCTAAACCCCATTGTCTGGGTCTCCCATTATGATGACCAGAAAAACCACTGACACTTAAAACCAATTTGCATAATAATTTGGGACATGGTGTAGTAATATCGGTAACTCATTCACTACAATAAACCCCTGACCACAAAAATGTACCTACAAGACTCGATTAAGGCAAAAGGTGGGCACACCAAATATTGATAGAATTTACATGTCTTCTTGATTCATTCACTTTGCATTTTGTTAATTGATAATAATCATTCTTACTTTGCAAATGATTTAGGCAGGTTGCAGACTATCGGCACCGCCAGATCAGCATGAAAACGGGTTAATCCGGATCTGGCCGTGCGTCTAATGTGTGTCACTGCAGCGGCCGGATGCCTTACAGCTGGGGAGAGGGTGGGAAGAAAATGTAATATCATATATTGTGCACATATATACACTCCGACAGAAGTGATGTCGCTTATCCATGTTATGTAAATAAAAGCTTATACCCTGACGTTACATTCATCCATTGGTTGTATAAATTTCTCTTTTGAACGATGAAACCCTCCGAAATGTGGTTTAGGTTAAGAAAATAAATTGTCATCAATGCTGAAATATTGATCATTTAATGAGCACAGAATGGGCAGATTTTAGCAAGACAAAAGTTATGTCTCCCACAGAAACTAATGTGATATTCAAACAAATAATTAACTTAAAATACAAATATATGTTGCATAACATTGGTGAATGAAGTTGTGGTGTTATTAGTCATATGTAATATTTTGTGTGACTTCCATGATCTTGAAGGACTGCATCCATGCGGTTCAACAATGATTCATACAGTTTATTAATGAAGTCATCAGGAATAGCAAAGAATGCAGTCTTACATGCCTCCCAGAGTTCATCTAGATTCTTTGGTTTTGTCTTCCAAGCTTCCTCTTTCATCCTACCCCAGACATGCTCAGTGATGTTCATGTCTGGTGACTGGGCGGCCAGTCCTTGAGCACCTTCATCTTTTTTGCCTGGAGGAACTTTGTTGTAGAGATGGATGTATGAGATGGAGCACCATCCTGCTGCAGAATGTGACCCCTTTTATGATTTGGAATATATGAGGTAGTTAATACTTCTTGATATTTTAGGCTATTGATATTGCCTTCCACCTTGCAATTGTTTCGCACACCCCCATACTGAATGTAACCGCAGACCATGATCTTTCCACCACCAAGTTTAACTGTTTTCTGGTGTATTTAGGATCCATACGGGCTCCAGTAGATCTCCTGCAGTATTTGCGGCGGCTTTGGTGTAATTCTACTGAAGATTCATCAGAGAAATCCACCTTCTGCCACTTTTCCAGTGCCCATCTGTTTAGCAGGCTGTGGGACTCTGCAAATGCCTCATGGTTTTTTATTTGCCTTTTGTTTAGTGCTGGCTTCTGGGCAATGATTCCACCATGGAGGCCATTTCAAGGCAGAATCCTACAAACTATTCTAGCTGACACAGGGACTTGAGGTGACCAGGCCTGTTGGAGCTCTGCTGCAGTGGAAGAGGGGCTTGCTTTGGATTTTCTAACCAACCTATTCTAACCAATTCCTCCTGAGCAGTTGTCTTGCCCGGTCTGCCAGATCTGGGCTTGTCAAACACATCTCCAGTCTCTTCAAATCTTTTTTTAATTCTTTGTACTTGACGCTGAGACACATTAAAGGTGCAGCCGCCTCTGCAGTGGATCTGGTCTTCAGCCTCTTGATAATCAAGGCTTTGGTCGCAGAGTGGATTTTTGGCATGTTGTCAGAGCTCAAGTTGCAGTTCAAGTGAAGGTCTGGGGCGCTGGGTTTCTTTTTATACACACCCACTAATTAACCATTAATTTACGGAGCACAGGTGAGTATGTAAACTAGGATTGGGGGCATTATATGACCATGGGACAAAACTTGTCTTGCTAAAATCTGACCATTCTGTGTTCATTAAATGATCAATATTTCAGCATTGATGGCAATTTATTTTCTTAACCTAAACCACATTTCGGAGGGTTTCAGCTTTCAAAAGAGAAATTTATACAACCAATGGATGAATGTAACGTCGGGTTATAAGATTTTATTTACAGAACATGGATAAGTGACAGAACGTCTGTTAGGGAGTGTAACATGGGGGACCTGGGGGGCAGCACGAGTGGTTTTACACCACTACTTTATTACAATCAGTGTGTGAAGTCCTGTCGGCCTTTCCCGGTTCTGTGGGGCTTCTCTACGTCACTTCTATACACAGAACTGTCAGCTGTGGTGTAAGGGTGGGAGATACACAGCCTATGACTGTTCTGTGTGTAGAGACCCCCCGCTGCCAGACTGGACTTCACAGTGATTGCAATAAAGTAGTGATGTAAAAGCACTCGTGCAGCCCCTCACCATGTGCCCCTATATTATAAGCATGTGCACAATACATTATATTAACATGAATACACAATAAGGGTGTGACATCATCTGCTGTAAAACTTGTGAATGCAATCCAGTGATTAAAGCAGGTTGGTTGCCATACACTAATATGTATGGCAACCAAGCACATAGTTTGTAAAATAAATAAATAAAAATATAAAATGCATAGGGGTTCACTGTATTTCTCAATCTAGTAGACAGCTGCGAGCTGCCTCATTTTAACTTAACTGGCAAAAAAATGTGTACAGCTGCGTCCTAATTTTAAATGCCAGCCAAGGTAAAACTAGGCAGCTGAGGGATGGTATTCTAAGCGGGGCCTAGGGCCACCACTAGCTATAGGTTCCTATGGCAAGAGTGTCCTCAGGTGACCTTAGTTTCTCCTGGCTTACCCAGCCTCTATCCCAGCGGCTCATTCATTTAATGTTCAGAGACAGCGGGGATAAGATGCGTTGTTCTTCACCATGGTGTCTGAAGAAGCAGAGCTGCTTGGTGTCCAGCAGAAAGAAGAGGATTGAGGAGGTGTGAGGGGGTTAATAAAGATGGAGTCCCTAAATGTCTTTGTTTTTATTTCTAATAAAATGGTTTTAGAATGTGTGTTGTCTTCTTTACTATTTGAGATTCTAAATGGTTGGGTCTAATATTAGTCCGACAGTAAGAATCTTGGGCTGAATGCCAGCTGCCAATACAAAGATGACATTAACCCTTTATACCCAGCGTGCTACTGCCACCAGGGCCGCTGGAAAAGCTGGGTAAAGTGCCTGGAAATGGCGCTACAATAAATGCACCACTTTCAGGGGCGGCTGAGGGCTGCGTGGAGGAACTCCTAAAAAATGGGAATACCAGCCTTCAGCTGCCTAGTTTACCTTGGCTGGCAATTAAAAGTAGGGTGGAACCCTATGCATTTTTTTTGCCAGCCAAGGAAAAATTAGGCAACTGAGGGTAGTAGCTCACATTTGTCTGCTTTATCTGTGCTAGACTGAAATATTCAGCGGCACCCTGCGCTTGTTGTTTTTTTTTTTTACCTATTTTACACACTACTATACATTCTACTACTGATATGTATGGCAACCAAGCAGAATCATTAGATTGCATTCCTGAGTTTTTCAGCAGATGAGATCACATCCTTATTGAGTAACAATGTTAATAAAATGTATTGCGCACATGAATATAATATGGGGGCACCTGGTGAGGGGCTGCATGAGTTTTTTAACCACTACTTTATTACAATCACTGTTTGAAGTCCGTTGGCTTTTACCGGGGCTGTGGGATGTCTCTACACCACAGCCATAGACAGTTCTATCTGTAGAAGTGACGCAGATCAGGTCCACTGCACCGGCAAACGCCAACAGGACTTCACACGCTGATTGTAATAAAGTAGTGATTTCACACCACTTGTGAAGCCCCTCACCAGGTCCCCCATATCTTAAGCATGTGCACAAGACATTTTATTAATATTTTTCCACAATAACATAGGGTACAAGCCTCTTTTCTGAGGCAGCGGTCGATGCGTTGTGAGGTGCAGGAACTAGAGGGCATGCTCAGTGTGTTACAATGGATCCGTTATTAATGGTCATCTGAGACAGGTCCTCCAAACGCAGTGCACTAGGGCAAATCAGCAGGATCCACTAGTGGCAGCTCCTGTGTAAATGACGACCAATGAAGTCCAGATGTGGAGACAAGTCTAGAGACGCTGCAGCCAGGGGGAGGAAAGCGTGGAGACGCTGAAGCTGGGGGGAGGAAAGCGTGCAGACTCTGCAGATGGGGGGGGGAGGAAAGTCTGGAGACGCTGCACAAGGGAGGGAAGGGGGAAGCGTGGAGACGCTGCAGCCGGGCGGAGGAAAGCGTGGAGACGCTGCAGCTGGGGGGAGGAAAGCGTGGAGACGCTGCAGCTGGGTGGAGGAAAGAGTGGAGACGCTGCAGCTGGGTGGAGGAAAGAGTGGAGATGCTGCAGCTAGGGGGAGGAAAGTCTGGAGACGCTGCACAAGGGGGGGAAAGCGTGGAGACGCTGCAGCCGGGCGGAGGAAAGCGTGGAGACGCTGCAGCTGGGGGGAGGAAAGCGTGCAGACACTGCAGACGGGGGAAAGCGTGGAGACGCTGCAAACGGGGGGAGGAAAGTCTGGAGACGCTGCAGTAACAGGAGCAGGTTTGACCACACAGGCTGCTCACTATAGCTCCAGCAACATGCAGCCTGGCATTATAATGTTGAGAAAATACTCCTGGTACACTTTGAAGAAATGACTGCACCACTGGGCCCATGACCGATCCATTTTGTACTGTAGTGATATTGGACATCACACACCAAAGGTAAGGCATCAAACAGTATTTACACAAAGTATCAGATGGCATTTGCATTAGATTGGACTACGAGCTGGACATCCAAGCGTTCCACCGACATCATGTTATCGTGCTCAAAGTCTATTATAGAGCAAGCAGACAGCACTGGGAGCTGGAATGGAGGTCTATGCTCTAAGTCTGGTTTTGACACAAATAACAGCCAGATTGGTCTGGTGATCATGTGGGCAACATCATTAAGAGAACTTACTAAGGGAACATCAGACCAATTCTACTTCCAAGATTATAGGGGGAGCACAATGTACGGCAGCGGGACCCGTCATCTGCAAGTGACTCTGGACTTGTCTCCCTTGGCTGCATCTCTGCACGTCTCCTGCAGCGTCTCCAGATTTGCCATCTCTCGTGGCTGCAGTGTCTCTGGACTTGTCTCCCGTGGAGCAGCATCTCTGCACGTCTTCTGCAGCGTCTCCAGATTTGCCATCTCTCGTGGCTGCAGTGTCTCTGGACTTCTCCCATGGTCTCCAGATATCTCCTGTTGAAGCAACTTCTCTGGATGTCTCCCGTGATTGCAGTTTCTGGATTTGCTGCCTCCTGTGACAGCAGCTTCTCCAGACATCACCCGCTGAATCTCTGGACATGTCTCCTGCGGAGTCTCCAGATTTGCTGCCTCCCGTGGCCGCAGCGTCTCCAGATTTGCGGCCTCCCGTGGCCGCAGAGCCTCCAGATTTGCGGCCTCCCGTGGCCGCAGAGCCTCCAGATTTGCGGCCTCCCGTGGCCGCAGAGCCTCCAGATTTGCGGCCTCCCATGGCCGCAGAGCCTCCAGATTTGCGGCCTCCCATGGCCGCAGAGCCTCCAGATTTGCGGCCTCCCATGGCCGCAGACTCCAGATTTGCTGTCTCCTGCGGCTGCAGCGTCTCCAGATTTGCTGCCTCCCGCGGATGCAGCGTCTCCAGATTTGCTGCCTCCCGCGGATGCAGCGTTTCCAGATTTGCTGCCTCCTGTGGCCGCAGCGTCTCCAGATTTGCTTTCTCCTGCAGCTGTAGCGTCTCCAGATTTGCTGTCTCCCGCGGATGCAGAAACTCCAGATTTGCTGTCTCCCGCGGATGCAGAAACTCCAGATTTGCTGTCTCCCGCGGATGCAGAGTCTCCAGATTTGCTGCCTCCCGTGACCGCAAAGTCTCTGGATGTCTCCCGTGGCCGCAGTGTCTCTGGACATGCCTCTATAGAGTACACTGGGGCCGTCATTTGTCGGTGATCACACAGGAGCTGGTGTCAGTGGATCCTGAAGATTTGTCCATTCAGTGGCTGAACTTTCCTCAGACGGCCATTACTATCCTCAGTGATAGACGGCTCTGGAGTGCGAGGCTTTCAGCACGTGTCTCATACTCTATACTGAGTAAATCAAGATGCTTTGAAAATGTTGTTCCCATTGTTTCCTCACTCACAGATCACCATCAGGCCTTCATCCTGTAAACTCTATACTTCCATAACTTTCCCTTATTGCAATTTTAGTGTTGAGGAGCAAATAAATCTGCTGAAAGTAATGCAGAAAACCACAGTGGGCGACCCCGGCCCCATAATTACCAGAGGACAGAAATCGGACACAAGCTGCCGGCTCCTCCGTATGATGGCTTTATCACATTAGAGGGACTCTGGCCTCACGATTAGGATGTGTACTGGTGGCAGGACCGGCGTGTGAGGTCTGTGACGGTGAAGCGTCAGCAGTCGGCTGTTCTCATACAGGCACGGACTGATCACATTCAGAACTGAAATGGCCGCAATCAGCATGAGCAGCCCTGACTGTACAGTGGTGGGGCGTTGATGTGGACACTCTCCTAAGTGACTCCATACCTCACGTGCCTCCGTTATTCATTTATCCACATACACAGTGGATTAGATCCTACTTTTTGCTGCTCTCCCTTCTTTATCACCCTGGTGATCCTGACTTATGGACAGATCCCAGCACACACGGCTCCAGGGATCAGTGATCCATCTTAGGATCATGCATTCAGTGATCAGATACGTTCTGTGTCGAGCAGTCAGTACTGGAGTCCATTATGCTTTATTTAATCACAAGTGTTATAGATCAGGTTTGTCCCCACATGAGCTGTCACTGGTGTCTCGTGGAGGTGTCTGCACTGTCCCATCGCTCCGGCAGCTTCTGACCGCCGTTTGATCACCTTTGGAAGCAGCTTCTCGACTGACTCTTCGTGTGTCGGGTCTCCTCCTGCCTCGAGGCATCCATCCTCTGTTATCCCGCCAGGGCTGGCTATCTGGATGGTCATTACGATGAGGTCTGTTTCCACACCAATGTGTCCTTCCGCCAGCCCTGAGCCCTCCTACATGAGGCTTAGCGGCAGAGGGGTCCGGCGTAGCTTCAGTGCTTGGGACGGTGGGGTGGGAAGAGGCCTGGTCAGTCTGCAGCACGTCGTGTTCACTGGCTGAGGTCTAAACAGGAGAAAAAGATGAGCCAAGTACACACAAGGCAAAAGAAGGCGAGATACAACAGGGGGTGAAGGACGTCCTACCTCCTGGATACTGATGAAGAAGCGATTCTTCTCCGCCTCAACGTCAATTATTCCTCCATTTGCCAATTGGCGCTCATAAATCAGGCGCAAATCTTTCTCTCTCTGTAATGTGAGGGCGTCTGGACTATAAAGCTCCTGTGGAATGAGGAGAGACGGGGGAAGTGAGACATGGGGGGGGAAGGAGTGAGAGACAGGGGAGGTGGGGGGGGGGGGGTGGTGGAGTGAAAGACGAGTGAGGGAGAGTGAGAGAAAGCGGGGGGAGGGTGAAGTGAGAGACGGGGGGGGGAGGGAGGGTGAAGTGAGAGACGGGGTGGAGGGAGGGTGAAGTGAGAGATGGGGAAGAGGTTTGAGACCGGGAGGGGGGGGGGGGGGGTGTTAGAGACAGGGGGAGGGAAGGCGAAGTGAGAGACGGGGGGGGGGGGGGGGGGGAAAGGCGAAGTGAGAGATGGGGGGGGGGGAGGGAGGGTGAAGTGAGAGACGGGGTGGAGGGAGGGTGAAGTGAGAGATGGGGAAGCAGGTGTGAGACCGGAAGGGGGGGGGGGGGGGGGGGGGAGTGAGAGACGGGGGGAGGGAAGGCGAAGTGAGAGACGGGGGGGGGGGGAAGGCGAAGTGAGAGATGGGGAGCAGTTCGCAGCGAGGAGGTGCATAGGGGAGAATAGGCCAGGTTTTCCTACCTCTGCTTGCTGCGGCGGAGCAGCTGCCTGTAGCTTGTTATAGTCACAGATCAGACTAACACGACAAACTGGACATTGGACACCATCCTACAGGAAAAGCCAGGACATAATAGGGTGAAGCAGAGGAGTCCGGAGCAGCACACAAGCTTGTCATGAAGGCCCTTACCTCTCCCTGACTGTTATCCTGGCAGTGCTTGGCGTAGCGGCCCAGACAGAACGAGTGAAAGTGATGAAAACACCTCGTCTTTACGAGAGAGTCGTCATCCTATAGGAAACAGAATGATGAATGATAAAGTGAATAATGATGGCAGAAAATGACCAAATGTCCCAACCATCCTATGCAGCCGCCACAGACCCTGCTACAAAAGCTTCATCTCCAGATAGTCAATAGAAGACCCATGACGTCCTCCACACCGCACCACCACGGTTCTGGCAGCTCTCGCTCCTCACCTGCAGTAAATGCCTCGGCCGCTCAGATTGTAAAGGGGTAAGACACTTCTATGTATCTTGTTAATAGCCCTAAGAAGAGCGAGAAGTCTCCATCGTCCTCACATTACTTGCAGTCGTCACATGCAGATTCATTCACACACAGCGTTATTGCGACATAAAACTGAACATTCGGGGATCGGCATCGTCACCCCAAATTACCTGAAACTCGTAGAGGCAGATCACACAGTGGCCACGAGGAAGATTACTGGCCGTCAGCATCTCTTTACCTTTCTATAGAAACCGGAGACAAGAAATATGAGAAATGATATGTAGAAAGAAAACTCAAGATGAAGACATTCAATAAGAATTTCAAGCTCTAGACATGAAATAGAGAATGATATCCTGATAAAGAATCCAGGGCAATCCCCTGAATGAACTGACCCCTAACCCCATAACCAAAACCTCTATCCAAAAATATGTCCTTCACAATAACTGATAGCATGAAGGACATCATTCAGGAGAGAGAGCTCAGATATCAAACAGATCACAATTCAGAAAACATATAACCCGTCTCCTGAACCACGTCCTGCCCGATACCAGAGATCTGTCCCCTGAACGACATCCAGAGATCTGTCTCCTGAACCACGTCCCGCCCGATACCAGAGATCTGTCTCCTGAAGCACGTCCCGCCCGATACCAGAGATCTGTCTCCTGAACCACGTCCCGCCCGATACCAGAGATCTGTCTCCTGAAGCACGTCCCGCCCGATACCAGAGATCTGTCTCCTGAACCACGTCCTGCCCGATACCAGAGATCTGTCTCCTGAAGCACGTCCTGCCCGATACCAGAGATCTGTGTCCTGAAGCACGTCCCGCCCGATACCAGAGATCTGTCTCCTGAAGCACGTCCCGCCCGATACCAGAGATCTGTCTCCTGAACCACGTCCCGCCCGATACCAGAGATCTGTCTCCTGAACCACGTCCCGCCCGATACCAGAGATCTGTCTTCTGAACCACGTCCTGCCCGATACCAGAGATCTGTCTCCTGAACCACGTCCCGCCCGATACCAGAGATCTGTCTCCTGAACGACATCCAGAGATCTGTCTCCTGAACCACGTCCTGCCCGATACCAGAGATCTGTCTCCTGAACCACGTCCCGCCCGATACCAGAGATCTGTCTCCTGAACCACGTCCCGCCCGATACCAGAGATCTGTCTCCTGAACCACGTCCTGCCCGATACCAGAGATCTGTCTCCTGAACAACGTCCAGCCCGATACCAGAGATCTGTCTCCTGAACCACGTCCTGCCCGATACCAGAGATCTGTCTCCTGAACCACGTCCTGCCCGATACCAGAGATCTGTCTCCTGAACCACGTCCTGCCCGATACCAGAGATCTGTCTCCTGAACCACGTCCTGCCCGATACCAGAGATCTGTCTCCTGAACCACGTCCAGCCCGATACCAGAGATCTGTCTCCTGAACCACGTCCTGCCCGATACCAGAGATCTGTCTCCTGAACCACGTCCAGCCCGATACCAGAGATCTGTCTCCTGAACCACGTCCTGCCCGATACCAGAGATCTGTCTCCTGAACCACGTCCTGCCCGATACCAGAGATCTGTCTCCTGAACCACGTCCTGCCCGATACCAGAGATCTGTCTCCTGAACCACGTCCTGCCCGATACCAGAGATCTGTCTCCTGAACCACGTCCTGCCCGATACCAGAGATCTGTCTCCTGAACCACGTCCTGCCCGATACCAGAGATCTGTCTCCTGAACCACGTCCTGCCCGATACCAGAGATCTGTCTCCTGAACCACGTCCAGCCCGATACCAGAGATCTGTCTCCTGAACCACGTCCTGCCCGATACCAGAGATCTGTCTCCTGAACCACGTCCTGCCCGATACCAGAGATCTGTCTCCTGAACCACGTCCTGCCCGATACCAGAGATCTGTCTCCTGAACCACGTCCTGCCCGATACCAGAGATCTGTCTCCTGAACCACGTCCTGCCCGATACCAGAGATCTGTCTCCTGAACCACGTCCAGCCCGATACCAGAGATCTGTCTCCTGAACCACGTCCAGCTCGATACCAGAGATCCGTCTCCTGAACCACGTCCAGCCCGATACCAGAGATCCGTCTCCTGAACCACGTCCAGCCCGATACCAGAGATCCGTCTCCTGAACCACGTCCTGCCCGATACCAGAGATCTGTCTCCTGAACCACGTCCCGCCCGATACCAGAGATCTGTCTCCTGAACCACGTCCCGCCCGATACCAGAGATCTGTCTCCTGAACCACGTCCCGCCCGATACCAGAGATCTGTCTCCTGAACCACGTCCAGCCCGATACCAGAGATCTGTCTCCTGAACCACGTCCTGCCCGATAGCAGAGATCTGTCCCCTGAACCACGTCCCGCCCGATACCAGAGATCTGTCTCCTGAAAGACGTCCCGCCCGATACCAGAGATCTGTCTCCTGAACCACGTCCCGCCCGATAGCAGAGATCTGTCTCCTGAACCACGTCCTGCCCGATAGCAGAGATCTGTCTCCTGAACCACGTCCTGCCCGATACCAGAGATCTGTCTCCTGAACCACGTCCTGCCCGATACCAGAGATCTGTCTCCTGAACCACGTCCTGCCCGAGACCAGAGATCTGTCTCCTGAACCACGTCCTGCCCGATACCAGAGATCTGTCTCCTGAACCACGTCCTCTATTTGTTAATAGAGCCAATATTGAGATTATACTGAAATGTGTGTGATGCAGAGAATACGAACCTCAATAAGTGTATAAAGAACTGGACATCCCACCGATTCTAAAGCAGTGGAGCGAAGAATGCTAATAAAACTGCAAGAAAAACAATCAGACACTTACAATGTGTGGAGTATAGTAAATCTATAGAACAACGCGAGTAGAAGTTCTCAGGTGTATATTCCTCCCGGACAGGACGTGTGATACCCCCCCCCCGGTGTATATTCCCCTGTACAGGACGTGTGATACCCCCCCCGGTGTATATTCCCTCGTACAGGACGTGTGATATCTCCCCGGGGTATCAGCTGTGTATACTGTCTGCCCCTCATGGGCTTGTACACATTACTTCTATATATTTTGTATTCCATTTCTTCCCAATAAAGAGAATTTTGTTTACGTACCGTAAATTCTTTTTTCTTGAATCATCAATGGGAGACCCAGACAATGGGGTTTTGGGCTCTGCCCTCCGGAGGTCACACTAGGTACTACAAGTTTGTAGACACCGCCTCCTCCGCTTATAAACCCCCACCGTAGGAGACATCCTCAGTTTAGTCCATAAGCTGCGAGGAGAAATTAAACCACACCCGAAACATCGGGAAGAATGCCGTGCACAGACGGTTCAACAACCCGGCAAACACTGTCTCAACAGAGAACAGAACAAGTGCAAAATATGCAACGGAACAACTGGGTGGGTGCTGGGTCTCCCATTGATGATTCAAGAAAAAAGAATTTACGGTACGTAAACAAAATTCTCTTTTTTCTGATCATCATAATGGGAGACCCAGACAATGGGGATGTCCTAAAGCAATACCCCAGGGCGGGAAGAGTTCCTCAACAAGACGGATAACACATGGTTCCCTTTTAAAGGTGGGCAACCGCCGCCTGGAGAACCCGCCTGCCCAAACTCGCATCCGCAGAGGCATGGGCATGCACCATATAGTGCTTAGAGAAAGTGTGCAGGCTGGACCAAGTGGCCGCTTGACACACCTGTAGAGCAGAAGCTCGATGTCGCAAGGCCCAAGAGGCACCTACAGCTCTAGTAGAGTGTGCCTTCAAACCCACCGGGAGAGGCAAACCAGAAGACCGGTAAGCCTCCTGAATGGGAGCCTTGATCCATCTGGCCAAGGTCGACTTGGAAGCCGCGGACCCCTTACAGCGACCCATCGTGAGGACAAATAAGGAATCCGAACTCCTAAAGGAGGCGGTCCTGGACACATAAATGCGTACAGCTCTCACGAGGTCCAGAGTATGTAGGTCGCGCTCAACCTGATGAACGGGAGCGGGGCAAAATGATGGGAGAACAATCTCCTGGTTCAAGTGGAATGTTGAAACCACCTTCGGCAAAAATTCAGGCCGTGGGCGCAACACCACCTTGTCCTGGTGAACCACCAGAAAGGGTGACTTGCACGAGAGTGCAGCCAATTCTGAGACCCTTCTCAGAGACGTAATCGCCACCAGAAAGACCACCTTCTGGGACAGACGAGAGAGAGAGATGTCTCTCAGTGGCTCAAACGGCGGTTTCTGCAGTGTCGTCAGGACCATGTTTAGATCCCAAGGGTCCAGAGGTCGCCTATAGGGCGGGACCACCCGAGACACCCCCTGCAGAAATTGACGTACCTTCGGGAGGAGCGCCAAGCGCCTGTCAAACAGCACTGAAAGTGCTGATACTTGACCTTTCAGAGAGCCAAGGGATAATCCCAACTCCAACCCCGACTGTAGGAAGGCCAGCAATGTCGGGATAGACAAAGGCCACGGTGAGCGGCCACCAGAGGCACACCAGGTAAAAAAGATTTTCCACGTTCTGTGGTATATCTTCCTGGAAACAGGTTTCCTTGCCCGATTCATAGTGGCAACCACTGTAGGAGAGAAGCCTCTGGATGTCAGCAGCCAGGCCTCAAGAGCCATGCAGTCAATCTGAGAGCCCTGGAATTGAGGTGGAAGAATGGCCCTTGCGCGAGTAGATCTGCGCGTTCTGGAAGGGCCCACCCGTGTCCGCCTGACAGTTGCCACAGGTCCGGGTACCAAGACCTCCTGGGCCAATCTGGAGCCACTAGAATGGCCACTCTGCATTCCGTCCTGATCTTCCACAGGACCCTGGGAATCAGAGCCAGAGGCGGAAACACATATGGCAGCTGGAATCTGGACCAGCCCAGAATCAGGGCGTCCGCCCCCAGAGACTGGGGATCCCAAGACCTTGCCATGTATTGGGGCACCTGATGATTCAGCCGTGAGGCCATCAGATCCACGTCCGGAGTGCCCCACCTGCCGCAGATGTCCCGGAAGACGTCTGGATGTAGAGACCACTCTCCGGCGTCCATCCCCTGTCGGCTCAGATAGTCGGCCTCCCAGTTCTCGACCCCTGGGATGTGAACTGCGGAGATCAGGCAGCCGTTTTCCTCCACCCAGAGTAGAATGCGGTGGACTTCGGCGAGGGCCTGAGCACTTCTGGTCCCTCCCTGATGATTTATGTAGGCGACGGCCGTCGCATTGTCGGACTGTACCCGAATGGGCTGTCCTGACAGGAATTTCTGAAACGCCAGTAGCGCCAGATAGACCGCCTTGATCTCCAGCACGTTGATCTGCAACGCCGACTCCGACCGAGTCCAGAGGCCTTGAGCCCTGTGGTGCAAGAACACCGCCCCCCAGCCCTTCAGACTGGCGTCGGTGGTCACCACTAACCATGACGGTTTTAGGAAGGACCGGCCCCGTGACAGGTGAAGTGGCCGGAGCCACCACTGCAGGGAGTCCCTGGTCGGTTGTGACAGTGTCACCAGCCGATTCAGAGAGATCGTCCTCTTGTCCCATCTGCGAAGAATCTCCAGCTGGAGAGGACGGAGGCGAAACTGTGCGAACGGCACCGCCTCTATCGCCGCTACCATGCGACCCACCAGTCTCATCAATACCCGCAGGGATGACTGTGGAGACAGGAGGACATTCTGCACTCCTGATTGGATCGCAAGCTACTTGGCTTGAGGTAGGGACACCAGGGCCGAGTCCGTGTGGAAGTCCATGCCCAGATATGTCAATGACTGGGTCGGAACCAGGGTCGACTTCTGAATGTTGATAAGCCACCCGAACCGTTCCAGGGACTTCATGGTCACCTCCAGGCTTACCCGACAAAGGTCTTCCGATGGCGCCCTGACCAACAGGTCGTCCAAATAGGGTATGACGGCGTGTCCCTGCGCATGCAGGAGAGCCATCATGGAGGCCATCACCTTTGTGAACACCCGTGGTGCTGAGGCTAGCCCGAATGGCAGTGCCACAAATTGGAAGTGCTCTTCCCCCACTGCGAATCTCAACCAGCGCTGATGAGCTGGTGCAATGGGGACGTGAAGGTAAGCGTCCCTGATATCGATGGACGCTAGGAAGTCTCCCTGTGACACAGCCGCGATCACTGAGCGCAGGGATTCCATGCGGAACTTCCGAACCAACACGTGACGGTTGAACAACTTGAGGTCCAAAACCGGGCGAAAAGAGCCGTCCTTTTTTGGGACAATAAAGAGGTTGGAGTAAAAACCCCTGAACCTCTCTTCCGTGGGCACAGGGACCACCACTCCGTCTCTGCGGAGTCCCTCCAACACCAGGTAAAAAGCCTGAGCCTTTTCTGGAGATGGAACCGACCGATGGAATCGGTGTATTGGTTGTGACGTCAGCTCTATCCTGTATCCTCTTGAGACTACGTCTCGAACCCACTGATCTTGAATGTGAAGAAGCCACGTGTCCTGAAAGCGGGACAGGCGGCCCCCCACCTGTGGGGAGGCAGGATGAGATAGCGAGTCATGTCGAAGCGGGCTTGGGGGTGGCAGCCGCTGCCCCCGCCGGCTTCTTCTGACGACTCTTGGAACGCCACTGAGTAGCAGGCTTGCCCCCTCGGTCTGAGCGAGTGGACGCCGTTGATGACTGTGAACCGGAGCGAAAGGACCACTGCTTAGGGTTCCTTTTCACGGTGTACCGTGGCTTAGGCTTATTCTGCGGTATCTTAGACTCAGCAGAATCCTTTATCAATTTATCCAGTTCGGTGCCAAAAAGCCTGTCACCAGCGAACGGAAGATTTTGTAAAATCTTCTTAGATGTGGCATCTGAGTCCCAGAGACGCAGCCACAAAAGCCTGCGGATCGCAATTGCATTGGCCGAGGCCACAGCAGAGCGAGTGGCAGTTTCCAAAGATGCCGTCCTGGCATAGTCCGCATAGGCCCTTGCTCTCTCAGTGAGAGCCAGGACCTCTGGGCTGGACCTAGCTAGATCAGTGATACCATCCAAACAGATAGTGATCGCTTGGAGGGTCCAGACTGCGGCAAAATTAGGGGCAAATGAAGACCCCACAGCCTCATAGGAAGACTTGGCGAGTTGCTCGACCTGTCTATCAGTAGCGTCCTTCAATGAGGAGCTATCAGAGGCAGAAAACAAGGAGCGCGCAGCAATCCTGGTCATGGAAGCATCCACCTTGGGAGACTGCGACCATTCCTGGAGCGCCTCCTGGGGAAAGGGAAAGCGATTGTCCTTAGTTTTACGGACATAACGCCGCCCAGGATGCAACCTGGGAGCTTTAATCACCCTTCCGAAATTAGTGTGGTCCATGAAGGAGCCACTTGGTCTAGCCTCTGGCCGCAGCCATTGATAGATCTCCTTGGGGTGTACAGTCACCTCCTCAGGAGGAGTGACAAGACGCAATGTCTCATTGATGGAGGACACCAGATCCTCCACCCATCTGGAGGTTCAGACATAGACCCAAGAGTAGAACCCCCATCATCTTCCTCACCATCAGAGGAACGCTCCTCCTCAGAGAGAGTCTGGAGCTCAGGAGAGGCCTCACGGGCTCGCTTAGGGGGTCTTACAGCAGAAGTAAGAGACACCCGGGGGTAACTAGGAGGAGTAGCTGGGTTCTCCAGTCTCCTATGCAGTGCCTCCAGGGTTTGCGACATGGAGGACATCTGGGACAGCAGAGATTCATTGATCTTATTCTGCGTTTCCCATGGCCCTGGGATCACCTGAACCTCAGGGTATAATCCCGGATTTGCAGACTCAATAGTAGCAGATCGGGCCTCTGGGCGTCCGCAGTTATTGCAGGACCCCTCCACCAGTGTCCCGTTGCATGTAGTACAGACAATGGTGGCCACAGCCGCCTTAGCAGCATGCTTCCCAGCTGAGGACATCTCCACAGTGAGGGGAATATAAGCCAAAGTTCACAAACAAACCGGGAATCCCGGTGGCTTACCGACCGCAGTAAAGCGGTAGGAGGAAGCGGTGTGTGTGTGTGACCTCCGCGAGTTCCGGTCTCCCTTGCAAGTGCAGCCACGCGCTGCCGTTCAGATCCCAGCCGGGAAGTGAGGGAGAAGATGGCCGCCGACAGTGAAGATGTGGGCGGAGCCAGGAACACGCGGGAAGAACACACAACACGCCCAACGGTGATGTCACCATAAGGGCTGCCTCCTCCTCCAGACTGCCTCAGCAATGGAGGTGCCGGAGCCCGCAGCGCGGGAAACAAGAGTGAATATCACCACACACACTCTCAGACTGCTTGTACACAGAAAAAAACACCCGCAGTCTACAGCCTCAGCCCCTGTGAAACACAGGGCGGTCAGCCAGGGTGACCCCAGCACAGGGTCACCGCCAGAACCGCGGACCCGAGGGTAACCGCGCGGTCTGAGTGTCATGACACCACAGTGACAGACACTACCCCCAGGCACACAGGAGACACACCAGGTGCCTCAGTGCCGGTCCGGTCTGTAAGCACCTTTAGGGAGGCCTCGGACGGGGGTACAGCACCAGTCCGGAGTGTAAGCACCATTTAGGGAGGCCTCGGACTGGGCTGGCTCCGTCCGGTCTGTAAGCACCATTTAGGGAGGCCTCGGACGGAGCGGAGCTGTGCAAGGCTCCAGGCTCCCCCTATCCAGAGCCTCCATGGAGGGATGGAAAGGAAAGGAGCGCGACAGCGTACCGGGAGAACACTAAAGTGTCCAGGCTAAAAGCCCTCCGGTACCTCCACCAGCGTGTTCCACAAGGGTGAGCGGGGAGGCTGTCGAGGATCCCGAATGGGACCATTTTACCTTGTCTTCATACGCCATCACGTAAGCTGTGAGAATGCAGTGAAGTGCAAGCAAAGCGTGATCCTCCGAGCACACTAAGTTTAAAACTGAGGATGTCTCCTACGGTGGGGGTTTATAAGCGGAGGAGGCGGTGTCTACAAACTTGTAGTACCTAGTGTGACCTCCGGAGGGCAGAGCCCAAAACCCCATTGTCTGGGTCTCCCATTATGATGATCAGAAAATAAAAGGATTCATCGAGTGAGACAGACCCTGGGGATCGTCGGTGAATCTTACCCATCAACCTGCTCATCACACAGACCCCGCGGGTTGGTCACACTGATCTCAGGCGGCTCTCCGGGATACTGCAATATGGAGAAAAGAAAAAAAAAGCAGAGCGTGAGAAGGCGAAAGCGCGCCAACGAGAGAACGCAAGAGAAAGATACAACGACAAAAAAAATGAGAGACTGTGTGCTCTATATACATAGAAATACAGTCTCCACCGTGTACTGATCTAGGCGTCACTCACCAGAGGGGTGAGGAGCAGCTGCAGCGTCAGCCGCACATACTGCACCTCCGGGTCATCACCAGTGGTGGGATGTAACGTGATCGTCAGCACCAACCTGTGATAGGAAAACAAGATCAGATGGGCAACTAGGGGAGAAGACTGGCGGCACAGGGAGGGGGGGGGGGAGAAGACCGGCAGCACAGGGAGGATTGGGGGGGGGGGGGAGAAGACCGGCGGCACAGGGAGGATTGGGGGGGGGGGGGGAGAAGGCGGGGGAGAAGACAGACGGCACAGGGGGGAGAAAGCGGGGGAGAAGACAGACGGCACAGGGGGGAGAAGCGGGGGAGAAGACAGACGGCACAGGGGGAGAAAGGGCGGGGGAGAAGACACACGGCACAGGGGGGAGAGAGCGGGGGAGAAGACAGACGGCACAGGGGGGAGAGGGCGGGGGAGAAGACACACGGCACAGGGGGGAGAGGGCGGGGGAGAAGACAGACGGCACAGGGGGGAGAGGGCGGGGGAGAAGACAGACGGCACAGGGGGGAGAGGGCGGGGGAGAAGACAGACGGCACAGGGGGGAGAGGGCGGGGGAGAAGACAGACGGCACAGGGGGGAGAGGGCGGGGGAGAAGACAGACGGCACAGGGGGGAGAGGGCGGGGGAGAAGACAGACGGCACAGGGGGGAGAGGGCGGGGGAGAAGACAGACGGCACAGGGGGGAGAAGGCGGGAGAAGACAGACGGCACAGGGGGGAGAGGGCGGGGAGAAGACAGACGGCACAGGGGGGAGAGGGCGGGGGAGAAGACAGACGGCACAGGGGGGAGAGGGCGGGGAGAAGAACAGGACAGGGGAGAGAAGACGGCACAGGGGGGAGAGGGCGGGGGAGAAGACAGACGGCACAGGGGGGAGAGGCGGGGGAGAAGACAGACGCACAGGGGGGAGAGGGCGGGGGAGAAGACAGACGGCACAGGGGGAGAGGGGGGGAGAAGACAGACGGCACAGGGGGGAGAGGGCGGGGGAGAAGACAGACGGCACAGGGGGGAGAGGCGGGGGAGAAGACAGACGCTACAGGGGGGAGAGGGCGGGGGAGAAGACAGACGGCACAGGGGGAGAGAGGCGGGGGAGAAGACAGACGGCACAGGGGGGAGAGGGCGGGGGAGAAGACAGACGGCACAGGGGGGGAGAGGGCGGGGGAGAAGACAGACGGCACAGGGGGGAGAGGGCGGGGGAGAAGACAGACGGCACAGGGGGGAGAGGGCGGGGGAGAAGACAGACGGCACAGGGGGGAGAGGCGGGGGAGAAGACAGACGGCACAGGGGGGAGAGGGCGGGGGAGAAGACAGACGGCACAGGGGGGAGAGGGCGGGGGAGAAGACAGACGGCACAGGGGGGAGAGGGCGGGGGAGAAGACAGACGGCACAGGGGGGAGAGGCGGGGGAGAAGACAGACGCTACAGGGGGGAGAGGGCGGGGGAGAAGACAGACGGCACAGGGGGGAGAGGGCGGGGGAGAAGACAGACGGCACAGGGGGGAGAGGGCGGGGGAGAAGACAGACGGCACAGGGGGGAGAGGGCGGGGGAGAAGACAGACGGCACAGGGGGGAGAGGGCGGGGGAGAAGACAGACGGCACAGGGGGGAGAGGGCGGGGGAGAAGACAGACGGCACAGGGGGGAGAGGCGGGGGAGAAGACAGACGGCACAGGGGGGAGAGGCGGGGGAGAAGACAGACGCTACAGGGGGGAGAGGGCGGGGGAGAAGACAGACGGCACAGGGGGGAGAGGGCGGGGGAGAAGACAGACGGCACAGGGGGGAGAGGCGGGGGAGAAGACAGACGGCACAGGGGGGAGAGGGCGGGGGAGAAGACAGACGGCACAGGGGGAGAGAGGGCGGGGGAGAAGACAGACGGCACAGGGGGGAGAGGGCGGGGGAGAAGACAGACGGCACAGGGGGGTTGAGGTCACTGACCTGTCTTGCTCCTGACACATGTCCAATTCATCCAGATAGATGGACTGAAGAACCTCCAGCTCCTGAGAGAGAGACCTGAGGAGGAGACACAATAACCACAGAGCACAGCACTGCTCACACTCTCTCTTTCACTCTTTCGCTCTCTCCTTCTCCTCACTCTCTCTTTCTCTCTCTCCTTCTCCTCTCTCTCTCTCTCTCTCTCTCTCTCTCCTCTCACTCTCACACTCTCTCTTTCTCTCCTCACTCACTCTTTCTCTCTCTCCTCTCACCCTTCTTCTTCCTGCTTTTCCGCCATCTTTCTTCCTATCTGGACTTTGGGTCGCGTGATGACGTCATCTCTGCGCGCGGTTACCAAGGCAACAATAAAACCGGAAGTGAAGCGAGACCGTCTAAGGAGAAAAGCGGCCGAGAGACAAAACGGCGGCAAAACGTGAATATGTGTATATATGTGTGTACTGTGCGGCTATAGAGCGGAGCTGTGTATATATGTGTGTACTGTGCGGCTATAGAGCGGAGCTGTGTATATATGTGTATACTGTGCGGCTATAGAGCGGAGCTGTGTATATATGTGTATACTGTGCGGCTATAGAGCGGAGCTGTGTATATATGTGTGTACTGTGCGGCTATAGAGCGGAGCTGTGTATATATGTGTGTACTGTGCGGCTATAGAGCGGAGCTGTGTATATATGTCTGTACTGTGCGGCTATAGAGCGGAGCTGTGTATATATGTGTATACTGTGCGGCTATAGAGCGGAGCTGTGTATAGATGTGTACACTGTGCGGCTATAGAGCGGAGCTGTGTATATATGTGTGTATACTGTGCGGCTATAGAGCGGAGCTGTGTATATATGTGTATACTGTGCGGCTATAGAGCGGAGCTGTGTATATATGTGTATACTGTGCGGCTATAGAGCGGAGCTGTGTGTATATGTGTATACTGTGTGGCTATAGAACGGAGCTGTGTATATATGTGTATACTGTGCGGCTATAGAGCGGAGCTGTGTATATATGTGTATACTGTGCGGCTATAGAGCGGAGCTGTGTATATATGTGTGTACTGTGCGGCTATAGAACGGAGCTGTGTATATATGTGTATACTGTGCGGCTATAGAGCGGAGCTGTGTATATATGTGTATACTGTGCGGCTATAGAGAGGAGCTGTGTATATATGTGTATACTGTGCGTCTATAGAGCAGAGCTGTGTATATATGTGTACACTGTGCGGCTATAGAGCAGAGCTGTGTATATATGTGTATACTGTGCGGCTATAGAGCGGAGCTGTGTGTATATGTGTATACTGTGTGGCTATAGAACGGAGCTGTGTATATATGTGTATACTGTGCGGCTATAGAGCGGAGCTGTGTATATATGTGTATACTGTGCGGCTATAGAGCGGAGCTGTGTATATATGTGTGTACTGTGCGGCTATAGAACGGAGCTGTGTATATATGTGTATACTGTGCGGCTATAGAGCGGAGCTGTGTATATATGTGTATACTGTGCGGCTATAGAGAGGAGCTGTGTATATATGTGTATACTGTGCGGCTATAGAGCGGAGCTGTGTATATATGTGTATACTGTGCGGCTATAGAGCGGAGCTGTGTATATATGTGTATACTGTGCGGCTATAGAGCGGAGCTGTGTATATATGTGTATACTGTGCGGCTATAGAGCGGAGCTGTGTATATATGTGTATATCTGTGCGGCTATAGAGCGGAGCTGTGTATATATGTGTATACTGTGCGGCTATAGAGCGGAGCTGTGTATATATGTGTACTGTGCGGCTATAGAGCGGAGCTGTGTATTATGTGTGTACTGTGCGGCTATAGAGCGGAGCTTGTGTATATATGTGTATACTGTGCGGCTATAGAGCGGAGCTGTGTATATATGTGTATACTGTGCGGCTATAGAGCGGAGCGTGTATTATGTGTATACTGTGCGGCTATAGAGCGGAGCTGTGTATATATGTGTAACTGTGCGGCTATAGAGCGGAGCTGTGTATATATGTGTGATACTGTGCGGCTATAGAGCGGAGCTGTGTTTACTGTGCGGCTATAGAGCGGAGCTGTGTATAATGTGTTACTGTGCGGCTATAGAGCGGAGCTGTGTATATATGTGTATACTGTGCGGCTATATAGAGCGGAGCTGTGTATATATGTGTATACTGTGCGGCTATAGAGCGGAGCTGTGTATATATGTGTTACTGTGCGGCTATAGAGCGGAGCTGTGTATATATGTGTGTATACTGTGCGGCTATAGAGCGGAGCTGTGTATATATGTGTGTACTGTGCGGCTATAGAGCGGAGCTGTGTATATGTGTTACTGTGCGGCTATAGAGCGGAGCTGTGTATAATATGTGTATACTGTGCGGCTATAGAGCGGAGCTGTGTATTACTGTGCGGCTATAGAGCGGAGCTGTGTATATATGTGTTACTGTGCGGCTATAAGGAGCTGGTATATATGTGTATACTGTGCGGCTATAGAGCGGAGCTGTGTATAATGTGTACATGTGTCGGCTATAGAGCGAGCTGTGTATATATGTTATGTGGTATAGACGGTGTATCGGCTATAGAGCGGAGCTGTGTATATATGTGTATACTGTGCGGCTATAGAGCGAGCTGTGTATATATGTGTTACTGTGCGGCTATAGAGCGGAGCTGTAGAATTGTTTACTGTGTGCGGCTATAGAGCGGAGCTGTGTATATATGTGTATACTGTGCGGCTATAGAGCGGCGATAGTGTATACTGTGCGGCTATAGAGCGGAGCTGTGTATATATGTGTATACTGTGCGGCTATAGAGCGGAGCTGTGTTATATGTGTATACTGTGCGGCTATAGAGCGGAGCTGTGTATAGTTACTGTGCGGCTATAGAGCGGAGCTGTGTATATTGTGTTACTGTGCGGCTATAGAGCGGAGCTGTGTATATATGTGTATACTGTGCGGCTATAGAGCGGAGCTGTGTATTATGTGTACTGTGCGGCTATAGAGCGGAGCTGTGTATATATGTGTTACTGTGCGGCTATAGAGCGGAGCTGTGTATACTGTGCGGCTATAGAGCGGAGCTGTGTATATATGTGTTACTGTGCGGCTATAGAGCGGAGCTGTGTATATATGTGTATACTGTGCGGCTATAGAGCGGAGCTGTGTATATATGTGTATACTGTGCGGCTATAGAGCGGAGCTGTGTATATATGTGTACTGTGCGGCTATAGAGCGGAGCTGTGTATATGTGCGGCTATAGAGCGGAGCTGTGTATATATGTGTATACTGTGCGGCTATAGAGCGGAGCTGATGTGGTATATGTGTTATACTGTGTGCGCTATAGAGCGGAGCTGTGGTATATTGTATGTGATAACTGGGTGCGGCTATAGAGCGGAGCTGTGTATATATGTGTGTACTGTGCTGCTATAGAGCGGAGCTGTGTATATATGTGTATACTGTGGCTATAGAGCGGAGCTGTGTATATATGTGTGTACTGTGCGGCTATAGAGCGGAGCTGTTGTATATTGTGTATACTGTGCGGCTATAGAGCGGAGCTGTGTATATTACCTGTGCGGCTATAGAGCGGAGCTGTGTATATATGTGTGTACTGTGCGGCTATAGAGCGGAGCTGTGTATATATGTGTGTACTGTGCGGCTATAGAGCGGAGCTGTGTATATATGTGTATACTGTGCGGCTATAGAGCGGAGCTTGTGTATCGATAGGATGTGTATACTGTGCGGCTATAGAGCGGAGCTGTGTATATATGTGTATACTGTGCGGCTATAGAGCGGAGCTGTGTTATATGTGTATACTGTGCGGCTATAGAGCGGAGCTGTGTATATTGTGTACTGTGCGGCTATAGAGCGGAGCTGTGTATATATGTGTATACTGTGCGGCTATAGAGCGGAGCTGTGTATATATGTGTGTACTGTGCGGCTATAGAGCGGAGCTGTGTATATATGTGTTACTGTGCGGCTATAGAGCGGAGCTGTGTAATATGTGTATACTGTGCGGCTATAGAGCGGAGCTGTGTATATGTGTAACTGTGCGGCTATAGAGCGGAGCTGTGTGTATATATGTGTGTACTGTGCGGCTATAGAGCGGAGCTGTGTTATATGTGTGTTACTGTGCGGCTATAGAGCGGAGCTGTGTATATATGTGTATACTGTGCGGCTATAGAGCGGAGCTGTGTATATATGTGTATACTGTGGCGTATAGAGCGGAGCTGTGTATATATGTGTCACACTTGTGCTGGCTTAGAATGATGGAGCTGTGTATATATGTGTATACTGTGCGGCTATAGAGCGGAGCTGTGTATATGTGTGTACTGTGCGGCTATAGAGCGGAGCTGTGTATATATGTGTATACTGTGCGGCTATAGAGCGGAGCTGTGTATATATGTGTATACTGTGCGGCTATAGAGCGGAGCTGTGTATATATGTGTATACTGTGCGGCTATAGAGCGGAGCTGTGTGTATATGTGTACACTGTGCGGCTATAGAGCGGGAGCTGTGTGTATATGTGTATACTGTGCGGCTATAGAGCGGAGCTGTGTGTATATGTGTACACTGTGCGGCTATAGAGCGGAGCTGTGTGTATATGTGTATACTGTGCGGCTATAGAGCGGAGCTGTGCACGTATGTGTATACTGTGCGGCTATAGAGCAGAGCTGTGTATATATGTGTATACTCTGTGGCTGTAGGGCACCTGTGCTTTTCAGTCTCCACACCCCAGCAGATTTGTTGCTTTCTCGGCCTTTTCTCAGACAATATGAATGATAACACATTCTCTCTTTTTCCCCTCATGGTTAGTGGTTGGGTGAAGACATTTATTGTCATCTGCTGTGGTTTCTCTTTATAAATCATAATGACACCAAAATCATCCAATGCCCCTGATCACCAGTTCCCATCCCCTGGTGATTGTGGCCTGATCACAGGCACAGAAGGTGACACAGATGGGTGTGAATGGCTAATAAAGGTAACCTCCTCACCTGTGACCTGTCTGCTTGTAATCAGTGTGTGCATAAAAGCTGAGTGAGTTTCTGGGATCCAGACAGACTCTTGCATCTTTCATTCAGCCACTGATGTTTCTGGATTGTGAGTCATGGGGAAAGCAAAAGAATTGTCAACGGATCTACGGGAAAAGACAGTTGAACTGTATAAACCAGGAAAGGGATACAAAAAGATATCTAAGGAATTGATAATGGCAGTCAGCAGTGTTCACACTGTGATTAACAAATGGAAAATCAGGGGCTCTGTAAAAAACAAACCACGATGAGGTACCGACAGGGGCTGGCTGGTAGATCTCGCCCTGGGGGGCTGTCTGCTTCCTCCAGCCTCGTCTTTATCATAAGTGAGGACTGGGTGGGGGGGATGGGGAGGTGCTATGAAGTCTGGCAAGGTGAAGAGCGAGGGGGTGTGCTATGCCACTCACCAGCCTCTGCCACGCTGTCTCCCGCGGCCCACCGCCTGGTTCCCGGAACCCGCTGTCATTGCGGCAGCCGCGGCCGCAATGCGCCGCCGTGTGGCCCCAATCATTGCAGGGGACGGCCCTGTACATGGGAAGTACCACCGGCCTGGGGGGCAGATGCCTCCCTGTCACCTGGGCCAGTCCGCCTTTGGATACCGACAAAAATGTCACCCACAACTGCCAGGAAAAGTGTTCAGGATGTAAAGAAAACCCTGCAAATAACATCAGCTGCAATCCAGGATCACTGAACACTAGCGGTGTGGATGATTCCAGATGCACAATAAGGAGGCACTGGAAGAAATATGGTCTACATAGTCTAGTCTCCAGAAGAAACCATTACTGCACAAATGCCACAAAGTATCTCACCTACAATACACCAAACAGCACAGAGACAAGCTCCAAACCTCTGGAACAAGGTCATCTGGAGTGATGAGACCAAAATCAAACCTTATAGCCACAACCATAAACGTTACATTTTGGAGAGGAGTCAACACGGCCTATGATGAAAGGAACACCATTCCTACCATAAAGCACGGAGGAGGATCGCTGATGATGTGAGGATGTGTGAGCTACAAAGCACAGGAAACCTGGTCTAAGGAAAGATGAATGCAGCTCGTTATCAGCAAATACGGCAGGCAATGTTGGACTCATCAGCCGGAAGCTGCACATGAGACGTACCTGGATATTCCAACATGACAACGATCCGAAACACAAGGCCAAGTCGCCCTGTCATTGTCTACAGCAGAACACAGTGAAGGCTCTGGCGTGGCCTCTCAGTCTCCTGACCTCAATATCATTGAGCCGCTCTGAGGAGAACTCAAGCAAAGTGCAGATCATGTAAGAAAGCCCAGGAATTTACAGGAACTGGAGGCTTTTACCAAGAAGAATGGGCAGCTTTATCATCTGAGGAGATAAAGAGCCTCATCCACAACTACCACAAAACACTTCAAGATGTCACTGATGTTACAGGGGGCAATACACCGGATTAAGAACTGGGGGGTGGGAACTGGTGATCAGGGGAATTGGATGGTTTTGGTGTCATTATGATTTATAAAGGGAAAACACAGAAGATGACAATAAATGTCTTCACCCAATCACTAACCACGAGGGGAAAATGGAGAGAATGTGTTATCATTCATATTGTCTGAAAAAAGGCCGAGAAAGCAACAAATCTGCCGGGGTGTAGAGACGGAGGAGCACAACGATATACTACTGTGGGTGTGGAGAATGATGGGGTGCTGGTAATGGCGGAGGCCGTGTGCCGTCTGTGGTGTCGTTGTCTGTGTCCGGGTTGTCAGACGTTTCTCTGTATTTCTGCAGGATGGAGAAGTATCACGTGCTGGAGCTGATCGGAGAAGGGTCTTTTGGAAGAGTCTATAAAGGCCGAAGAAAACACAGCGGCGAGGTCCGTATATGCTGAGCAACTGTCTATACTGCATGAATATATATACAAAGCGTACAGTGGTAGGGAGCCTCTCACACACACTGCATATACCGAGCGTGCGGTGATAGGGAGCCTCTCACACACACTGTATATATCGAGCGTGCGGTGATAGGGAGCCTCTCACACACACTGTATATACCGAGCGTGCGGTGATGGGGAGCCTCTCACACACTGTATATACCGAGCGTGCGGTGATAGGGAGCCTCTCACACACTGTATATACCGAGCGTGCGGTGATAGGGAGCCTCTCACACACACTGTATATACCGAGTGTGCGGTGATAGGGAGCCTCTCACACACACTGTATATACCGAGCATGCGGTGATAGGGAGCCTCTCACACACACTGTATATACCGAGCATGCGGTGATAGGGAGCCTCTCACACACACTGTATATACCGAGCGTGCGGTGATAGGGAGCCTCTCACACACACTGTATATACCGAGTGTGCGGTGATAGGGAGCCTCTCACACACACTGTATATACCGAGCGTACGGTGATAGGAAGCCTCTCACACACACTGTATATACCGAGCGTGCGGTGATAGGGAGCCTCTCACACACACTGTATATACCGAGCGTGCGGTGATAGGGAGCCTCTCACACACACTGTATATACCGAGCGTGCGGTGATAGGGAGCCTCTCACACACACTGTATATACCGAGCGTGCGGTAATAGGGAGCCTCTCACACACACTGTATATACCGAGCGTGCGGTAATGGGGTGCCTCTCACACACTGTATATACCGAGCGTGCGGTGATAGGGAGCCTCTCACACACACTGTATATACCGAGCGTGCAGTGATAGGGAGCCTCTCACACACACTGTATATACCAAGCGTGCGGTGATAGGGAGCCTCTCACACACACTGTATATACCGAGCGTGCGGTGATAGGTGACGCCCCGGAACTACTCTTTGGTTGTGGACTTCTTACAGACTCGACAGAATTCCATTTTCCCTGTTCAAGAAAACTGGTTGGATTGATCAATGGCCTGGTGTCCCTTCCTGCTCTGTCGCACACCCCGTCACAACATGCTCCTCTGTATGGAGGCCGGCGTCCATCACCGCACGTTCCTTATTATAATATATACATGCTCTTCTGTATGGAGGCCGGCGTCCATCACCGCACGTTCCTTCTTATAATATATACATGCACCTCTGTATGGAGGCCGGTGTCCTTCACCGCACGTTCCTCCTTATAATATATACATGCTCCGCTGTATGGAGGCCGGCGTCCATCACCGCACGTTCCTCATTATAATATATACATGCTCCTCTGTATGGAGGCCGGCGTCCATCACCGCACATTCCTCCTTATAATATATACATGCTCCTCTGTATGGAGGCCGGCGTCCATCACCGCACGTTCCTTCTTATAATATATACATGCTCCTCTGTATGGAGGCCGGCGTCCATCACCGCACGTTCCTTCTTATAATATATACATGCTCCACTGTATGGAGGCCGGCGTCCATCACCGCACGTTCCTTCTTATAATATATACATGCTCCTCTGTATGGAGGCCGGCGTCCATCACTGCACGCTCCTTCTTATAATATATACATGCTCCGCTGTATGGAGGCCGGCGTCCATCACCGCACGTTCCTTCTTATAATATATACATGCTCCTCTGTATGGAGGCCGGCGTCCATCACCGCACGCTCCTTCTTCTAATATATACATGCTCTTCTGTATGGAGGCCGGCGTCCATCACCGCATGTTCCTTCTTATAATATATACATGCTCCTCTGTATGGAGGCCGGCGTCCATCACTGCACGCTCCTTCTTCTAATATATACATGCTCTTCTGTATGGAGGCCGGCGTCCATCACCGCACGCTCCTTCTTCTAATATATACATGCTCCTCTGTATGGAGGCCGGCGTCCATCACCGCACGCTCCTTCTTCTAATATATACATGCTCTTCTGTATGGAGGCCGGCGTCCATCACCGCATGTTCCTTCTTATAATATATACATGCTCCTCTGTATGGAGGCCGGCGTCCATCACCGCACGCTCCTTCTTCTAATATATACATGCTCTTCTGTATGGAGGCCGGCGTCCATCACCGCACGCTCCTTCTTCTAATATATACATGCTCCTCTGTATGGAGGCCGGCGTCCATCACCGCATGTTCCTTCTTATAATATATACATGCTCCTCTGTATGGAGGCCGGCGTCCATCACTGCACGCTCCTTCTTATAATATATACATGCTCCACTGTATGGAGGCCGGCGTCCATCACTGCACGCTCCTTCTTATAATATATACATGCTCCACTGTATGGAGGCCGGCGTCCATCACCGCATGTTCCCTTTTATAATATATACATGCTCCTCTGTATGGAGGCCGGCGTCCATCACCGCATGTTCCTTCTTATAATATATACATGCTCCGCTGTATGGAGGCCGGCGTCCATCACCGCACGCTCCTTCTTCTAATATATACATGCTCTGCTGTATGGAGGCCGGCGTCCATCACCGCACAGTCCTTCTTATAATATATACATGCTCTGCTGTATGGAGGCCGGCGTCCATCACCGCACAGTCCTTCTTACAATATAATTATATATGTATTCATCTCCTCCCTCGCACAGGTCGTAGCCCTGAAGTTCATCCCTAAGGTCGGCCGCTCTGAGAAAGAGTTGAGAGGCCTGAAGAGAGAGATCCAGATCATGAGAGACCTGCGACACCCGAATATTGTGCGGATGCTGGACAGCTGCGAGACCGACAGAGAGGTAATCCGGCACAATCCTCTACACATCCCTCTCTCAGCCTTCAGTATAGGGGGTCTCCTCTGCACATCCTGCTCTCTGCCCTCAGTATAGGGGGTCTCCTTTGCATGTCCTGCTCTCGGCTTTCGGTATATGGGATCTCCTCTGCACATCCCTTTCTCAGCCCTCAGTGTAGGGGGGTCTCTTCTGCACCTCTCACTCTCGGCCCTTAGTATCGGGAGTCTCCTCTGCACATCCCTCTCTCGACCTTCAGTATAGGGGGGTCTCCTCTGCACGTCTCGCTCTCAGCCCTCAGTAAAGGGGGGGTCTCCTCTGCACGTCATATTCTCGTCCCTCAGTATGGGGAGGGGTCTCCTCTGCACGTCCCGCTCGCAGCTCTTTGTATTGGGGGTCTCGGTTGCCTTCTGGTTCAGGTTGTAATACTCCTTGCAGGGTCAGCTGCAGTTTCAGGCAGGGCCTTCATTTTTGTCTTGGATTCCTCCTCAGGTCGTCGTGGTCACAGAATACGCGGAAGGTGAACTGTTCCAGATCTTGGAGGATGACGGGAGTCTGTCTGAAGATTTGGTAAGTGGTGTTATCATCAGGGCAGAGACTGGCTGTATTCAGAGCCCCCACTGACCCCCGTGTCTCCAAAGAGGAGAGCCCCCACTGACTCCCCGTGTCTCCACAGAGGAGAGCCCCCACTGACTCCCCGTGTCTCCACAGAGGAGAGCCCCTACTGACTCCCCGTGTCTCCACAGAGGAGAGCCCCCATGACTCCCCGTGTCTCCACAGAGGAGAGCCCCCGCTGACTCCCCGTGTCTCCACAGAGGAGAGCCCCCACTGACTCCCCGTGTCTCCACAGAGGAGAGCCCCCACTGACTCCCCGTGTCTCCACAGAGGAGAGCCCCCGCTGACTCCCCGTGTCTCCACAGAGGAGAGCCCCCACTGACTCCCCGTGTCTCCACAGAGGAGAGCCCCCGCTGACTCCCCGTGTCTCCACGGAGGAGAGCCCCCGCTGACTCCCCGTGTCTCCACGGAGGAGAGCCCCCGCTGACTCCCCGTGTCTCCACGGAGGAGAGCCCCCGCTGACTCCCCGTGTCTCCACGGAGGAGAGCCCCCGCTGACTCCCCGTGTCTCCACGGAGGAGAGCCCCCGCTGACTCCCCGTGTCTCCACGGAGGAGAGCCCCCGCTGACTCCCCGTGTCTCCACGGAGGAGAGCCCCCGCTGACTCCCCGTCTTTCCGTCTTCTATATTTGGGGGGTGCTCAGTCTTCTCCTCTGTATTTGAGTCGTGCTCTGTCTTCCCCTCTGTATTTGGGGGGTGCTCTGTCTTCCCTTCTATATTTGGGGGGCTCTCTGACTTTGTGCCTTCATCTCCCCCAGGTCCGGGCAGTGTCGGCACAGCTGGTCTCCGCCTTGTACTATTTACATTCTCACCGGATCCTGCACCGGGACATGAAACCTCAGAACATTTTACTAGGAAAAGATGGAACCGTGAAACTCTGCGATTTTGGGTGAATTACTAAAGAAAATAATTGGAGCCACCATATTGTGTGTATGTGGGGGCACATTGCTTGAACTTGGGGGGTCTGTGGTCCTGTGTCGGTGGGCACTCTGCCTGTATTGGGGGTCCTGTGTGTGTGTGTGTGTGTGTGTGTGTGGCACACTGCCTGTATTGGGGGTGTTGTGATCCTGTATGTGTCAGGGGGGCACACTGCCTTTATTGGGGAGTCTGTGGTCCTGTATGTGTGTCGTGGGAGTGCATACTACCTGTATTAGGTGGTGTTGTGGTCCTGTGTATGTGTGGGAGTACACTGCTTGTATTGGGGGTTGTTGTGGTCCTGTGTATGTGTGGGGGTACACTGCTTGTATTGGGAGGTGTTGTGGTCCTGTGTATGTGTGGGAGTACACTGCTTGTATTGGGAGGTGTTGTGGTCCTGTGTATGTGTGGGAGTACACTGCTTGTATTGGGAGGTATTGTGGTCCTGTGTATGTGTGGGGGTACACTGCTTGTATTGGGGGTTGTTGTGGTCCTGTGTATGTGTGTGGGTAAACTGCTTGTATTGGGAGGTATTGTGGTCCTGTGTATGTGTGGGGGTAAACTGCTTGTATTGGGGGGTGTTGTCAGGGGGGTGTATATATATTCTTTCCTCCCATCATTCTTCCCCGTCTCTTCAGTTTTGCTCGGGAGCTGAGTCTGGACACTCTGATGGTGCGCTCCATTAAGGGGACCCCTCTGTACATGTCTCCGGAGCTGGTTTTGGAGCGACCGTATGACCATCGCTCGGACTTGTGGGCTCTCGGCTGCATCGTGTATGAGCTGTTGGTGGGCACGCCGCCTTTCTACACACACAGCATATTCCAGCTGGTCAGCATTATTACCCAGCAGCCTGTGCGGTGGCCTCGGGGAGTCTCTTCGGAGTTGAAGGTGAGAATTCATGACATTTTGTGATTGTAGAGATGAATTGAGATCAATTATAGAACAGAATTATGATCTCTGCTCGAAGCCTCTTCATGCCGGGATTTTATGGCCAATGACAACTTTGCTTCATTACATCCCTGTATGGCTGATACTGTGTGTCTAGGACAGATCAGGCTCAGATGTGTGACCTCCGGGGACGAGCGCTGCCGGCTTCTGCCGCAGACATGTGACCTCTGTGGACTGGCGACCTCCGGCCTCTGCCGCGGGCGGGCCACCTCCGGCCTCTGCCGCGGGCGGGCCACCTCCGGCCTCTGCCGCGGGCGGGCCACCTCCGGCCTCTGCCGGGTTCTGTGTGTTGACCGTTGCTTTGTCTTCAGGGCTTCCTCCAGGGTCTGCTCACTAAGGATCCCGCCCTGAGACTCTCGTGGCCTGGACTCCTGACTCATCCCTTTATTAAGGACAGAGTGACAGGTGAGCTGGCCTCATTTATCCTGAGGGGTTAATAGGACCCGGTGTTATCGCTGACGTCTCCATTTCTGGTTGTACACACCGCCTCATGTGATTTGTATATTTTAGTGTTAGATGACAGCGCGATCAGCAGCCCCTTCACATCTCCGCTCACTGATGAGCAGCAGCAGCTCCGAGACCGACAGAGTGATGGCTCCGCGCAGAGCAGCGCGCACTCCCGCATCCTGAGCAATGCCAGACAGAGGGTGGCCAGGAGGAAAGAGAGGCAGGCCCACCGCCCCCCAAATAATCAGGTAACGTAGGGGTGGAGGGGCTCATCCTGCACGCGCAGCTCGGGGGTGGTAGGTCGGGTCCTGCAGGTGCAGCTCGGGGGTGGGGGGTCCAGCAGGCAGGGGGTGGGGGTGGGGCCTGCTGGCGCAGCTGGGGGCGTGGTGAAGGTGTCCTGCGGGTGTAGATCGGTTCCCGCTGGCACGGTCCAGGCTGGAGAGGGGGGGGGGGGTCCTGCGGGCTCTTTATCTGACAAGTCAGTTTGTTTACATTTTTCTAGAGAAAAGCCGAAGAGAATGTTCCTGAGAAGACGGAGCCGAGATCATCAGAGATAATCCGGTGAGACACCGCCGCTGCCGCCATTTGCTCAGTTCTTTGTCTTTACGCTCCTTTATGTTGTAGGAGGAATCAGATCTCTCAGGATTATGAGAAAGAATTCTGCCACAATGAAGGAGAGCGCAGCATCGAATCCGTCCACCTGGAGAATGAGGTACAGAAGAGCGTGGGCCTCATGTGCTGGGGGGCGAATCCGGGCGTCCCGGGGCTGTAGTCATCTCTGCAGGATTTTTCTTTCAAATAAAGATTGTAACATAATAAAGGAAATTGGAGGACGTCCCTAGGGAGAACCTCTGACCCTGAGACCCAGCCTGTGCCCCTGACTCTGGGGCCCGGCCTCTGACTCTGGGGCCCGGCCTCTGACTCTGGGGCCCGGCCTCTGACTCTGGGGCCCGGCCTCTGGCTCTGGGGCCCGGCCTCTGACTCTGGGGCCCGGCCTCTGGCTCTGGGGCCCGGCCTCTGACTCTGGGGCCCGGCCTCTGGCTCTGGGGCCCGGCCTCTGACTCTGGGGCCCGGCCTCTGACTCTGGGGCCCGGCCTCTGGCTCTGACTCTGGGGCCCGGCCTCTGGCTCTGACTCTGGGGCCCGGCCTCTGGCTCTGACTCTGGGGCCCGGCCTCTGGCTCTGACTCTGGGGCCCGGCCTCTGGCTCTGACTCTGGGGCCCGGCCTCTGGCTCTGACTCTGGGGCCCGGCCTCTGGCTCTGACTCTGGGGCCCGGCCTCTGGCTCTGACTCTGGGGCCCGGCCTCTGGCTCTGACTCTGGGGCCCGGCCTCTGGCTCTGACTCTGGGGCCCGGCCTCTGGCTCTGACTCTGGGGCCCGGCCTCTGGCTCTGACTCTGGGGCCCGGCCTCTGGCTCTGACTCTGGGGCCCGGCCTCTGGCTCTGACTCTGGGGCCCGGCCTCTGGCTCTGACTCTGGGGCCCGGCCTCTGGCTCTGACTCTGGGGCCCGGCCTCTGGCTCTGACTCTGGGGCCCGGCCTCTGGCTCTGACTCTGGGGCCCGGCCTCTGGCTCTGACTCTGGGGCCCGGCCTCTGGCTCTGACTCTGGGGCCCGGCCTCTGGCTCTGACTCTGGGGCCCGGCCTCTGGCTCTGACTCTGGGGCCCGGCCTCTGGCTCTGACTCTGGGGCCCGGCCTCTGGCTCTGACTCTGGGGCCCGGCCTCTGGCTCTGGCTCTGGGGCCCGGCCTCTGGCTCTGGCTCTGGGGCCCGGCCTCTGGCTCTGGCTCTGGGGCCCGGCCTCTGGCTCTGGCTCTGGGGCCCGGCCTCTGGCTCTGGCTCTGGGGCCCGGCCTCTGGCTCTGGGGCCCGGCCTCTGGCTCTGGCTCTGGGGCCCGGCCTCTGGCTCTGGGGACAGCACTATGGTTCTGAGGCCCAGTCTATCGCTCCAGCATTCTTGGAAGCTTATGGTTTTGCTTCTTGCAGGACAGTGATGATGAATGGTCGGTGCTACTGGAGGCGACAGATCCGTCACTAGCGCAGCTCAGTACACCTTTTCTCCTTCTGAAGGATCCTAATTTCCGGAAAAGAGTTCATCAGAGACTGAGGGACTGCTGCCCCCCGGTAACTATGACTCTATAGGGGGCCTCTGCTCTGTCCTGTACCGCTGATCACGTGTTGGGGGGCTCAGCCCCCATTAATCTCTGACTTTGTGTGCAGGTTTCTCTAGAGGCAGTGTCACGCCTTCGGCCGGCTCTTCAGGTCGTGTGTAACCTACTGACCTCCGGATGTGACCCCCATCTTCTCTCGGACCTCTGTGTAGAGTTGCAGATCCCTCGCTTTCTTTTGCAACTTATCGATCAGTCGCTGGAGGTTCATGTACGGCAGGTAAGTGCGACAGGACGGCCGTGTCTGAGGTCTATGTACAGGACGGTCGTGTCTGAGGTCTATGTACAGGACGGCCGTGTCTGAGCTCTATGTACAGGACGGCAGTGTCTGAGCTCTATGTACAGGACGGTCGTGTCTGAGCTCTATGTACAGGACGGCCGTGTCTGAGGTCTATGTACAGGACGCCATGTCTGAGCTCTATGTACAGGACGGTCGTGTCTGAGGTCTATGTACAGGACGGCAGTGTCTGAGGTCTATGTACAGGACGGCTGTGTCTGAGCTCTATGTACAGGACGGTCGTGTCTGAGCTCTATGTACAGGACGGCCGTGTCTGAGCTCTATGTACAGGACGGCCGTGTCTGAGCTCTATGTACAGGACGGCCGTGTCTGAGGTCTATGTACAGGACGGCCGTGTCTGAGGTCTATGTACAGGACGGCCGTGTCTGAGGTCTATGTACAAGACGGTCGTGTCTGAGGTCTATGTACAGGACGGTCGTGTCTGAGGTCTATGTACAGGACGCCATGTCTGAGGTCTATGTACAGGACGCCATGTCTGAGGTCTATGTACAGGACAGTCATGTCTGAGGTCTATGTACAGGACGCCATGTCTGAGGTCTATGTACAGGACGCCATGTCTGAGGTCTATGTACAGGACAGTCGTGTCTGAGGTCTATGTACAGGACAGTCGTGTCTGAGGTCTATGTACAGGACGCCATGTCTGAGGTCTATGTACAGGACGGCCGTGTCTGAGGTCTATGTACAGGACGGCAGTGTCTGAGGTCTATGTACAGGACGGCTGTGTCTGAGGTCTATGTACAGGACAGTCGTGTCTGAGGTCTATGTACAAGACGGCAGTGTCTGAGGTTACACTACACCTTATTACCCTGATCTATGCACCTTTAGCACTTTGCACTTTTACTACCCCTCTGAACCTTGTGTGTACCGTCCCTGCCTTTTTTGCCCACTTGTCATTTGTCTCCCTCTTTTTGTCTTGAATCCTTGTCATTTTTTATCGGTGACACGTTGATTTATTGTATCCACTGCATCTAATAAAGCATTATATTTGCAATGTACACTGGTGTGGACAGTAAATACGTGGTAAAGTTACTTGGGCATCAGAACTCTCATTCTCCTTTTTCTTTTATAATGTATTCAAACAAGCTACACTCACATCAGCCCTCACCTCTGCTAAACAGACAAAGCTTGTATCTTCCTTATCCTACAACCCCAAACAACTGTTCAGCACATTTAACTCTCTCCTCCGCCCACCTCTGCCCCCTCCAACCCTCCTTCATCTCTGCTGAGGACTTCACCACATACTTCAAAAATAAGATTGATCAAACAAGGCAAACCTTTACTGTTCCACCGCCCAACCCCTCCATATACCAGACCTCTGCCCTTCCCTCATAACCTCCCTCTCCAGCATCACTGAAGGAGAAATTACTCATCCCCTCCCTAAATCGCACCTCACCACCTGTGCACGTGACCCCATCCCTTCTCACCTCCTCCCCAACCTCACTAACACGCTCATCCCAGCCCTAACTCACCTCTTCAACCTACCTTCCCCTCAGCTGTCAAGCATGCCACCAAACCTTGACCTGGCTACTATGCCCAGCTACCGCCCCATGTCGCTGCTCCCGTTCGCTTCCAAACTCCTTGAGCAGCGCGTCCATGCTCAACTTTCCTCCCACCTCTCGGCTAACTCTCTCTTTGACAACCTCCAATCCGGCTTCCGCCCCCACCACTCCGAAACTGCCGTTACCAAAATTACTAACAGCTTACTCATGGCCAAAGCGAATAGACAATTCTCTATATTCCTCCTTCTAGACCTGTCCTCTGCCTTCGACACAGTTGATCACTCCCTCCTACTACAGATCCTCTGTTCCATTGGTATCACTGACCTTGTCCTCTCCTGGATCTCCTCCTACCTTTCTGACCGCACATTTAGTGTCCCCCACTCCCCCATCCCCTCTCTGTTGGGGTCCCACAAGGCTCAGTCCTGGGGCCCCTCCTTTTCTCCATCTATACCAGGGGTGGGGAACGTTTCTCTGCTGGGGGCCATTTAAGAATTCATACTGTACCGATGCCTGGAGACACCGCTCTGTAGCAGCACACTCTTATGTACTTACATTTTACAATTAGTCCCATATTTTTCCCCCTCTTCCCCCTCTTCCCCCTCTTCCCCCTCTTCCCCCTCTTCCCCCTCTTCCCCCTCTTCCCCCTCTTCCCCCTCTTCCCCCTCTTCCCCCTCTTCCCCCTCTTCCCCCTCTTCCCCCTCTTCCCAGTCGTACTGTACCGATACCAGGAGACACCGCTCTGTAGCAGCACACTCTTATGTACTTACATTTTACAATTAGTCACACATTTTTCTGTTTTTTTCTTCCTATAAATTAAAGTAACTAAAATAAAGTGTCATTTTTTTGTAGGATCTCTTTGATCCCTTTGCTGTGCAGTCAGGAGGATGGGGGTGGTAGTACGTGTGTGGTCATTAACCCTTGCTTCTCCCTCCCTGCAGAGCTCCTGGGCCGCCTCTTTCCTGTCTGACCTCTTCGCTCTGCTGACTTCATATTATGGTTTTTGGGGTCTTCCCGAGTCCTCCCGGTGAGCCTCCAGGTGCAGGTTGGGGGGGTCTTTTACCTTTTTGTGGCTGGTTGTCCCACTGATATTAAACCTTTGTTGCAGATAAATGTGTGGAGATGAAAGGGTCAAATCCGCTCTGAAAATGACTCCAGGGAACATGAGGGGTTATACATTTCAATCTTGTTACAGGTCAGGTTTGCTCTTCATGATGATCTCCTGTGTGTATATATATATCTATCATCATGAAGAGCTATATATAGTGAGGTAGCGCATACCTAGCTAGGGGATTTGCTTGGCAGCGTAACACAAATTCAGCAGTTTTATTTTTTTTGTCATACACGGCTTACTTCTCACATATAGAACATCACAGAACACATCAATGCAGATCATACATGAAATAGGAACATTAATCACAGCTCCATAGAGTACCAGGAGCACCAACGCCAGCTCCATAGAGTACCAGGAGCACCAACGCCAGCTCCATAGAGTACCAGGAGCACCAACGCCAGCTCCATAGAGTACCAGGAGCACCAATGACAGCTCCAATGGTGGTTATGGCCACCTGGCCTTAGCTACTCTTTACATGTACACTATACATAATTAACAGAACATAGACTTAGTTTAGCTACCTGAGCTCCAGGGCAAGCCAGGCATCCCCAAGGACTCCTCAGCACGTGTCTTACCAGGTCGCCAGCCACTTCCAAGTCTGCCATCACATGCCCAGACCTCCAGGACAGTCGCTGTACCAAGCACGCCATCACGAGCCCCTCCAGGTTCAGCTAGTCTTCCCAATTACAGGTGAAACCCTCTGTATTCTGGCCTCATGGCTCCACTCATCTCTATATTCTGACTGCATCTCTCCGCTCACAGCATGCAGTCAGTCAACCACATCACAACTTGACAGTTGGTCAAAATGGCGGTTACGGCCGCCTGGCCTCCGTGGACTCCAACCCATCATAGGGCCCACTCACACCCAAACAGTCCAGCATGGACTACAGCCTTGTCAGGCCCAGACCAGGTTCTGAGCTATTTGAGCTCCCGGGCAGTCAAAGCATCCCCCAAGGTCTCCTCACCCTACCCATGATGCCCAGCTCCCTCTGAGCCTTACCAACACAGGCAGAGATCCCAGATGGCAGCCTCACCAACATGTTCAGAGTGAGCCCCCTACAAGATAAGCCAGGACCCCCATACACTCAGGTGCTCTACCAACCTCTCGGTCTGGCCACAGACTCCATACGGCTCAGAGGGACAGGGGTCTGCTGCATGGAGAGGCAGGCTCCCCTCCTCGTCCCCTAAAGGGAGCCCCCCGGCCTCACATCCTCACATCTCAGAGAATATGTCTGGTCTGCTCACTCATAGCACAAGGCAGCTTCATATCCTGCCTACCACACCCACACCTGGAATTCAGTGAGCAATCAGCACACCCTCAGCCACAGACCTAGCTGCAGTTAATCCCTTGTGTACCACTACAGAGCTAACTCATACTTAACCCTGTGTGTACTGCTAGGGCCAGCAGTCATCCACATTGCAGCAGGCCATGTGAGTCATCCTGGCCACGTGCTATAGCGTCGGCATACCTCACAATATATATATATATATATATATATATATATATATATATATATATATATATATATATATATAAAATCTTCAACAAGAATCCCGTTAGTAACTACCTATAGTGAAGAAAGTAAAGTGGTATCCAAAATCATTAAAAAGCATTGGGGGATGTTGGGAAAATGTCTCCCTAATGTAAAATAATTTAAAGAGCCTCCATTATTCTCCTATAGACGTTGCAAAAATGTAGGTGATAGATTGATACATTGCGATATTGGGAGTCTTAAAAAAGATGGATAGAAATATCTAACTGGGTCTAAACGAAAAGTCTGTCATCCATGTCTTGTATGTGTTAATTGTAAATTGATAAAGGGGTCGGCATTTGTACATCCAACAACAGGAAAGACATTTGAAATTAAGAATTTTTTTACGTGCTCATCTGAGTTTGTAATATATCTCCTGGAGTGTCCGTGCCATCGTATGTAGGCGAAACCACTCTTGATTTCAGGACACGTATAGCCCACCATAGGTACACGATTAATAAGCAACAAACAGATTTACCAGGAGATGGGGCACTCAGAGAGAGATTTGAGATTCCGAATAATTGACTATATACCAGAGAAGAGGAGGGGATCGCATTAAACTGTTAGAATGGATCCATAGGCTCGATACCCTAAAGCCAAAAGGTCTTAATGTGGATTATAAATTAAGTGGCCTTATATAATTTTGCCTTTAGGAGTATGAAACCTTATCCCTGTCTCTGTTTTAATGCTTAAAACAGTATAATATTTTAATAATATTTTGTTTATTTTTATTGTAGGCATACCAGGAATATGGGAATACTGCACCAGAACATCTATATGGCATGAGAACTGTGGCCCTAATTGTTCTCTTTTTTTTATCTTGATTTATCTGACCTCCTGTTGGATTATTGTGACTATATAATATCAATATAAATACTAATAAAGAATATTTTTTTTTTTGGCGAAAAATGAAGACTCTGTAAAATTGTAGGAATATGTATTGTCACCTGAACAGAATGACGAACCCATTTTAGATGTGTAAACACTAATGGATGATAGAGTCATTCGTGCTTATGGACGGTGACATCAAATTATTTAGGAATATTGTTTATGTCTCGGGTCACTCAAGATAAGATATTGTCACTTGAACAGAATGACTGACATTGTATGGTGTGAGAATACCTGCTAATGTCTATGTCATTTGTGTCTATAAAGATATGGACACTTATCTGTATCTAGTCCTCTGGACGATGACTATATGTCTTATGAGATTGCACAAACAGATAAAAGCATGATTTAATATATATCAGCTACTAAATAATGATTGTACTGTCTCTGCATGTATTTATATACAGCATGAGGTGATCTACCAAAAGGTTAGTAGCTTTAGATTGTTAATTAGCTGGGCATAATGTGACCTTAAATGAGATAAATACAGTTAATATAAATTAATATGAGTTATGGTTCCTTCCTGAATAGAGAATGACTTCATTCCTATATATTTAATAGCTTTCTAAGATGGCGCCCGTGATTCTCGCGGCCACACTGCGCATGCGTGAGATTATGGACCTAACCAGCAAAAAAACTACACATTGAGAGTCCCGGTGCGCGTGTGCGCGTGTGCTCATGCGCAGAGACTCCTAGTAGTCACATGAACCCGGAAGGAGGAAATAGATCTATGGGCATGAGCAGTTAAGGAAACGACACGCTGAGAGTACGGCGGTTTCCTGTGTAGAGCCATGATGGCGGTGCAGTAAGTCATATAGCCTGAGTATGATGATTTTTAATACTTTTCACATGTGCACAATATATTAATTAAGTCCAGATGGACATCTTATGATGTGTTAGCACTATTGAAATGTTTACACTGTATCTATATGCACCTTACTTGTAATGTGAATGAAACTGTTTACACGATATGTACTTTTTATATGAAATATTTATTGTATTACACTTATTGTTTAATTAATAAGCCCCTTGCATGGGTGCTATAAACATGTGCACTTCAGTTATACCTTTGACACTGCTTGAAAAAGACCATCAGGTCGAAACGTCGCTGTCCTGGGAATAAAGCCCATATACCTGAAGTGAAGGAAGAAAGAAATGACTGCGATTATTTAAAATAATCATTATCTGCTGAGCAAAAATGGATGAAATATCTGCTAGGATGAATGGATCCCTAATGTGGTGATCCACCGGGGAGAATCCGGGGGGAAAACACTATAGATAGAGGATTATTGTATATGGTGTATGTTTCACCTGTATGTATATATGTATATACACACCCCTCGTGTTCCCTAAAGTGATTTGTCCTGATAGGAGTTGAAACATGATGACAATATAGAATCTCTGTGATCTAATATCTGGATGATATGACTTCCTCGGCAGCGGATTTAACCCTTTCATCTCCACACATCTATCAGTTTTTCCCGGGTTATATGCTTCTCACAATACTGAAGCTGAGCCTTTTCTGTCATATTATCTCTCTCCTATGTTAGATCCTATCTGCACTTTCTTTATTCCCTCTACTGATGTTAACCCTTTGTTGCAGGGAGTTGCAGTCGTGCAGCAGAGACTTTCTGCGGGTGCTGGATCAGATGCTACGATCGTCAGATGATGCCAACAACCTGGTATTGGTGAAGAGCTTGGAGGTAACATCCGCCCCAGACAGCTCTCAACTCAGTTTTCGTCTGTGCAATGACTGCAAATCTTGACATTTATTTTGTAGTGTTTGGTGTCTCTTAATGAGAGTATCAGCCGTAGCCGCCCGGAGGAGTGTGCTCCACTGTGCCAGGCTCTTCTGTCAGATTATACCAATGCCCTGGACACAATCATTGAGAGGTCGCAGCCCACAGGTGAGTCCTGCTGCCCCAGAGGTCGCAGCCAACAGGTGAGTCCTGCTGCCCCAGAGGTCACAGCTCACAGGTGAGTCCTGCTGCCCCAGAGGTCGCAGCCAACAGGTGAGTCCTGCTGCCCCAGAGGTCACAGCTCACAGGTGAGTCCTGCTGCCCCAGAGGTCACAGCTCACAGGTGAGTCCTGCTGCCCCAGAGGTGACAGCTCACAGGTGAGTCCTGCTGCCCCAGAGGTGACAGCTCACAGGTGAGTCCTGCTGCCCCAGAGGTCAAAGCTCACAGGTGAGTCCTGCTGCCCCAGAGGTCACAGCTCACAGGTGAGTCCTGCTGCCCCAGAGGTCGCAGCCAACAGGTGAGTCCTGCTGCCCCAGAGGTCACAGCTCACAGGTGAGTCCTGCTGCCCCAGAGGTCACAGCTCACAGGTGAGTCCTGCTGCCCCAGAGGTCACAGCTCACAGGTGAGTCCTGCTGCCCCAGAGGTCACAGCTCACAGGTGAGTCCTGCTGCCCCAGAGGTCACAGCTCACAGGTGAGTCCTGCTGCCCCAGAGGTGACAGCTCACAGGTGAGTCCTGCTGCCCCAGAGGTGACAGCTCACAGGTGAGTCCCACTACTGAGAGGTCACAGCTCACAGGTGAGTCCTGCTGCCCCAGAGGTCAAAGCTCACAGGTGAGTCCTGCTGCCCCAGAGGTCACAGCTCACAGGTGAGTCCCACTACTGAGAGGTCACAGCTCACAGGTGAGTCCTGCTGCCCCAGAGGTCAAAGCTCACAGGTGAGTCCTGCTGCCCCAGAGGTCACAGCTCACAGGTGAGTCCTGCTGCCCCAGAGGTGACAGCTCACAGGTGAGTCCTGCTGCCCCAGAAGTGACAGCTCACAGGTGAGTCCCACTACTGAGAGGTCACAGCTCACAGGTGAGTCCTGCTGCCCCAGAGGTCAAAGCTCACAGGTGAGTCCTGCTGCCCCAGAGGTCAAAGCTCACAGGTGAGTCCTGCTGCCCCAGAGGTCACAGCTCACAGGTGAGTCCCACTACTGAGAGGTCACAGCTCACAGGTGAGTCCTGCTGCCCCAGAAGTTACTGCTGTGACGGGGTGTGCGACAGAGCAGGAAGGGACACCAGGCCAACAGAACTTTATTTACAGGGATCATAGAAAATCCTTTATGAATACTGTTCCTCAGAGTCCATAATGAGTCCACATCAAAGGACCAGTTCTGGGGGTGCCACCCGGTAATCTGGATGCCAGATAAAAGGAAGAAATAGTCCTGAAAGGATTTCACTGAATCCAGCCAATGAGGAACACAACACGATCCCATGTGGCAGTTTCTATCAGTCCACACACAGGCAACAGGACCTGGCCACAGCCACACTGTCCTATACCTTCAGCTGTCACAACACAATTAACTAAACATGAGTATAATGCTCTTTCTGCTTGGAGCAAGCTCCTGGCTGGGGGGTTAGGGCTCACACTACTTAGAACATTTGTTTCTATGGAGAAGTTCCCAGACTCTTCCAGCCCCACCCTGTCTACAGGTTATATTACACAGAGAATATGAACAGAGGCGGGGGAGGGGGACACTGTGACAACAGCCCACAGGTGAGACCCGCTATGCAAGAGGTCACAGTTCACAGGCAAGACCCACTGCCTAGAGGTCACAGCCCTTAGGCGACACCCACTGCCCAAGAAGTCACAGCCCACAGGCGAGACCCGCTTCCCGAGAAGTCACAGTACATAGGCGAGACCTGCTGCCCGAGAAGTAACAGCCCACAGGGGAGACCCGCTTCCCGAGAAGTCACAGTACATAGGCGAGACCTGCTGCCCGAGAAGTCACAGCCCACAGACGAGACCCGCTGCCCGAGAAGTCACAGCCCACAGGCGAGACCTGCTGCCCGAGAAGTCACAGTACATAGGCGAGACCTGCTGCCCGAGAAGTAACAGCCCACAGGGGAGACCCGCTTCCCGAGAAGTCACAGTACATAGGCGAGACCTGCTGCCCGAGAAGTCACAGCCCACAGACGAGACCCGCTGCCCGAGAAGTCACAGCCCACAGGCGAGACCTGCTGCCCGAGAAGTCACAGCCCACAGGGGAGACCGACTGCCCGAGAGGTCACAGCCCACAGGCGAGAACCGCTGCCCGAGAAGTCACAGCCCACAGACAAGACCCGCTGCCTGAGAACTCACAGCCCACAGGGGAGACCTGCTGCCCGAAAACTCACAGCCCACAGGGGAGACCCACTGCCCGAGAGGTCACAGCCCACAGGCGAGACCCGCTGCCTGAGAAGTCGAAGTCACAGCCCACAGGCAAGACCCGCTGCCCGAGATGTCACAGCCCATGGGAGACCCGTTGCCTGAGAAGTCACAGCCCACAGGGGAGACCCGCTTCCCGAGAAGTCACAGCCCACAGGCAAGACCCGCTGCACGAGAAGTCACAGCCCACAGGGGAGACCCGCTTCCCGAGAAGTCACAGCCCACAGGGGAGACCCGCTGCCCGAGAGGTCACAGCCCACAGGCGAGACCCGCTGCCTGAGATGTCACAGCCCACAGGGGAGACCCGCTGCCCGAGATGTCACAGCCCACAGGGGAGACCCGCTGCCCGAGATGTCACAGCCCACAGGGGAGACCCGCTGCCCGAGATGTCACAGCCCACAGGGGAGACCCGCTGCCCGAGATGTCACAGCCCACAGGGGAGACCCGCTGCCCGAGATGTCACAGCCCACAGGGGAGACCCGCTGCCCGAGATGTCACAGCCCACAGGGGAGACCCGCTGCCCGAGATGTCACAGCCCACAGGGGAGACCGACTGCCCGAGAGTCCAAGACTTTGTTTTCTTTTTTTTTTAATGAAATAAAAATATTACAAATTAGAATAATATAAATGAAGTAACAAAGTATCATCAATATACACTGAAGTCAATGATCTCCTGACTTATCAAAGTGAAGACACGGGGGTCAGTGGGTGCTCTCCTCTGTGGAGACACGGGGGTCAGTGGACGCTCTCCTCTGTGGAGACACAGGGGGTCAGTGTGTGATCTCCTCTGTGGAGACACGGGGGTCAGCGGGTGCTCTCCTCTGTGGAGACACGGGGTCAGCGGGGGCTCTCCTCTGTGGAGACACGGGGGTCAGTGGGGGCTCTCCTCTGTGGAGACACGGGGGTCAGTGGGGCTCTCCTCTGTGGAGACACGGGGGTCAGTGGGGGCTCTCCTCTGTGAAGACACGGGGGTCAGTGGGCGCTCTCCTCTGTGGGGACACGGGGTCAGTGGGCGCTCTCCTCTGTGGAGACACGGGGGTCAGTGGGTGCTCTCCTCTGTGGAGACACGGGGGTCAGTGGGGGCTCTCCTCTGTGGAGACACGGGGGTCAGTGGGGGCTCTCCTCTGTGGAGACACGGGGGTCAGTGGGTGCTCTCTTCTGTGGAGACACGGGGGTCAGTGGGTGCTCTCCTCTGTGGAGACACAGGGGTCAGTGGGCGCTCTCCTCTGTGGGGACACGGGGTCAGCGGGGGCTCTCCTCTGTGGAGACACGGGGGTCAGTGGGCTCTCCTCTGTGGAGACACGGGGGTCAGTGGGGGCTCTCCTCTGTGGAGACACGGGGGTCAGTGGGCGCTCTCCTCTGTGGGGACACGGGGGTCAGTGGGCGCTCTCCTCTGTGGGGACACGGGGTCAGTGGGCGCTCTCCTCTGTGGAGACACGGGGGTCAGTGGGTGCTCTCCTCTGTGGAGACACGGGGGTCAGTGGGTGCTCTCCTCTGTGGAGACACGGGGGTCAGTGGGTGCTCTCCTCTGTGGAGACACGGGGGTCAGTGGGTGCTCTCCTCTGTGGAGACACGGGGGTCAGTGGGGGCTCTCCTCTGTGGAGACACGGGGGTCAGTGGGTGCTCTCTTCTGTGGAGACACGGGGGTCAGTGGGTGCTCTCCTCTGTGGAGACACGGGGGTCAGTGGGTGCTCTCCTCTGTGGAGACACGGGGGTCAGTGGGGGCTCTCCTCTGTGGAGACACGGGGGTCAGCGGGGGCTCTCCTCTGTGGAGACACGGGGGTCAGTGGGTGCTCTCCTCTGTGGAGACACGGGGGTCAGTGGGTCTCATCCGCTAATCCAGCCACTTTTAGAAAAACCGCATGGACCAGGGCTCATTCCAACTGAATGCCTGAACTCCTTACCTGTGGGCAGACACTACTCGGACAACACAGGGTGAGCAACCCACAATTAATATCACTTTATTGGATCCCGAACAGTTAATGGCATATAACACAGTACCAAGCAAAACACAGAATATAACACACAACAGTCTCTCACCCTTCCTCTGGGTCACCAGGGATTACAAGGTTCTGCTGTAGCCGGATGAACAAAATGTCCCAACCTGAATATCTTCCTTAAGTGGTCTCTGGTGCTTCTCTAGTTGGGGCCAAGGTCCCTAGACCGATGTCCATGTGATCATATATGCCACGTAATGATCCCCCTTGGTCAGTGCCAGAGCGCCTAAAGTTTAGGGTTAGGGTGATGGCCTGCCAATTAGATCCACAGATCCCACATTGGTACCATGTAGCATGTCAACCCTTGGTCAATGAACCTCTGGATTAATGGTCCTCTTTATATCCCTGAACACTCAATTCAGAACATTGGAGACTTCATGATTGGTGGAATAAGACTGTGCTCTCATTGGCTAGATTTCAATCCGCTTGGATAACTGTCATCTAAATGATGTGGACAGAAAGGGACTAAGGCTAGTTACATTTAGTCTGCCCTCCTCAACATCAAACAGTAGTGGCTGAGGTAATTTGCATAAAATCAGCAATACACATGTTTGGACAATAGAAGGTTCCCATCCTTAACTGTCTTTGAGCCTCTGACAAAGGGGTGAGATAATTACATAAACCTTTGGACCCTGGTAGACTCCTAAGAATCTAATAGAAACATTGAGTAACAAACAAAATACAAACATGTCTGGCTAATATAAGAACTTCTCCTTTGCTATACATTAAAAGAGTCCATGTCCTCACACCATCATCATCCTCTTCATCAGGTAGGACATCAGAGGACTGTACAGAGCAGGCTTATGTGAAAGGGTGAAGCCATTGAGCTCCTCCAAGATTAGGGCACCCAGGGACACTGCTGGCAGACTGTGCACACTGCAGGACGTGTATGTACAGGGATACTGCTGGCAGACTGTGCACGCTGCAGGACGTGTATGTACAGGGACACTGCTGGCAGACTGTGCACACTGCAGGACGTGTATGTACAGGGACACTGCTGGCAGACTGTGCACGCTGCAGGACGTGTATGTACAGGGACACTGCTGGCAGACTGTGCACACTGCAGGACGTGTATGTACAGGGACACTGCTGGCAGACTGTGCACGCTGCAGGACGTGTATGTACAGGGACACTGCTGGCAGACTGTGCACACTGCAGGACGTGTATGTACAGGGACACTGCTGGCAGACTGTGCACACTGCAGGACGTGTATGTACAGGGACACTGCTGGCAGACTGTGCACACTGCAGGACGTGTATGTACAGGGACACTGCTGGCAGACTGCACGCTGCAGGACGTGTATGTACAGGGACACTGCTGGCAGACTGTGCACACTGCAGGACGTGTATGTACAGGGACACTGCTGGCAGACTGTGCACACTGCAGGACGTGTATGTACAGGGACACTGCTGGCAGACTGTGCACGCTGCAGGACGTGTATGTACAGGGACACTGCTGGCAGACTGTGCACACTGCAGGACGTGTATGTACAGGGACACTGCTGGCAGACTGTGCACACTGCAGGACGTGTATGTACAGGGACACTGCTGGCAGACTGTGCACGCTGCAGGACGTGTATGTACAGGGACACTGCTGGCAGACTGTGCACACTGCAGGACGTGTATGTACAGGGACACTGCTGGCAGACTGTGCACACTGCAGGACGTGTATGTACAGGGACACTGCTGGCAGACTGTGCACACTGCAGGACGTGTATGTACAGGGACACTGCTGGCAGACTGCACGCTGCAGGACGTGTATGTACAGGGACACTGCTGGCAGACTGTGCACACTGCAGGACGTGTATGTACAGGGACACTGCTGGCAGACTGTGCACACTGCAGGACGTGTATGTACAGGGACACTGCTGGCAGACTGTGCACGCTGCAGGACGTGTATGTACAGGGACACTGCTGGCAGACTGTGCACACTGCAGGACGTGTATGTACAGGGACACTGCTGGCAGACTGTGCACACTGCAGGACGTGTATGTACAGGGACACTGCTGGCAGACTGTGCACGCTGCAGGACGTGTATGTACAGGGACACTGCTGGCAGACTGTGCACGCTGCAGGACGTGTATGTACAGGGACACTGCTGGCAGACTGTGCACACTGCAGGACGTGTATGTACAGGGACACTGCTGGCAGACTGTGCACACTGCAGGACGTGTATGTACAGGGACACTGCTGGCAGACTGTGCAGACAGCGAGACGTGTATGTACAGGGACACAACCGGCAGACTGTGCACACTGCAGGACGTGTATGTACAGGGACACAACCGGCAGACTGTGCGCAGCGCAGTACGTGTATGTACAGGGACACTGCTGGCAGACTGTGCACGCTGCGAGACGTGTATGTACAGGGACATTGCTGGCAGACTGTGCAGGCAGCGAGACGTGTATGTACAGGGACATTGCTGGCAGACTGTGCAGGCAGCGAGACGTGTATGTACAGGGACACAACTGGCGGACTGTGCACTCCGCAGGACGTGTATGTACAGGGACACAACCGGCAGACTGTGCAGACAGCGAGACGTGTATGTACAGGGACACAACCGGCAGACTGTGAACACCGCAGGACGTGTATGTACAGGGACACTGCTGGCAGACTGTGCACACTGCGAGACGTGTATGTACAGGGACACAACCGGCAGACTGTGCGCAGCGCAGTACGTGTATGTACAGGGACACTGCTGGCAGACTGTGCACGCTGCGAGACGTGTATGTACAGGGACAATGCTGGCAGACTGTGCAGGCAGCGAGACGTGTATGTACAGGGACACAACTGGCAGACTGTGCACACTGCAGGACGTGTATGTACAGGGACACTGCTGGCAGACTGTGCACACTGCGAGACGTGTATGTACAGGGACACAACCGGCAGACTGTGCACACTGCAGGACGTGTATGTACAGGGATACTGCTGGCAGACTGTGCACACTGCGAGACGTGTATGTACAGGGACACTGCTGGCAGACTGTGCACACTGCAGGACGTGTATGTACAGGGATACTGCTGGCAGACTGTGCACACTGCAGGACGTGTATGTACAGGGACACTGCTGGCAGACTGCACACTGCGAGACGTGTATGTACAGGGACACTGCTGGCAGACTGTGCACACTGCAGGACGTGTATGTACAGGGACACTGCAGGATCAGAAACTCCAGATCCAGCAATTCAGAAGAATTTGGGGAACTTACACACTGCACCCAGAGAACCAGGCAGATCATGGATGTGGGCGGCAGCTGAGATGACGCTGGTGGTTCATCCAAGCTCCCCAATGTATTCTGTGCTACCAAGCAAAGGGGAAAATGAGCCCTACCTGAGGACAGTATGCAATATAAAAAGTGCATTGCACGTATTCATTACAAACTGTGCTATAACCTAAAATGGGATTTTTGGCAAATAATTGATCAATTTTCTGAGCCACCCTGCCCCGTCACGGCAAATCACAATAGGGCGGTCCTGCTGTACACATTTTATTCAAGTTGTGACATGCGGCCTCCAATATACATTAAAAGCAGCACATACCTGAACCATCCCAGGACCGCTCCCATGGTCGTTATTTGCCAAAAATCTCATTTTACATTAAAGTACAGTTTGTAATGAATATATGCAATGCACTGTTTATATTGCATACTGTCCTCAGGTAGTGCTGCCCCCTTAGTTTATGTGATACCGTATGAAGACAGGTTGGATCTGATGAGACGGCATAGCTATCGGGTGGGGAACCCTTCATACCAACCCATCATCACTCAATATCTCTCCACCAGTGGGAGGACACGAGCTGAGCCACCAGACAGCGAGAGACTACGTTCAGTGCAATTTCCATTGGTGTCTTGTATGTAAATCAATGGAATTACTGGAGCTCAAACAAGAGTACAGAATATAGAATATCCTCTGATGTTACCGGCCTCAATGCTTAGTAGTAGTCACCCATTCCTCAAATCTGTCACCAGCTCCTGGCACGTCATGTACCGAGGACAACAATGCTTTATCCAAACTCTTCCCTCAAGTCCTGGCTGCTTTGTGTGATGTCCCGGTATCAGCGGAGCACCGGCTACTCCGAGAAAAGGTTTAATTTTACATTTTTTTTTCATGATGTCTTTGCTTTCTTTCCCTTCGCCACCTCTTCTCCTCCTTGTTTCCTCTCCCTCCTCGTTTCCCTCTCCCTCTCCTCGTCTCCTAGCCCCTGTCCTCGTCTCCTCTCCCCTCTCCTCGTCTCCTCGTCTCCTCTCCCCTCTCCTAGGTCTCCTCCCCCTCTCCTAGGTCTCCTCCCCCCCTCTTCTCGTCTCCTCTCCTCGTCTCCTCTCTCCTCCCCTCGGCTCCTCTCCTCCCCTCGGCTCCTCTCCTCCCCTCGGCTCCTCTCTCCTCCCCTCCCTCCTGTCTACTCCCCTCGGCTCCTCTCCCCTCTCCTCGTCTCCTCCCCCTCTCCTCGTCTTCTCTCCCCTCTCCTCGTCTCCTCTCCCCTCTCCTCGTCTCCTCTCCCCTCTCCTCGTCTCCTCTCCCCTCTCCTCGTCTCCTCTCCCCCTCTCCTCGTCTCCTCACCCCTCTCCTCGTCTCCTCACCTCTCCTCGTCTCCTCTCCCCTCTCCTCGTCTCCTCTCCCCTCTCCTCGTTCTCCTCTCTCCCCTCTCTCCTCGTCTCCTCTCCCTCTCCTCGTCTCCTCTCCTCGTCCCCTCTCCTCGTCTCCTCTCCCCTCTCCTCGTCTCCTCTCCTCTCTCGTCCCTCTCCCTCTCCTCGTCTCCTCTCTCCCTCTCCTCGTCTCGTCTCCCCCCTCTCCTCTCTCCTCCCCCTCTCCCTCCTCTCCTCCTCCTCTCCCTCTCCTCGTCTCCTCTCCCCCTCTCCTCGCTCTCTCCCCTCTCTCCTCTCTCCCTCTCCTCGTCCTCCTCTCCCCTCTCCTCGTCTCCTCCCCCTCTCCTCGTCTCCTCTCCCCTCTCCTCGTCTCCTCTCCCCTCTCCTCGTCTCCTCTCCCCTCTCCTCGTCTCCTCCCCCTCTCCTCGCTCTCCTCTCCCCTCTCCTCGTCTCCTCTCCCCTCTCCTCTCTCCTCTCCCCTCTCCTCGTCTCCCTCTCCCTCTCCCCCTCGTCTCCTCTCCCCCTCTCCTCGTCTCCTCTCCCCTCTCCTCGTCTCCTCTCCCTCTCCTCGTCTCCTCTCCCCTCTCCTCGTCTCCTCTCCCCTCTCCTCGTCTCCTCTCCCCTCTCCTCGTCTCCTCTCCCCTCTCCTCGTCTCCTCTCCCCTCTCCTCGTCTCCTCTCCCCTCTCCTCGTCTCCTCTCCCCTCTCCTCTCTCCTCTCCCCTCTCCTCGTCTCCTCTCCCCTCTCCTCGTCTCCTCTCCCCTCTCTCCTCGCTCCTCTCCCCGTCTCCTCTCTCCTCTCCCCTCTCCTCGCTCCTCTCCCCTCTCCTCGTCTCCTCTCCCCTCCCTCTCCTCTCCTCCCTCCTCCTCCTCTCCCCTCTCTTCCTCCCCTCTCTCTCCTCTCCTCTCCCCTCTCCTCGCTCCTCCCCCTCCCCCCCTCTCCTCGCTCCTCTCTTCCCTCTCCTCGTGCTCCTCTCCCTCCTCTCCTCGTCTCCTCTCCTTCCTCCTCCTCCTCCTCCCCTCTCCTCCTCCTCCTCTCCTCGTCTCCTCTCCCTCTCCTCGTCTCCTCCTCTCCTCGTCTCCTCTCCCTCTCCTCATCTCCTCTCTCCCCTCTCCTCTGCTCCTCCCCCCTCTCCTCTCTCCTCCCCCTCTCCTCTGCTCCTCCCCCCCCCCTCTCCTCGGCTCCTCTCCCCTCTCCTCGGCTCCTCTCCCCGCTCCTCCCTCCTCTCCTCTCTCCTCTCCCCTCCCTCCCCGTCTCCTCTCCTCGTCTCCTCTCCTCGTCTCCTCTCCTCGTCCTCCTCTCCTCGTCTCCTCTCCCTCTCCTCGTCTCCTCTCCCCTCTCCTCGGCTCCTCCTCCCCTCTCCTCGGCTCCTCCTCCCCCTCTCCTCGGCTCCTCCTCCCCCTCTCCTCGGCTCCTCCCCCCCCTCTCCTCGGCTCCTCTCCCCTCTCCTCGGCTCCTCTCCCCTCTCCTCGGCTCCTCTCCCCTCTCCTCGGCTCCTCTCCCCTCTCCTCGGCTCCTCTCCCCTCTCCTCGGCTCCTCTCCCCTCTCCTCTGCTCCTCCCGCCCCCCCCTCTCCTCGCTCCTCTCTCCCCTCTCCTCGGCTCCTCTCCCCTCTCCTCGGCTCCTCTCCCCTCTCCTCGGCTCCTCTCCTCGCTCCTCTCCCTCTCTCGGCTCCTCTCCCCTCTCCTCGGCTCCTCTCCCCTCTCCTCGTCCTCTCCCCTCTCTCGCTCCTCTCCCCTCTCCTCGCTCCTCTCCCCTCTCCTCTCTCTCTCCCCTCTCCTCGTCCTCTCTCGTCTCTCCCCCTCTCCTCGTCCTCCTCTCCCCTCTCCTCGTCTCCTCTCCCCTCTCCTCGTCTCCTCTCTCCCTCTCCTCGTCTCCTCTCCCCTCTCCTCGTTCCTTCCCCTCTCCTCGTCTCCTCCCCCTCTCCTCGTCTCCTCTCCCTCTCCCCGTCTCCTCCTCTCCTCGCTCCTCTCCCCGTCTCCTCTCTCCTCGTCTCCTCTCCCCTCCTCGGCTCCTCCCCCCCTCTCCTCACTCCTCTCCCCTCTCCTCGTCTCCTCTCCCCTCTCCCCGTCTCCTCCCCCCCCCCATCCTCGGCTCCTCTCCTCGGCTCCTCTCCCCGTCTCCTCGTCTCCTTCCCCTCTCCTCGGCTCCTCTTCTCTCTCCTCGGCTCCTCTTCCCTCTCCTCGGCTCCTCTTCCCTCTCCTCGGCTCCTCTTCCCTCTCCTCGGCTCCCTTCCCTCTCCTCGGCTCCTTTTCCCTCTCCTCGGCTCCTCTCCCTCTCCTCGGCTCCTCTCCTTGTCTCCTCTCCCTTATCTCTCTCTCCTCATCTCCTCTCCACTCTCCTCATCTCCTCTCCCATTTCTCCTCATCTCTTCTCTTTCTCCTCATCTCTTCTCTTTCTCCTCGTCTCCTCTTCTCTTTCTCCTCGTCTCCTCTTCTCTTTCTCCTCGTCTCCTCTTCTCTTTCTCCTCGTCTGCTCTTCTCTTTCTCCTCGTCTGCTCTTCTCTTTCTCCTCGTCTCCTCTTCTCTTTCTCCTCGTCTGCTCTTCTCTTTCTCCTCGTCTCCTCTTCTCTTTCTCCTCGTCTCCTCTTCTCTTTCTCCTCGTCTCCTCTTCTCTTTCTCCTCGTCTCCTCTTCTCTTTCTCCTCGTCTCCTCTTCTCTTTCTCCTCGTCTCCTCTTCTCTTTCTCCTCGTCTCCTCTTCTCTTTCTCCTCGTCTCCTCTTCTCTTTCTCCTCGTCTCCTCTTCTCTTTCTCCTCGTCTCCTCTTCTCTCGCTCTCCTCATGTCCTCTTCTCTCGCTCTCCTCATGTCCTCTTCTCTGTCCGTCTCCTCTCCTAGTCTCCTGCACCATCTCTTTCTTTGCTTCCTCTGTTCTTACACTTGTGCTCAAAGTCTCCTTTCCCCAGCAGATTTGTTTCCTTCTCGGCCTTTTCTCAGACAATATGAATGATAGCACATTCTCTCTTTTTCCCCTCATGGTTAGTGGTTGGGTGAAGACATTTATTGTCATCTTCTGTGGTTTCTCTTTATAAATCATAATGACACCAAAACCATCCAATGCCCCTGATCACCAGTTCCCATCCCCCAGCTCTTAATCCGGTGTATTTCCCCCTGTAACATCAGTGACATCTTGAAGTGTCTTGTGGTAGTTGTGGATGCGGCTCTTTATCTCCTCAGATGGTAAAGCCACCCATTCTTCTTGGTAAAAGCCTCCAGTTCCTGTAAATTCCTGGGCTTTCTCCATGATCTGCGCTTTGCTTGAGTTCTCCCCAGAGCGGCTCAATGATATTGAGGTCAGGAGACTGAGAGGCCACTCCAGACCCTTCACTGTGTTCTGCTGTAGACAATGACAGGGCGACTTGGCCTTGTGTTTCGGATCGTTGTCATGTTGGAAGGTCCAGGTACGTCCCATGTGCAGCTTCTGGGCTGATGAGGGCAGATTTCCCTCCAGTATTAGCTGATATCGTGCTGCATTCATCTTTCCTTCAACTTAGACCAGGTTTCCTGTGCTTTGTAGCTCACACATCCCCACATCATCAGTGAGCCTCCTCCGTGCTTTATGGTAGGAATGGTGTTCCTTTCATCATAGGCCTTGTTAGCTCCTCTCCAAATGTAACGTTTATGGTTGTGGTATAAAGTTTGATTTTGGTCTCATCACTCCAGATGACCTTGTTCCAGCAGTTTGGAGCTTGTCTCTGTGCTGTTTGGTGTATTGTAGGTGAGATACTTCGTGGCATTTGCACAGTAATGGCTTCTTCTGGTGACTCAATCATGCAGCCCATATTTCTTCCAGTGCCTCTTTATTGTGCATCGTGAATCATCCACACTGCTAGTGTTTAGTGATCCTGGATTGCAGCTGATGTTATTTGTGAGGTTTTTCTTTCCATCCTGAACACTTTTCCTGGCAGTTGTGGGTGACATTTTTGTTGGTACCTCATCGTGGTTTGTTTTTTACAGAGCCCCTGATTTTCCATTTGTTAATCACAGTGTGAACACTGCTGACTGCCATTATCAATTCCTTGGATATCTTTTTGTATCCCTTTCCTGGTTTATACAGTTCAACTATCTTTTCCCGTAGATCCGTTGACAATTCTTTTGCTTTCCCCATGACTCACAATCCAGAAACGTCAGTGGCTGAATGAAAGATGCAAGAGTCTGTCTGGATCCCAGAAACTCACTCAGCTTTTATGCACACACTGATTACAAGCAGACAGGTCACAGGTGAGGAGGTTACCTTTATTAGCCATTCACACCCATCTGTGTCACCTTCTGTGCATGTTATCAGGCCACAATCACCAGGGGATGGGAACTTGTGATCAGGGGCATTGGATGGTTTTGGTGTCATTATAATTTATAAAGAGAAAACACAGCAGATGACAATAAATGTCTTCACCCAACCATTAACCATGAGGGGAAAAAGAGAGAATGTGTTATCATTCATATTGTCTGAGAAAAGGTCAAGAAAGCAACAAATCTGCCGAGGTGTAGAGACTGAGGAGCACAGCTGTATGTACCAGGGGTGTGGGGACTGAGGAGCACAGCTGTATGTACCAGGGGTGTGGAGACTGAGGAGCAAAAGCTGTATATACCAAGGGTGTGGAGACTGAGGAGCAAAAGCTGTATATACCAGGGATGTGGAGACTGAGGAGCGAAAGCTGTATATACCAGGGATGTGGAGAGTGAGGAGCACAGCTGTATATACCAGGGGTGTGGAGACTGAGGAGCACAGCTGTATATACCAAGGGTGTGGAGACTGAGGAGCACAGCTGTATGTACCAGGAGTGTGGAGACTGAGGAGCACAGCTGTATGTACCAGGGGTGTGGAGACTGAGAAGCACAGCTGTATGTACCAGGGGTGTGGAGACTGAGGAGCACAGCTGTATGTACCAGGGGTGTGGAGACTGAGGAGCACAGCTGTATATACCAGGGGTGTGGAGACTGAGGAGCACAGCTGTATGTACCAGGGGTGTGGAGACTGAGGAGCACAGCTGTATGTACCAGGGGTGTGGAGACTGAGGAGCACAGCTGTATGTACCAGGGGTGTGGAGACTGAGGAGCACAGGTGTATGTACCAGGAGTGTGGAGACTGAGGAGCACAGCTGTATGTACCAGGGGTGTGGAGACTGAGGAGCACAGCTGTATATACCAGGGGTGTGGAGACTGAGGAGCACAGCTGTATGTACCAGGGATGTGGAGACTGAGGAGCACAGGTGTATGTACCAGGGATGTGGAGACTGAGGAGCACAGCTGTATCTCTGCCCTGTTTCTGCTCTGCTGTTTTTCATGCTCTTTGTTTTATTTCCCATAATTGTAGTTGTCTCTGTTTCCCCTGTAGGTCTCGCTGTATGTCTCAGGACAGCTGCTCTCGGATTCAGGGTCGCCCCTTTATCATTTTCTCACCAGACTTGGGCACTTTCCCTGCGGTCTCAGCCAGCTGCAGGTAACATCTTCATCACTCGGCATCTTGGGTTAACGTTGGGTTCTACATTGCTGAGAATTGTATTTTTGCCAGGTTTTATATGGCTGCTGCCATGCCAGTCTGGATATGTGCCAGCGACTTACAAGCTGCTCATCTGCGCTGCAGGATCTCATCTTTTTCATCAGTGGAGAGGTGAGAAAGGAGAAGATAGAGCAATGAGACGTCCTCTGACACCACTGACCACCGCTCATCTGACTCTGCTCTTTCCTAGATCCATCTGTGGGATACACCGAGGGTCCACGCTGCAGAGCTGTCACTTCTGATCATCTCACTACTAGTCTTACGCCTCCAATCTCTCCCAGATGTGTTAGTGTCTCTTGCACAGCTCTGCCTGCTCTTGCTCTTCCCTCCTCTTCCTGCTCTTGCTCTTCCCTCCTCTTCCTGCTCTTGCTCTTCCCTCCTCTTCCTGCTCTTGCTCTTCCCTCCTCTGCCCGCTCTTGCTCTTCCCTCCTCTGCCCGCTCTTGCTCTTCCCTCCTCTGCCCGCTCTTGCTCTTCCCTCCTCTGCCCGCTCTTGCTCTTCCCTCCTCTGCCCGCTCTTGCTCTTCCCTCCTCTGCCCGCTCTTGCTCTTCCCTCCTCTGCCCGCTCTTGCTCTTCCCTCCTCTTCCTGCTCTTGCTCTTCCCTCCTCTTCCTGCTCTTGCTCTTCCCTCCTCTGCCCGCTCTTGCTCTGCCCTCCTCTTCCTGCTCTTGCTCTTCGCTCCTCTGCCCGCTCTTGCTCTTCCTTCCTCTGCTAGCTCTTGCTCTGCCCGCTCTTGCTCTTCTCTCCTCTGCCCGCTCTTGCTCTTCCCTCCTCTGCCCGCTCTTGCTCTTCCCTCCTCTGCCCGCTCTTGCTCTTCCCTCCTCTGCCCGCTCTTGCTCTTCCCTCCTCTGCCCGCTCTTGCTCTTCCCTCCTCTGCCCGCTCTTGCTCTTCCCTCCTCTGCCCGCTCTTGCTCTTCCCTCCTCTGCCCGCTCTTGCTCTTCCCTCCTCTGCCCGCTCTTGCTCTTCCCTCCTCTGCCCGCTCTTGCTCTTCCCTCCTCTGCCCGCTCTTGCTCTTCCCTCCTCTGCCCGCTCTTGCTCTTCCCTCCTCTGCCCGCTCTTGCTCTGCCCTCCTCTGCCCGCTCTTGCTCTGCCCTCCTCTGCCCGCTCTTGCTCTGCCCGCTCTTGCTCTTCCCTCCTCTGCCCGCTCTTGCTCTTCCCTCCTCTGCCCGCTCTTGCTCTTCCCTCCTCTGCCCGCTCTTGCTCTTCCCTCCTCTGCCCGCTCTTGCTCTGCCCTCCTCTGCCCGCTCTTGCTCTGCCCTCCTCTGCCCGCTCTTGCTCTGCCCACGCTTACTGGTCTCTGTTCCTGACTATTTGCAGGGTGTTGGCCTCGTCAGCAGCTCTTCTTCCTCTTCTCTCATGTGATATCCCGTCCCTCCTGGTGAGTAATTGTATAATGAAGCTTTTCTTTGAGACCAAGAATTACTTTAGTCAGTTACTGTCAGCAGAAGAGGATAACGCCGTCACCTGTGGCTCAATCTGGTGGAGATTAGCACCACCCTAGAGGTCACACCACCCTAGAGGTCACACCACCCTAGAGGTCACACCACCCTAGAGGTCACTCCACCCTAGAGGTCACTCCACCCTAGAGGTCACTCCACCCTAGAGGTCACACCACCCTAGAGGTCACACCACCCTAGAGGTCACTCCACCCTATAGGTCACTCCACCCTAGAGGTCACACCACCTTAGAGGTCACACCACCCTAGAGGTCACTCCACCCTAGAGGTCACACCACCCTAGAGGTCACTCCACCCTATAGGTCACTCCACCCTAGAGGTCACACCACCTTAGAGGTCACTCCACCCTAGAGGTCACACCACCCTAGAGGTCACACCACCCTAGAGGTCACTCCACCCTAGAGGTCACACCACCCTAGAGGTCACACCACCCTAGAGGTCACACCACCCTAGAGGTCACTCCACCCTAGAGGTCACTCCACCCTAGAGGTCACACCACCCTAGAGGTCACACCACCCTAGAGGTCACTCCACCCTATAGGTCACTCCACCCTAGAGGTCACACCACCTTAGAGGTCACACCACCCTCGTGTCACAAACTTACATAGAACAACACAAAGAATATTCACTAGGTGTCGTCTCAGAAGGTGGTGATCCCGAACCTGGTGCAGAGGTGGTGCTGAGCCGTGGACTCACACCTGTCCTGGGTGAAGCCTTCTAACATGTCTTCACTGCTGGCGTCCTCTCGCCCGGCACCGGCTTTATGTCCTCACTGCTGCTGTCTGGCATCCTCTCGCCTGGCACCGGCTTCATGTCCTCACTGCTGCTGTCTGGCGTCCTCTCGCCTGGCACCGGCTTCATGTCCTCACTGCTGCTGTCTGGCATCCTCTCGCCCGGCACCAGCTTCATGTCCTCACTGCTGCTGTCTGGCGTCCTCTCGCCCGGCACCAGCTTCATGTCCTCACTGCTGCTGTCTGGCATCCTCTCGCCTGGCACCGGCTTCATGTCCTCACTGCTACTGTCTGGCGTTCTCTCGCCCGGCATCAGCTTCATGTCCTCACTGCTGCTGTCTGGCGTCCTCTCGCCCGGCACCGGCTTCATGTCCTCACTGCTGCTGTCTGGCGTCCTCTCGCCCGGCAACGGCTGCATGTCCTCACTGCTGCTGTCTGGCGTCCTCTCGCCGGGCAACGGCTGCATGTCCTCACTGCTGCTGTCCGGCGTCCTCTCACCCGGCATCGGCTTCATGTCCTCATTGCTGATGTCTGGCGTCCTCTCGCCCCGGCACCGGCTGCATGTCCTCACTGCTGCTGTCTGGCGTCCTCGCGCCCGGCATCGGCTTCATATCCTCACTGCTGCTGTCTGGCGTCCTCGCGCCCGGCATCGGCTTCATATCCTCACTGCTGCTGCTGTCTGGCGTCCTCTTGCTCGGCACCGACTTCATGTCCTCACTGCTGCTGTCCGGCGTCCTCTCACCCGGCATCGGCTTCATGTCCTCACTGCTGCTGTCTGGCATCCTCTCGCCCAGCACCTGCTTCATGTCCTCACTGCTGCTGTCTGGCGTCCTCTTACCTGGCACCGGCTTCATGTCCTCACTGCTGTCGTCCAGCGTCCTCTTACCTGGCACCGCCTTCATGTCCTCCCTGCTGCCATCTGATGTCCTCTCGCCCGCCACCGGCTTCATATCCTCACTGCAGCCGTCCAGCATCGTCTCACCTGGCACCAGCTTCATATCTCACTGCTGCCATCTGGTGTCCTCTCACCTGGCACCAGCTTCATATCCTCACTGCTGCCATCCGGCGTCCTCTCGCCCAGCACCGGCTTCATGTCCTCACTGCTGCCGATTGGCGTCCTCTCGCCTGGCACCACCTTCATGTCCTCACTGCTGGCATCTGGTGTCCTCTCGCCAGGCACCGGCTTCATGTCCTCACTGCTGCCGTCCTCTCGTCTGGCACTGGCTTCATGTAATCACTGCTGGCGTCTGGTGTCCTCTCGCCTGGCACCACCTTCATGTCCTCACTGCTGCCGTCCTCCTGTCTGACGGTATCATTGTACGTTTCTCCTACAGTCACATTGCCCCTCTGTATTTCTCTCCAGGCTGCCGCCTCCATACTTGCTGTTTCTCTCCATGATCGTGGTGAATTGATAACGTTGGCCCATGATGTTCTTTTGTCTGCTGTGAAGAAATCGCTGTCACAGATGCCTTTGGTATGTTCTGTTCTGTACATAAATTTGAAGTGTTTTATCAAGTATGTAATAACCATTATCAAGGACGTGACACCACTGCAGACATAATGTAAGGCTATGTTCACACTGTGTGTTTTTGATCCCTTTTTTTGCAGTGAATGCATCATTGAAATGGATCCCAGCAAAGTCAATGGGATCTCGTTCAATGTGTCTGCCTCTAGTTCATCCTCCTCCTCCTCCACGATTGTGTCTGCCTCTAGTTCATCCTCCTTCTCCACGGCTGTGTCTGCCTCTAGTTCCTCCTCCTCCACGGCTGTGTCTGCCTCTAGTTCCTCCTCCTCCACGGCTGTGTCTGCCTCTAGTTCCTCCCCCACGGCTGTGTCTGCCTCTAGTTCCTCCACCACGGCTGTGTCTGCCTCTAGTTCCTTCCCTCTGGCTGTCTCTGCCTCTAGTTCCTCCTCCTCCATGGCTGTGTCTGCCTCTAGTTCCTCCTCCTCCATGGCTGTGTCTGCCTCTAGTTCCTTCCCTCTGGCTGGGTCTGCCTCTAGTTCCTCCCCCACGGCTGTGTCTGCCTCTAGTTCCTTCCCTCTGGCTGTGTCTGCCTCTAGTTCCTCCCTCACGGCTGTGTCTGCCTTTAGTTCCTCCTCCTCCATGGCTGTGTCTGCCTCTAGTTCCTCCTCCTCCACGGCTGTGTCTGCCTCTAGTTCCTCCCTCACGGCTGTGTCTGCCTTTAGTTCCTCCTCCTCCATGGCTGTGTCTGCCTCTAGTTCCTCCTCCTCCATGGCTGTGTCTGCCTCTAGTTCCTTCCCTCTGGCTGTGTCTGCCTCTAGTTCCTCCTCCTCCTCCACGGCTGTGTCTGCCTCTAGTTCCTTCCCTCTGGCTGTGTCTGCCTCTAGTTCCTCCTCCTCCTCCACGGCTGTGTCTGCCTCTAGTTCCTCCTCCTCCTCCACGGCTGTGTCTGCCTCTAGTTCCTCCTCCCTCACGGCTGTGTCTGCCTCTAGTTCCTCCTCCCTCACGGCTGTGTCTGCCTCTAGTTCCTCCTCCTCCTCCACGGCTGTGTCTGCCTCTAGTTCCTCCTCCCTCACGGCTGTGTCTGCCTCTAGTTCCTCCTCCCTCACGGCTGTGTCTGCCTCTAGTTCCTCCTCCCTCACGGCTGTGTCTGCCTCTAGTTCCTCCTCCCTCACGGCTGTGTCTGCCTCTAGTTCCTCCCTCACGGCTGTGTCTGCCTCTAGTTCCTCCTCCTCCTCAACGGCTGTGTCTGCCTCTAGCTCCTCCCTCACGGCTGTGTCTGCCTCTAGTTCCTCCTCCCCCACGGCTGTGTCTACCTCTAGTTCCTCCTCCCCCATGGCTGTGTCTGCCTCTAGTTCCTCCTCCCCCACGGCTGTGTCTACCTCTAGTTCCTCCCCCACGGCTGTGTCTGCCTCTAGTTCCTTCCCTCTGGCTGTGTCTGCCTCTAGTTCCTCCTCCTCCATGGCTGTGTCTGCCTCTAGTTCCTCCTCCTCCATGGCTGTGTCTGCCTCTAGTTCCTCCCCCACGGCTGTGTCTGCCTCTAGTTCCTTCCCTCTGGCTGTGTCTGCCTCTAGTTCCTCCTCCCTCACGGCTGTGTCTGCCTCTAGTTCCTCCTCCCCCACGGCTGTGTCTGCCTCTAGTTCCTCCTCCCCCACGGCTGTGTCTGCCTCTAGTTCCTCCTCCCCCACGGCTGTGTCTGCCTCTAGTTCCTCCCCCACGGCTGTGTCTGCCTCTAGTCCCTCCTCATCCACGGCTGTGTCTGCCTCTAGTTCCTCCTCCCCCACGGCTGTGTCTGCCTCTAGTTCCTCCCCCACGGCTGTGTCTGCCTCTAGTTCCTCCCCCACGGCTGTGTCTGCCTCTAGTTCCTTCCCTCTGGCTGTGTCTGCCTCTAGTTCCTCTTCCTCCTCCATGGCTGTGTCTGCCTCTAGTTCCTCCTCCTCCTCCATGGCTGTGTCTGCCTCTAGTTCCTCCTCCTCCTCCATGGCTGTGTCTGCCTCTAGTTCCTCTTCCTCCTCTACAGCTGTGTCTGCCTCTAGTTCCTCCTCCTCCTCTACAGCTGTGTCTGCCTCTAGTTCCTCCTCCTCCTCCATGGCTGTGTCTGCCTCTAGTTCCTCCTCCTCTACAGCTGTGTCTGCCTCTAGTTCCTCCTCCTCCTCCATGGCTGTGTCTGCCTCTAGTTCCTCCTCCTCCTCCATGGCTGTGTCTGCCTCTAGTTCCTCCTCCTCCTCCATGGCTGTGTCTGCCTCTAGTTCCTCCTCCTCTACAGCTGTGTCTGCCTCTAGTTCCTCCTCCTCCTCCATGGCTGTGTCTGCCTCTAGTTCCTCCTCCTCCTCCATGGCTGTGTCTGCCTCTAGTTCCTCCTCCTCCTCTACAGCTGTGTCTGCCTCTAGTTCCTCCTCCTCCACGGCTGTGTCTGCCTCTAGTTCCTCCTCCTCCATGGCTGTGTCTGCCTCTAGTTCCTCCTCCTCCTCTACAGCTGTGTCTGCCTCTAGTTCCTCCTCCTTCTCCATGGCTGTGTCTGCCTCTAGTTCCTCCTCCTCCTCCATGGCTGTGTCTGCCTCTAGTTCCTCCTCCTCCATGGCTGTGTCTGCCTCTAGTTCCTCCTCCTCTACAGCTGTGTCTGCCTCTAGTTCCTCCTCCTTCTCCATGGCTGTGTCTGCCTCTTCAACCTTCTCCTCTGGCTCTCTACACGTGCTGAGTGGAGGTGGACAGGATGGCGACTGCTCCCTGCACTTGTGTTGGTTGGAGGGTGCTTGTGGTGACGGGGCCTGTGGGCGGTTGCTCCTTTCCTTTGTGTTAATTTGAGACTATAGTAAAGAAGAAGGGCAATATAGGGTCTTATCTGATGATAGACCACACCTGATTAGGTTGTGAGCCAGTGCTAACCACCAATCAAACGTCAACGGCTGCTGCACTGATCCACTGCTGTATACAGCAATATCTCAATATTTGTGTTGATTTGGAGATAGTCAGGGGGCGGGGCCTGCTCCCTGCCTTTCTGTTGATTGGCGGGACCTGTGGGTGGCTGATCCCTACCCTTGTGTTTATTGCAGAGTTTCGGGGTGGCAGGGCCTGTAGGCGGCTGCTCCCTGCCCTTCTGTTGATTGGAGCGTGTAGGGGTGGCAGGGCTCTTAGGTGTGGTATTCTCGTGATTGGAAGGTGGCGGGGGTTGTAGGCGGCTGCTCCCTGCCCTTCTGTTGATTGGAGGGTGTTGGGGTGGCAGGGCTCTTAGGTGTGCTGTTCTTGTGATTGGAGAGTGATGGGTCCTGTAGGCGGCTGCTCCCTGCCCTTCTGTTGATTGGAGCGTGTAGGGGTGGCAGGGCTCTTAGATGTGCTGTTCTCGTGATTGGAAGGTGGCGGGGCCTGTAGGCGGCTGCTCCCTGCCCTTCTGTTGATTGGAGGGTGTAGGGGTGGCAGGGCTCTTAGATGTGCTGTTCTCTCGTGATTGGAAGGTGGCGGGGCCTGTAGGCGGCTGCTCCCTGCCCTTCTGTTGATTGGAGGGTGTAGGGGTGGCAGGGCTCTTAGGTGTGCTGTTCTCGTGATTGGAAGGTGGCGGGGCTTGTAGGCGGCTGCTCCCTGCCCTTCTGTTGATTGGAGGCTGGCAGGCTTGTGGATGTGCCCAGCAGATGAGGACGTGGTTTCTGCCACCTGTGGACAGCGGCTTTGTACACAGATGCTGAACAGGTGGAGATGGGATAGTGAGCTCTGTGGGCCTTGGCTGCATCTTTGTAAAGGTGTCGTTATACGCTTCAATGTTGAAAGGATCTCACTAACGATCTCATGGGCGCGCGGTTGTTAGGACATCGCTTTGACATTGTTGGTGAGATGTCACATGTGTAGATATTGTGGACGACGCACAACCCAGCGAACGCTACTAGTTCATTGCTGTGAATAGGGGAAGTCGTGAATGACATAGCTATTGCGGTGTCACACAGAACGATGCAGCAGGTCGGCTGATCGAGGATCGTCTGATTACAGAACATGTTCATAAATCTGGGATCAACGATTCAACGATTTATCATAATTGAATCTCGGAGTCACACACAACGACGTCCTAACGATGTCGCTTGAACGACTCCAAACCTGTGATGTTTCAGCGATTTGGTTCACGATCTCGTACCGTGTAACGGGGCCTTAACGCTTTGCAGTCCACTACTCAATGCTGACCTGTCTGGCGCTGTGCTCTGCCATAGCCCCATACTGGGAGGTGGACATTTTCCATATCACATAATGATAATAAATGGTGTTTTGTAGATGCTCTGCTGCCCCCCCATGAGCTCCGGATTGTATGACTGGACATTTCATCTCCTTCTTCAGCAGCTTTCCCAGGTAATGATGATTACTCTGCGCCCCCGAGGAGGTTCCTGCTGGTGTTTGCTCACGTCACCTTTCCTTTCCCTCTCAGGATCCTCACCTTTTCCCTATTCTGGCTGAGGAGAGCGGCTTCCTATGGCAGAGCGTGTGTCTGTTTCTTCGATTCTCTAGTGTCAGAGCGCCCCTGGAAGGAGACACCCCACGAGAAGACGCCTTTCAGAAGCCACAATGGAGACTGCTCTCTGCATGTGGTAAGATGTCAGCGCGCTTCCCAAGCTATTGATGTGCACCCAGTGCCGAGAACCGTCCTCAGACCACCATTAATGACCTCGGTGGTGGCAGCCGAGGCTGGAAGTCCCATTGTAGGATTGACTGCAGGGCTGTGAGGTCTGGAGGAAACAGGGGAGAGAGGGCGCACACCTAAGGGTAATGGCATTTAGACTAGGGCTACAGATAGTGCGAATCCGCTCACCTTAGTGTTTCTCCCAGGACTCAGGATCCAGACTGGACAGACTTGCATGCAAAAGGTGGGATCCATTGTTGATAATTTGAGGAAGAGTGACGTCTCCATCCCGTGATGCTCATAACTCCACCACCCTTTCTCTTCTTGGTGTTTCAATGTTGTGGAGTTGAGGAGTGTACAGGAGGTGCAGGCATCTGTGTCCAGTGACTGAATCTTCGTGATTTCAGCTCCGCAGGTCACCATTTTTTATTTACAATGAAACAGCTGAGATGCAATTGAAGGAGACTTTCAGGTTTTATTAAAGGTGTCACAAACTAGTCAGGACCTTGCAGCTCTCTGGCACCCCCTTAACCTGCTGGCGAATCAGGATATTGTCACAGGATAAGAAAAATGAGCGCAGCTACTCCAATGTATGCAGAATATTGCAGCACTTGATGTGACGGAGTGTATACGGTATATACCACCAGTTCCAATGAATAATGAGGTCACAGCACTCCAGTTCTGATGCACAAAAAGAGCTGTTATTCCAGCATGGGCATAAGTGGCAACGTTTCGGGCAACACACGCCCTTTGTCTAGCAAACACTGACTGATTTGCTCAGATTTTATACATTTTTCCAATCACATTGTTTCTACAACCAATTTATCAATTACAGTATGAAATACAACATGCTTAATCCCATGCATCCATGTGCCATATCATTAGTGTGTACAAATACACATTTTTAATAAACGTATTAGTACTTACTGATTAATTGGAAGATACATGGCCCCTTACATGACGAGCACGGTCTCTCTGCTCTGTAGCACGCCCATAGGGGCGTGAATAAATAACAAGCAGGCGGCGGGGAGGTCCACAAAGGAACGCCTTTTGCCGCTTCTCAAATAATGAGAAGCCGCAGATTATAAGGCATCAAAACAACTTTTCTAAACTTTACTATATTGATTTACAAGCACAATGGGATGGCTAGAAAGCTATTACCATGGTGCAGGGACAGGTATATAGAGGCTGGGGCACATTTTTAGAGGTCAGGTTCCCTTTAATTACATTTTTTTGCCACTTTCTTCCAATCTCTCAGATACCTTCAAGGCAATCTCTAAAACAAATAAAAAAGAGAAAAAGGTGATTAATATGTGTTACATTACATGTCAAGTGAACCATACTTACACACATGAATGCATAGTTGGGAGGTAGGTGGTGATCTTGTGGTGTGTACAGGGCAGTGGTAGTAACCAGGAGGTAGGTGGTGATCTTGTAGTGTGTATGAAGCGGTGGGTAGTAACCAGGAGGTAGGTGGTGATCTTGTAGTGTGTATGAAGCGGTGGGTAGTAACCAGGAGGTAGGTGGTGATCTTGTAGTGTGTATGAAGCGGTGGGTAGTAACCAGGAGGTAGGTGGTGATCTTGTAGTGTGTATGAAGCGGTGGGTAGTAACCAGGAGGTAGGTGGTGATCTTGTAGTGTGTATGAAGCGGTGGGTAGTAACCAGGAGGTAGGTGGTGATCTTGTAGTGTGTATGAAGCGGTGGGTAGTAACCAGGAGGTAGGTGGTGATCTTGTGGTGTGTACAAGGCAATGGGTAGTAATCAGGGGTTAGGCGGTAATCTTGTGGTGTGTAGAGGGCAGTGGGTAGTAATCAGGGGTTAGGCGGTAATCTTGTGGTGTGTACAGGGCAGTGGGTAGTAATCAGGAGGTAGGTGGTGATCTCGTGTGTACTGGGCAGTGAGCAGTGATCTTGTGGTGTGTACTGAGCGGTGGGTAGTAACCAGGAGGTAGGTGGTGATCTTGTAGTGTGTATGAAGCGGTGGGTAGTAACCAGGAGGTAGGTGGTGATCTTGTAGTGTGTATGAAGCGGTGGGTAGTAACCAGGAGGTAGGTGGTGATCTTGTAGTGTGTATGAAGCGGTGGGTAGTAACCAGGAGGTAGGTGGTGATCTTGTGGTGTGTACAGGGCAATGGGTAGTAATCAGGGGTTAGGCGTTAACCTTGTGGTGTGTACAGGGTAGTGGGTAGTAACCAGGAGGTAGGTGGTGATCTTGTAGTGTGTATGAAGCGGTGGGTAGTAACCAGGAGGTAGGTGGTGATCTTGTAGTGTGTATGAAGCGGTGGGTAGTAATCAGGAGGTGGGTGGTGATCTTGTGGTGTGTATGTGGCAGTGGGCAGTGATCTTGTAGTGTGTACGAGGTGGTAGGCAGTAATCAGGAGGTAGGTGGTGATCTCGTGTGTACTGGGCAGTGAGCAGTGATCTTGTGGTGTGTACTGACCGGTGGGTAGTTATCAGGAGGTAGGTGGTGATCTTGTAGTGTGTACGAGGTGGTGGGCAGTAATCAGGAGGTAGGCAGTGAGCACCCAGTGTGTACGGTGAGGTAGGCGGTGAGCACCCGGTGCGTATGGTGCGGTAGGCGGTGAGCACCCGGTGTGTATGGTGCGGTAGGCAGTGACCATACGATGTGTTAGGGGGCGCTGGGCCATGATGGTGGTATATATACATGGCCGGGGATGAGTTACCATGTTTCCTTATCTGTATGTGTTTCTTAGGGCTTGTAAAGTTCCTGCACTTGGCTCTCATCACTTCAGTTCAGGACCCTGGCCTTTTTCTTGGTCTTCTTGGGACCCCTGGAAGTCTCGTTATGGTGACTTTAACCCGACTTGTGCACCCTGGATTCCTGGATCATGTGATAGCTGCGTAAGTTGTGTTAGTGCCGTGTCTTCTAGATGTGTGTTGTCTGGTGCCCTCCGCTCTAATCCTCCTGGTGGGCAGTATGGTATGTAATGTATATGTGTACCGCACACTGTGATTCGGTACTTCGCGTTCATTAACCTGAGCGATGTCTTGCAGGTGCCAGGTTTCCGGTTGGGACGTTCTTCTGACTCTTCTGGATGTTGCCAGTCTGGTATCTCAGCTCTTGTGTGTTCCTCTGTCTCTGGACGTCTCATCTGAAGCTTTACATGAGGTTTTGCGAGTGCTGATAGAAGAATGCGTGGTGGCTTCTCTCCTTCAGGTACCAGTGACCTTTGTGACTGAATTGTCCACCCTTTATGGCTAAATATTGAGGTGGGCTTTGTGTCTTGTAGGTTTGTTCTCTTCTTCCGGAGGACCAAGTGGAGACCCCAGTGTGTCTTATTAGCCGCCTGGTGCTGATGGAGGAGAAGTTCTTGTGGCAGTTCTCCTCGAAGGCCTTATCTTCACCGGATGTGTTGTCATGGTTGAGGCGAGCAGTGAGGTCCGGGCCGAGCTGCGTCGTCATTGAGCTCCTGACTCTCTTCAGTCACTTAATGCGATCATCCTGCACAAACTCTTCCCTGGTGCAGTCTATCCTGGGAGACTGTGATACCCTCCTTCTCCAGCACCTTCAGGCTGTAGACCCGGAGATGAGATCAGCCGCTTGTTCCTTGGCTGGAAACCTCTCGCGCCTTGGACAATCTCTGTCCCCTTCTGTGGCAGAAAACCTTGTGGACTGTCTGTCCCATCCAGATGCCAGAGTTCGCAGATCTGCTGCATTTGCTGTGGGGAATTGCGTTTTCCACAGATCCTGTTCTGGAGACAGCAGGTCGTGGGTTTCTATCGCAGCATCTCAGTTACTCCTTTTATTATGGGACCCCCAATCCAAGACTCGTGTCCATGCAGCCACGGCCCTTGGGAACCTGGGGTCATTCTCCGGTGATGGAGCACAGTCTCCTGTAATTCAGATGAAGGTGCCGAAGTCACTTCTTCATGCGGCTTGTACAGACCAGGAGGAGCCAGTGCGGTTGGCATCGGTCATCGCTCTACGCAGTCTGAGCGGCATTTCTAACATCTGCCAGGTAGTAATGTGTGATCTGTAGGTAAATCTCTGCCATGTTAACAGCGCTGTGCGGTGCCCTGCAGGCGGGGGGCAGTGTTGATATCATGGGCTGGTGGGAGGGTGAATGTATCCGCACATGCTTCAGACTGAGCCAATGATTGAACCTGTAATATCCTAGTCCTGCTGTGTCCTGTCATGTTTATTAGGGCTGTGCCTGAGCTTTTCTTCTTGTCCTATATTTGCCTCTTTTTCTCTCTCCGCAGCACCTGCGTTCACTCAATGCCGGCGAGAAACTCTCAGCATCTCTGACTATTGACACCGCATCCTCGGCCGGCACACCTTCCCTCGCCCACCACTGTCATAGACTTCTCCAGCGGCTGGAAATGGACAGTGCCTGAGCCTCACGTGACTGCTGCAGCACCTCTTACATGAGCAGTGGACCGACTTTCTTGTATGGACCCAGATTAATCAGTCTTTCAAACATTGTCCTCAGGCAAATAAAGATATATTTTTTTTAAATCAGATTATTTTTATTGAATATTTTTAAACATACATACAATATAAATCCCGAAAACATCTTCCCGTAGTACACCCACCCACCCACCCACCACCCTTCCCAATCTCCCCTACAACATAATACACATTCCATCAATACCACAATATTTCAAGCTGCTCTGAACAAGGCACAGGAAAAAAAAGAGAAAAAAGGACAGAATTTACACATGAAAATATGTAAAATATGCACGCCCCCTCTCAGCTTGCTGCAGTGCTGAGAGCCTGGCCGTGTCATGAAAGGGGCGGGGCTACCAGTATGACGTGATTTTAGTCCCACCCCTTTCATGACGCAGCCAGGCTCTCAGCACTGCAGCAAGCTGAGAGGGGCGTGCATAATTACAAGGGAGCAGCAGACAGGCCCCGCCTATTGAGACTTATTCAGAGACCGAGAACTCACACAGGACGAGGTAAATATACCCTCTTCTCTACTTTACAAAATCGATTTTTTTTCTGCAAAAGGGATGGCTAGAAATGATAAGAGGGGGTGCAGGGACAGGTCTAAAGATGCGGGGGGGGGCAGTATGTGGGGTCAGGTTCCCTTTAAGTATAGCTGTGACAGTCTCTGGGCCTCACAGGTGGACAGAAGCGGGACACTCTGCATCACATCCTCCCATTGTTCAGAGCTAATATTTCCAAGGTCACGCTCCCATTTCTTGACCATTAATGGTCTATCCCATTGAAATTGCTGCATTAGTATTCCATAAAGTCTAGATATAACTCCCTTTCCTCCACTGTGCCATAAGAGTGTGTTGAATAATAAATGATGCTGAATCCTACACTGGAAATGCTGCGGCTGTGTCAACCAATCACGTCTTATCTGAAGATGAAAATAAAAGGAGTTTTGTGGAACAGAGTATTCATCTTTAAATTGTTGGAAATCTTTGAATGTATTACCATCCAACAACTGAGAACATAAGAGATTCCCATTCACTTCCATATACCATAGCCAGTTCATTTGAAGATTTCCGGGAGGCCCGGATTGCACCACAGGGGAGTAAACAGAGCGTGACCTACAATCCCCAATAAATCTTTGGTCTTGGACCACACCTTCCCCATAAGTTCAAATGTTGATATTTTCTTCCGTTCATCACGATCCAAGGGCCCAAGCTCCAAGAACAGGACAACGGGGAAATTATCAGTATATTCACAAAGCAGAATGTCCAGTTTTCCCTGTATCAACGTAAGCTGTTGGATCTGAGACGCCAGGAAGTATATCCAGGGGTTCAGTGCAGCCAATCCCCCCTGATCTTTAGGTCTCTGAAGTGTCAATTCAAATTCTGGATATCCCCTTCTTCCATATCAATTCCCGGAATATTGGATGGAATTTATAAAAAATTTCATGGGTATCCAGACCGGAGAATTATGTACAATATACAGTAGTTGGGGCATCATAATCCTCTTGACCAAGTTAGTTCGGCCAACCACTGATAATGGAAGTTTACTCCATATATTAACCTTCTGCTGAAATCTACCCAGTAGTTCCGTCACACAAATATCTTTCATTGAAGCACACTCTCAGCCTGCACGGATCTGGGCTTCCCTGTAGTCCAGCCACTTCATGGCCTCAGATGGGAGTTCAAAAAAGTGAGTCCCGCCAAGTGCCATGACACGTAGCCGTGCCGGGTATATCATGGAGTGTTTAAGCTGGAGCGCCCTGAGTCGCCGCTTGACATCCTGAAATTTTGCACGCCTCCGTTGTACCTCCACTGAAAAATCTTGATATATCAACGCTTTTGCCCCCCCAATCCGAAGATCATTAGCCACTCGCGCCAGTTGCAGGATTTTGTCTCTGTCCCGAAAATGCAGCATCCTGATTAGTCCAGTCCTTGGCATATCCCCTGGGGGCCCGGTCTAGAAGGAACCCTGTGCGCACATTCAATAGCAAACATTTTGGAGAACTTTTCTGCACCAAAAGTTTTTAACAGCCGTGCCTCAAAAAACTCCACCGCCTCTGTGCCCTCCACCTTGTCAGGTGCTCCCACTATGCAGTTTTCAATGTCATCAGTCTTGATATACTAATAGTTGATGGAGTCTTTTGATTTTTTTGAAGTTTTTGGGAAGTGGGGTTACTGTATCTTCCAATACTCCAGTTCTATTGTCAGCAGTAGTCATACGTTCTCTGACTTTCTGTATGTCCTGCCGGACAAGTGAAATGTCCATACTCAAGGAACCTATTTGGCCAGTAAGGTCAGTTTTTGCACAGGTAAATGGCTGCCAACACATCCCTAAGCGTAGGCTCATCCTCCTCTCCTGCCTGCACTGTATCACTTATAGGTAGCAGTCTTCCATTGGTGATAGTCGTAGTGGCTGCCTGGGCATTTAATCCACAGGCTCCCTGCGCCTCCTCACAGCTTACAATCCCCTCCTCCACCTCACCGGATACTGTAGCTGCTGGTGTGTCTACGCCATCTGCAGTTGTCTTTACACTGTGCTGCTGTGGATGGGCGAACTGGGAGAGCCGAGCTGCCACCTTCGCTCTCTTTTCCCGCTGCTTTGACGTGTCCCCTGAAGTCAACAACTCCTCGGCGCCATCTTGATCTCCCTGTGGTGCAGATCCCGCTGCCTGCCATCACGCCGGGTCATCTCCTCACAGGATTCCGGCTTCACCGCCTCACTCCTGATCACCAGCGCCACCGGTAGGAGCAGTCACCGGATCCAACATCCCCCGGGCAAGAAGGATTACAGATCAGGGGAACGGAGCTCTCCTTCCCTGCGACCGCTCACATGCTCAGCCAAGCCACGCCCCGAATAAAGATATTTGTAAATCATATCCCTTATAGTGTCTATGGAAAAATCACTTGGGTATTTCTAGAAAAATAGTCTTTTTCTAGTGGTGCCAAAATGTACCATTTGTTGGTATAATGCATGATGGCATGTTTGTGAAGTCAGGTGCAAACTCCGAATCTGAGGTGGCGATCACCCCCAGACTCTGGATCTTCGCTGACACCTTCTGCTGCTCCTCGGCACAGACGGTCACCGATCTCCTTCACGGAGGTGAGTGAAGACGAGTTATCTGCTCCTCGGCACAGATGGTCACCGATCTCCTTCACGGAGGTGAGCGAGGACGAGTTATCTGCTTCTCTGTACAAACTGTCACCGATCTCCTTCACGGAGGTGAGTGAAGACGAGTTATCTGCTCCTCGGCACAGACGGTCACCGATCTCCTTCACGGAGGTGAGTGAAGACGAGTTATCTGCTCCTCGGCACAGACGGTCACCGATCTCCTTCACGGAGGTGAGTGAAGACGAGTTATCTTCTCCTCAGCACAGACGGTCACCGATCTCCTTCACGGAGGTGAATCAGGACGAGTTATCTGCTCCTCGGCACAGACTCACTGATCTCCTTCACGGAGGTGAGTGAAGACGAGTTATCTGCTCCTCGGCACAGACGGTCACCGGTCTCCTTCACGGAGGTGAGTGAAGACGAGTTATCTGCTTCTCGGCACAGACGGTCACCGATCTCCTTCACGGAGGTGAGTGAAGACGAGTTATCTGCTTCTCGGCACAGACGGTCACCGATCTCCTTCACGGAGGTGAGCGAGGACGAGTTATCTGCTCCTCGGCACAGACGGTCACCGATCTCCTTCACGGAGGTGAGTGAGGACGAGTTATCTGCTCCTCGGCACAGACGGTCACCGATCTCCTTCACGGAGGTGAGTGAAGACAAGTTATCTGCTCCTCGGCACAGACGGTCACCGATCTCCTTCACGGAGGTGAGCGAGGACGAGTTATCTGCTCCTCGGCACAGACGGGCACCGATCTCCTTCACGGAGGTGAGCGAGGACGAGTTATCTGTTTCTCTGTACAGATTGTCACTGATCTCCTTCACGGAGGTGAGTGAAGACGAGTTATCTGCTCCTCGGCACAGACGGTCACCGATCTCCTTCACGGAGGTGAGCGAGGACGAGTTATCTGCTCCTCGGCACAGACGGTCACCGATCTCCTTCACGGAGGTGAGCGAGGACGAGTTATCTGCTCCTCGGCACAGACGGGCACCGATCTCCTTCACGGAGGTGAGCGAGGACGAGTTATCTGTTTCTCTGTACAGATTGTCACTGATCTCCTTCACGGAGGTGAGTGAAGACGAGTTATCTGCTCCTCGGCACAGACGGTCACCGATCTCCTTCACGGAGGTGAGCGAGGACGAGTTATCTGCTCCTCGGCACAGACGGTCACCGATCTCCTTCACGGAGGTGAGCGAGGACGAGTTATCTGCTCCTTGGCACAGACGGTCACCGATCTCCTTCACGGAGGTGAGTGAGGACGAGTTATCTGCTCATCGGCACAGACGGTCACCGATCTCCTTCACGGAGGTGAGCGAGGACGAGTTATCTGCTCCTCGGCACAGACGGTCACCGATCTCCTTCACGGAGGTGAGTGAAGACGAGTTATCTGGACCCTGCAGCTCCTTCCCCCTCAACGCTGATCAGCACAGATTGAGAATTGCCACCAACTGTGGTCTGGTAACCTGCCATAATCCCAACGCACGTTTCAGTAGCTGAGCGGCTGACGGTCTGCTGATATTTATAGCTTCATATTAAAAGCAAAATGTCCATTTTCATGATCAGGTCCCTGAGGTTGTGGGGTCTTCAGTCTCTGTGTATGTAGTATTTTTACATGAAGGCTTGAATTAGGCACGAGCCTCCGGTCGGGCAGGGTTTATTGGAGGTCAAGTTAATATATTGCGCTTTTTTGGCTAGTTTGTTTTATTAATGAAAGTTGACTTTTTCTAAATGGGCATTACTATATATTTATTCCACATTCCTGCCTTTTGGTTATTTCTAATATTCCACACCGCACTCCCATCATGTGTATTAATCTGTGTGTTACCAGCAGTTTATTGAGAGTCGTAGTTGTGTGGAGCTGCTGGAATTGTGAGCGCTAATCCCATTATCTCTAATCAGCAAATTCAATCAGTTTACCCTCAATTCCTTCATCTGAATCATTAATAAATGAACAGCCGTGGCCCCGTCCAGAGCCCTGTGGCCCCACTGGAGACATTCTCCATCTGGATGTGCAGCCATTTATGACCACTCTCTTTGGCTCCGATCACTGAGCTGTTATGGATCCACCGTACACTTGTCTTCTCCATTCCATACTTGGTCATTTTCTTAATATTGATGGTATGAGATACTCTGTCACATGCTTTGCTGTAGTCAAGAAATACTAGATCTACTGTGATCCCTGATCCCCCCCAGTCAGTGATTCTGTCACAGAAGGAGATTATGAAAACTTTGGCTCACACTTGAGATGATGAAAAAAAGGGCAAAGTTGTTTTGAAAAAAGTCCACATTATTGTTAAAGGTAAATAAAGTTGAATTAGAGCAGATATCGATGTTTCGGCAAAACACTGTCAGGGAGGGAGTGGTAGGATGATCTGCTGTGAACTAACCGGATCACACGACAATGACACAACACTGTGGATCCCCACCTAATGAGGTAGATGCTCATGGGAGGTAGATAGCCCAAATATTTGTGTTTACCATGTGGGTCTCCATCCCAGTAGGTTGCTCGCTCCCTCCATATACTGGTATAGATGTCTGAACACTTGGACTTCCCACCAATGTCTTCTCCTTTTAAGTTCATGTTGTATAACCAGCTGTAGAAGGTTTCTATCATCATTTATTCATTCATCTTCTATCCGTCTTCCACAGTTTTGTGTCATAGTTGTGTGTTCACAGCCGATCATCCTGCCGCTCGCTCCCCTGCTTTATTCATCAGTGTTTCACCGAAACGTCAGTATTTGCTTTAATTCAGCTATGATTTACCTTGAATAATAACATGGGCTTTTTTTCAACACAACTTTCTTATTTCCCTCATCTCTTGAGTGAGCGCCGAAGTTTTCAAAGATATTTGTTACTATTTTTACTTTGAGCACCCCGTCCTCCTTATGTAAAACACAAACAGTGAGCAGAACGTCTCTCCTTTTGCATAGAAGGAGATTACATTAGTCTGACATGACTTCTTAGTTACATCCCATGCTGGCTCTGGTTATCTCTTCATTCTCATCCAGATACTTGATACCTGATGTTTAATAATTTGTTCAGCATCTTTCCTGGTATAGCAGTCAGGCTCACAGGCCAATAGTTTCCTGGGTTCATCTTCTCCTTCTTAAAGATGGGGACAACATTTGCTCTTCTCCAGTCCTCTGGGACTTCTCCTAACTAGTAGTTCTGCTCTTTCCTCTGCTATCTCATTCAGTACATGGGATGTAATTCATCTGGACCTGGAGACTTGAATTCATTAATGTTAGCTAAGTATTCCCTATCTCTCTGTTTATTCATAGCCTGGATTCTTCTATTCCTTTAAAAGTCACATCACCTGATCTTCACTGTACTATCTATTATATAATCACGAATGGGTTTTTTGCCCCTTTTGAGTCCACTCACGCTGCGAGTCAGCGTGGTCATGTGGATACGCCCGAAGCATTGGCCGCGCAGCGGCCATTGCAGGCAGTTCTAAGGCGACTCGCTATGCCCGCACAGCGGGCATGGCGAGTCGCCTTAGCAGCGCGAAGCATTGGCCGCGAAGCGGCCATTGCGAGTCAGAGACCCGCTCTGCTAGAATCCCGATGCATCTGCATCGGGCACCCAGCTAGTTACTTAATAAGAGAAAACATATGCAACATTGGAATTTAAACGTTCTGCCTTCTAAACATCATTTTTTACCACTTCATTTTCTTTCTTTAAAAAATCTACAGCATCTTTGACTTCTCTTTTACTTTTGACAAATCCCCAAATCGTTTTTTCATTGCTTTTGATGTCTCTTACAAGCCTTGACTCATTATCAGCTTTAGCTAATCTGATCTGATGCTATTACCCAATATCTGATGATAATGAGATGACTCTGCTGACCCCACATAATGATGATGATCATTGATTATTAATAATAATAATAATAATAATAATATTCTGATGCCCCCAGACTCTCATGCTGATGAAATGATTCTACCAACCAATTTTTCTTTATCGATAATAACATTACTAATTTAGGCAGCTGTGTGTCATGAAAAAATCATGAATGGTGGATCCTGTGCTATCTACTGTATAAAGAGGTGTTATCAGTCATTGTACAGGAGGAGGTGAGCTGTGATATCATCTATTGTGAATGGTGGTTCCTGTGTTATCTACTGTATATAGAGGTGTTATCAGTCATTATACAGGAGGAGGAGGTGAGCTGTGATATCACCTATTGTGAATGGTGGATCCTGTGTTATCTACTGTATAAAGAGGTGTTATCAGTCATTGTACAGGAGGAGGTGAGCTGTGATATCATCTATTGTGAATGGTGGTTCCTGTGTTATCTACTGTATAAAGAGGTGTTATCAGTCATTGTACAGGAGGAGGTGAGCTGTGATATCATCTATTGTGAATGGTGGATCCTGTGTTATCTACTGTATATAGAGGTGTTATCAGTCATTGTACATGAGGAGGAGGTGAGCTGTGATATCATCTATTGTGAATGGTGGATCCTGTGTTATCTACTGTATATAGAGGTGTTATCAGTCATTATACAGGAGGAGGAGGTGAGCTGTGATATCACCTATTGTGAATGGTGGATCCTGTGTTATCTACTGTATATAGAGGTGTTATCAGTCATTGTACAGGAGGAGGAGGTGAGCTGTGATATCATCTATTGTGAATGGTGGATCCTGTGTTATCTACTGTATATAGAGGTGTTATCAGTCATTATACAGGAGGAGGAGGTGAGCTGTGATATCACCTATTGTGAATTGTGGATCTTGTGTTATCTACTGTATATAGAGGTGTTATCAGTCATTGTACAGGAGGAGGATGTGAGCTGTGATATCACCTATTGTGAATTGTGGATCTTGTGTTATCTACTGTATATAGAGGTGTTATCAGTCATTGTACAGGAGGAGGAGGTGAGCTGTGATATAATCTATTGTGAATGGTGGATCCTGTGTTATCTACTGTATATAGAGGTGGTATCAGTCATTGTACAGGAGGAGGTGAGCTGTGATATCACCTAATGTGAATGGTGGATCCTGTGTTATCTACTGTATATAGAGGTGTTATCAGTCATTATACAGGAGGAGAGGTGAGCTGTGATATCACCTATTGTGAATTGTGGATCTTGTGTTATCTACTGTATATAGAGGTGTTATCAGTCATTATACAGGAGGAGGTGAGCTGTGATATCATCTATTGTGAATGGTGGATCCTGTGTTATCTACTGTATATAGAGGTGATATCAGTCATTGTACAGGAGGAGGTGAGCTGTGATATCACCTATTGTGAATTGTGGATCTTGTGTTATCTACTGTATATAGAGGTGTTATCAGTCATTATACAGGAGGAGGTGAGCTGTGATATCACCTATTGTGAATTGTGGATCTTGTGTTATCTACTGTATATAGAGGTGTTATCAGTCATTGTACAGGAGGAGGTGAGCTGTGATATCACCTATTGTGAATGGTGGATCCTGTGTTATCTACTGTATATAGAGGTGTTATTAGTCATTGTACAGGAGGAGGAGGTGAGCTGTGATATCACCTATTGTGAATGGTGGATCCTGTGTGATCTACTGTATATAGAGGTGTTATCAGTCATTATACAGGAGGAGGTGAGCTGTGATATCATCTATTGTGAATGGTGGATCCTGTGTTATCTACTGTATATAGAGGTGTTATCAGTCATTGTACAGGAGGAGGTGAGCTGTGATATCATCTATTGTGAATGGTGAATCCTGTGTTATCTACTGTATATAGAGGTGTTATCAGTCATTGTACAGGAGGAGGTGAGCTGTGATATCATCTATTGTGAATGGTGAATCCTGTGTTATCTACTGTATATAGAGGTGTTATCAGTCATTGTACAGGAGGAGGTGAGCTGTGATATCACCTATTGTGAATGGTGAATCCTGTGTTATCTACTGTATATAGAGGTGTTATCAGTCATTGTACAGGAGGAGGTGAGCTGTGATATCATCTATTGTGAATGGTGAATCCTGTGTTATCTACTGTATATAGAGGTGTTATCAGTCATTGTACAGGAGGAGGAGGTGAGCTGTGATATCATCTATTGTGAATGGTGGATCCTGTGTTATCTACTGTATATAGAGGTGTTATCAGTCATTGTACAGGAGGAGGAGGTGAGCTGTGATATCATCTATTGTGAATGGTGAATCCTGTGTTATCTACTGTATATAGAGGTGTTATCAGTCATTGTACAGGAGGAGGAGGTGAGCTGTGATATCATCTATTGTGAATGGTGAATCCTGTGTTATCTACTGTATATAGAGGTGTTATCAGTCATTGTACAGGAGGAGGTGAGCTGTGATATCATCTATTGTGAATGGTGAATCCTGTGTTATCTACTGTATATAGAGGTGTTATCAGTCATTGTACAGGAGGAGGTGAGCTGTGATATCATCTATTGTGAATGGTGAATCCTGTGTTATCTACTGTATATAGAGGTGTTATCAGTCATTGTACAGGAGGAGGTGAGCTGTGATATCACCTATTGTGAATGGTGAATCCTGTGTTATCTACTGTATATAGAGGTGTTATCAGTCATTGTACAGGAGGAGGTGAGCTGTGATATCATCTATTGTGAATGGTGGATCCTGTGTTATCTACTGTATATAGAGGTGTTATCAGTCATTGTACAGGAGGAGGAGGTGAGCTGTGATATCATCTATTGTGAATGGTGAATCCTGTGTTATCTACTGTATATAGAGGTGTTATCAGTCATTGTACAGGAGGAGGTGAGCTGTGATATCATCTATTGTGAATGGTGGATCCTGTGTTATCTACTGTATATAGAGGAGTTATCAGTCATTGTACAGGAGGAGGTGAGCTGTGATATCATCTATTGTGAATGGTGGATCCTGTGTTATCTACTGTATATAGAGGTGTTATCAGTCATTGTACAGGAGGAGGAGGTGAGCTGTGATATCATCTATTGTGAATGGTGGATCCTGTGTTATCTACTGTAAGCGCTACTTCGTCCCATACTTGTCACCACTCTGCGCGCCGCATCGTCCCATGTTCATCACCGCTCAGCTGACCAGGTTGCCAGGCAACGCCAGGTCCTTAAGCCCCAGGAGCGAGACAGCGCGGGACACCGCTGGAGAGGTGAGCATAATCTTTTTTTATATTTAACCCTTCATTTACTTAATTTCCCTTCCGCAATGTATGTATATAATGTATGTATATACATTACAGGGGAACAGAGCAGTGTTAGTGTGGAGCATGCTCAGTACACTAAAATCGGGTCCTAGAAGTGATCCGATGTTTTCTCGGACCCGCGCTCCATAGGCCCCCATGTTAATTGCCACGGATAAGGTCGGATCCGATTCAGTCCGATTTGGTCCACTGTGCCCAAAATCTGAGCAGTCTCCAATTTTGGGCACAGGAAAAAGTCGGACAGAATCGGATCCGACACAAATCGGATGGTAATTAGGCCAAATCTGATCCGATCCGTCGCCCATAGGGTTACATGGGAGCCTTATGGGATCTGTGGCTGTCAGTTTTACAACGGACAGCCATGAATCCTCCAAAATCGCAATGTGAAATCACCTTTAGATTAGTTTGTAAGCGGAGTGATTACCAAGCACAATGGTTCTCAGTGATTGAGTCCTGTGGGCTAATGACAAACCATGTAGAAGTAGTTAATGTTTAGCATTTTTTACCGGAGGATGAGTGAAGATGTAGAGCAACGTCTGGGGTTACATGGGCCAGAGAGGAGCAGCCGCCAACATGAGCACCGTGTCCCCTGATACCGCCCAGGCTCCGGCTGCCATCAGTAATGCTGCCGACATCCCCGTCATCATCGGGTACTTTGTCATCGTTATTGGTGTTGGTCTGTGGGTAAGTGACTGGACTGATTGTGGAGGACAAGTGTAGGGTTATCGAGATCTGCACATGTGAATCTATGGGACCATGATTAAGGCTTTACAGGCTTTGACAGATTCAGGCTTTAGTGGTGTTTGGTTTTGTACTATTTTTTGTATATATATATATATATATATATATATATATATAATAATAACGCTGAGTTTAATCAATAAATGTGAAGTTTTATAAATTCTCTAGAATAAGTCCTTCCCATCACTGGAGCTTCCTCCTTTTCTGCCATCTCTGGTTGTGCCTCCTCTACTCGGTCACATCGCTGGAGCTTCCTCCTTTTCTGACATCTCTGGTTGTGCCTCCTCTACTCGGTCACATCACTGGAGCTTCCTCCTTTTCTGCCATCTCTGGTTATGCCTCCTCTATTCGGTCACATCACTGGAGCTTCCTCCTTTTCCGCCATCTCTGGTTGTGCCTCCTCTACTCGGTCACATCGCTGGAGCTTCCTCCTTTTCTGCCATCTCTGGTTGTGCCTCCTCTACTCGGTCACATCGCTGGAGCTTCCTCCTTTTCTGCCATCTCTGGTTGTGCCTCCTCTACTCGGTCACATCGCTGGAGCTTCCTCCTTTTCTGCCATCTCTGGTTGTGCCTCCTCTACTCGGTCACATCACTGGAGCTTCCTCCTTTTCTGCCATCTCTGGTTATGCCTCCTCTACTCGGTCACATCACTGGAGCTTCCTCCTTTTCTGCCATCTCTGGTTGTGCCTCCTCTACTCGGTCACATCGCTGGAGCTTCCTCCTTTTCTGACATCTCTGGTTATGCCTCCTCTACTCGGTCACATCGCTGGAGCTTCCTCCTTTTCTGACATCTCTGGTTGTGCCTCCTCTACTCGGTCACATTGCTGGAGCTTCCTCCTTTTCCACCATCTCTGGTTTTGCCTCCTCTACTCGGTCACATCCGGCTGACGTTTCTGCCTCCTTTCTTCCATTTTGAATCCTTTTGTTGGAGCTTATTGTGTCACTGTATTGTGCCGTTTTTCTTCTCTGATGTTCTGTACATTCAGTCTGGAAATATTACTTTTGACTTGTGATGTAGGGGAGTGTAATTAATATGGCAGAAGTGTTCTGTGTCATCTTGTAGAAGGCTATCCTATGCACAGAGCTGATGACGAGGCCTGTGGTGTCCTGGAGCGATGCTCTGCAGACACAAACACGCTCTGTTGGGTTCTTAACTAATGAACTGCTTTACATGTTGTAAGAATGCGCTCATTCCTGCTGAATTCTGCTGATTAGGACGTTCTTGTTCACTTGGATGCACATGATAAGCTCTTGCCTACACAGATTGTACCTCTGTATAAGAGGCGTACTGAGCTCCCTCCATATTAATCTATAGATAGGATACTCTACACTGTGAGCAGAATTATTAGGCAGATGAGTATTGTGATCACATGATCCTTTTTATCCTATGTGAGGTAGCACCCGGGGAACCCGCTTGCATAACGACAAAAACACGTTTTTATAATGTAACCAATGTCTACCCGTTTATTTTCACATATTAATAACATAACCCGGGTAGCATGTTTGACACATTGCACATCTTATATATAAAACCTGAAGGCCACTTCCGGCCAATCCAGCCAACTTCCGTGATGGCCTCCGACCTGTGTAAAAGACCGGAACCGGAAGTACCAGACCCACGAGCGGTACATAAATACACCATACATTTACATATCACATTACATAACACTTATTGCACATTACCATGAAACCGTCTTATAGTTACCCGGGACCTTTGACCACCTCTCTGTCCCCATTGGAGCTCTAACAACCGCTCCCATGGTGGCTACGGCCTCCGGTCTATATACACTTTACACATACATTTATCAGTTTACCCTATATATATATCAACGATGACACCTCCGGGTTCAGAACAGGGATTGAGCAACCTGAGTACCGGGTATGTCATGTATCCCCAAGGGTCTCCTTCCTGGACGCATCTCAACCTACGTCCCGGTCAGAGTCCACCTGGTTAAACCATGGTGTCCCCACTCTAGGAGCCCTTTTTAACCCCTGCTTCTGACCCTTGCTACATACCCTTCAACGGGCCCTGTGGGTCCCAATGGCGGTACCTGCCGCCTGGCTTTAGTCACCCAGCCTGATGACTCCATATATATCCCGTAGTCAGGATTCCAGCCTGACCGGGACCTTACATATCACATTAGATCCATTATACAATATTCATGGATCCCATGCATCCACACATCCGCTCACAGCCCATCATAATCCATCCATGGACTGTGGCTCCTCCATGACCATAACAGGGACCTGGTCAACCGTAGAATCCGGGCTAACCACGGTACGGGCCACCAGTCACCACCAAACCCCCATCTCATGGCAGGTCTCCAGGTGGACGACTGTACCCTGCGTCTGAGTAGCACCCTCCCGGATCAGCCATGGTTACCCTTCTAGGAGCCTTCGTGACCCCTGTCTCTGGCCACAGGCTCACCCACACCATTAGAGGCCGTGGTTGAGGGACAGGTACCCGCTACAAGCAGCAGGCCAAGCCTCCCTCTCATCCCACAGGGATTGAACGCCTCCAATATCATCCACTCCAGCTGGGGCTCTCCCACAGACACCGCACATGGCCTTTTTACCTAAGCCATAACATACACATATAGTTAAAACAGGTCCCTCACTGACTATCTAGTTGGACCTCAGGGAGGCTATGCCCACCTGACACATTTCACGCACCAGGTGCACAGTTCACACCAGCATTCGAGAACTGCTTTCTTACCGGGCACGGATCCGGGTCTCGCTGCCTGGGACACGGGTCCACCAAGCGTCCCCAAGGGCTCCTTTCCCGGACGTGTTTCAATCACACGCCCGGACCAGTCTCCACCTGGGTCAGCCCCAGCTTCCCCACTCCAGGAGCTGTAACAACACCGGACCTGGTCACCGGTATGGAGCTAGCACGCTCCCTTCATTTCACACAGAGCCTTGGACTGCTCTGAACTCTGGCTGCTAATGAACCACCATCCTCTCCGGCTGATCTCTGGCTGATAATGATCCTGTAAGGTTTTCAGGTTTTTTTTTGCTATATCCGTTGTTATCTTTGCATTTAGTGTATTTTGTCGGCCATCTTGTTTCCTGTCATGTGCATTGACTTTGGCCCTCAACCAATTTGGAGTTCTCAGCTTGTCGTCGGCCATCTTGTTTCCTGTCATGTGCATTGACTTTTGCCCTCAAACAACATGGAGTCCTCAGCTTTGATGTCCCTGCCCTGTTTCTTGCCAATTACCCTTTTAATCAGTTTCAGCTGATTTACCTGTGCTCCTGAATCAGGTCTGCAATCTGTCTGTGACTTGCTCTCTGAAGCCTGGATTCACTCTGCCTGGAATCATTTATGTGTATAGCAATATGGGCGCACACCTCTTTTAAGTGGGTGCAAGCTTCAAAAAATACATGTAAACACTTACCAATAAATCAGCTGCACACCACATTATATCCTTAAAGGGACCCAGTATAGTGAAAGAACTCTGTAAACAGTTACTGGGCTTATGATTTCATGGCTATGATATCAACTAATGCTTTCACATTTATTCTTTAGAACTAGGGCCAGCTTTTAGTAGCTGTATAAATATTTCCTTTATTCATTATATGATGCAATAAATTCACACAGCCATTTTGGCATTCCCTTTAAGGATATAATGTGGTGTGCAGCTGATTTATTGGTAAGTGGAATCATTTATGGATACAGAATCCTCCTGTTTGAAGCAACATCTGACAGGAAGGTAATAGACTCTGAATGACTTGTGCTATCCTTTAATGCTCTGATGTCCTTGGTTGTTTGCCTTGCACTCTGCAACTACATTTATGTTATCCTGTTGATGCACTAACTTGTATGAAGCAATACAAGAGCTGCTTAAGAAGCGTATGTCTCATGTGTCTCATTCTACCCATGCATTAGTCTCTATGTAGACTGTATCATATATGACAGATCCTCTCAATCTCTCAGCTGGCAGGCTCTTATCGTGCCTGCCCCTCCCACACTGACTCATCCAGCTGGGCTGCTATTCCTCAGGACACACCCACCTGACACACCCACCTGGGCTGTCAGCAATCAGCACCCATTCCTTTCCTCAGGGCCTCCTCGATCTCAGGAGCCATTCACTGCCACTCACAGCCGCTCACTAGTCACATGAATGTCTCAGCTTCACAGCACACACTATCACATTTAACACCTTGTGTTCCGGATAGGTTCACACAGCATCATCACAGGAAAACCGGCCAGTGTGAACAGGATCATACCCTGATCCTGCAAGTGATGCGCCCCGGCCATGGGGGACCATGCCGGCGGTGCCTCACACCATGTTGTCCTCCAAGCTGTATAGGCTGAGAGCCAACTACCAATGAAGTAAATCAGGTGATGGCATCTCTGTAATGAGGAGGGGTGTGGTGTAATGACATCAACACCCTATATAAGGTGTGCTTAATTATTAGGCAAATGCCTTTCCTTAGGCAAAATGGGTCAGAAGAGAGATGTGACGGCTCTGAAAAGTCCACAATTGTGAGATGTCTTGCAGAGGGATGCAGCAGTCTGGAAATTGCCAAACTTTTGAAGTTCGATCACCGAACAATCAAGCGTTTCATGGAAAATAAACAACAGGGTCGCAAGAAGCGTGAGGGCAAAAAAGGTGCAAAATAACTGCCCAAGAATTGAGGAAAATCAAGTGTGAAGCTGCCAAGATGCCATTTGCCACCAATTTTGCCATATTTCAGAGCTGCAACGTTACTGGAGTATCAGAAAGCACAAGGTGTGCCATACTCAGGGACATGGCCAAGGTAAGGAAGGCTGAAAAACCACCACCTCTGAACAAGAAACATAAGATAAAACCACCACCTCTGAGCAAGAAACATAAGATAAAACCACCACCTCTGAACAAGAAACACAAGATACAACCACCCGCCTCTGAACAAGAAACATAAGATAAAACCACCACCTCTGAACAAGAAACATAAGATAAAACCACCACCTCTGAGCAAGAACCATAAGATACAACGTCAAGACTGGGCCAAGAAATATCTGAAGACTGATTCTTCAAAGGTTTTATGGCCTGATGAAATGAGAGTGACTCTGGGCAGATGGATGGGCCAGAGGCTGGATCAGTAAAGGGCAGAGAGCTCCACTCCGACTCAGACGCCAGCAAGGTGGAGGTGGGGTACTGGTATGGGCTGGGATCATCAAAGATCAACTTGTGGGACCTTTTCGGGTTGAGGATGGAGTGAAACTCAACTCCCGGACCTACTGCCAGTATCTGGAAGACAACTTCTTCAAGCAGTGGTACAGGAAGAAGTCGGGATCATTCAAGAAAAACATGATTTTCATGCAGGACAATGCTCCATCACATGCATCCAACTACTCCACAGCGTGGCTGGCCAGTAAAGGTCTAAAAGAAGAAAACATAATGACATGGCCCCCTTGTTCACCTGATCTGAACCCCATAGAGAACCTGTGGTCCCTCCTAAAATGTGAGATCTACAGGGAGGGAAAACAGTACACCTCTGGGAACTGTCTAGGAGGTAAAACAGCACACCTCTGGGTACAGTGTCTGGGAGGGAAAACAGTACACCTCTGGGGACAGTGTCTGGGAGGGAAAACAGTACACCTCTGGGAACAGTGTCTGGGAGGGAAACCAGTACACCTCTGGGAACAGTGTCTGGGAGGGAAACCAGTACACCTCTGGGAACAGTGTCTGGGAGGGAAAACAGTACACCTCTGGGGACAGTGTCTGGGAGGGAAAACAGTACACCTCTGGGGACAGTGTCTGGGAGGGAAAACAGTACACCTCTGGGGACAGTGTCTGGAGGCTGTGGTGGCTGCTGCACGCAATGTGGATCGTAAACAGATCAAGCTACTGACACAATCTATGGATGGAGGCTGCTGAGTGTCATCATAAAGAAAGTGGGCGATATTGGACACTCATTGTTTTGGGCTTTGTTTTTGCATGTCAGAAATGTTTATTTCTACATTTTGTGCAGTTATATTAGTTACCTGGTGAAAATAAACAAGTGAGATGGGAATAGATTTGGTTTTTATTCATTTGCCTAATAATTCAGCACAGTAATAGTTACCTGCACACACAGATTCCTCCTAAGAGACAAATCTAAAAACCCTCCAACTTCCAAAAATATTAAATTTTGATATTTATGAGTCTTTTGGGTGATTGAGAACATAATAATAATCCACTACAATACAACCTGCCTAATAATTCTGCACACAGTGTAGTGATCCTGACCCCACGCCATAGGCTGGAGAGTAAATCCCCAAATGTAGATGTCTGGGACCGGAGGCTCCTTCTCCTCTGACTTTTCCTTGATATTTGACTTTTAGGCTTTGTGCACACGCTGCATTTTTGATGCGTTTTTTATGTTGAGTTTTTGCTCACATTGGCAGATCAATGTTTGTCAGGCAGTAAAGTGTGTGAGTTTTGTGAAATGCTGTGCAGCGCATGCGTTCTCCTGATCAGGTTTTGGTGCAGAGACTGACGAGGAAAGGATGTATCCTGTCCATTAAGTGATCATAGATCCCATTCTATCACTATACGGTTTAGGTGCGTTTTTGGTAAGATTTCAGTGCAGAATCATCCTGAGCACGGACTGATCACTTTATTTGTGTCATCACATAGTGGTAATCAGTGCACATAAGTTTAGTGTAGATCCTTCATAATATCGGTCTCAGATAAAGAACAAAGAAATGTCTCAACTTTCCTAAATCCGATGGTCCTCTGCTCATTGTAGAGGAGACCTCCTGCTAACTGCCTGGGATCCTCATGTGGTTCTTTACCTGTAAAAACGGTAAAACATCCTGTAATAAAATCCTTCATTTTACCCCATTGAGGATTCTTTATCAAACAGCGCAGCCCAGATAGCGGGATCTCTCCACTAATGTGACCTGCGATCAGGATGAACCTCTCCTCCAGCCTCGGATAGTAGAGGTCTTTTAGGTGTGGTGTCAATACATGGCCCCCCGGGAAGGGCACCGCCACCACCCACACCCTCCTCCCGGATGGGCACCACCACCACCCTCCCCCCAGATGGGCACCACCACCACCCGCACCCTCCCCCTGGATGGGCACCCCCACCACCTGCACCCTTCCCCCAGATGAGCACCGCCACCACCCGCACCCTCCCCCCAGATGGGCACCGGCACCACCCTCCCCCCGGATGGGCACCGGCACCACCCGCACCCTCCCCCTGGATGGGCACCACCACCACCTGCACCCTCCCCTTGGATGGGCACCACCACCACCCGCACCCTCCCCCCGGATGGGCACCACCACCACCTGCACCCTCCCCCCGGATGGGCACCACCACCACCCGCACCCTCCCCCCGGATGGGCACCAGCACCACCCGCACCCTCCCCCCGGATGGGCACCACCACCACCTGCACCCTCCCCCCGGATGGGCACCACCACCACCCTCCCCCGGATGGGCACCGGCACCACCCGCACCCTCTCCCCGGATGGGCACCACCACCACCTGCACCCTCCCCCCAGATGGGCACCACCACCACCTGCACCCTCCCCCGGATGGGCACCACCACCACCTGCACCCTCTCCCCGGATGGGCACCACCATGACCCTCACCCTCCTCTCTTGCCTTACTCTGCACTTGTTCCAAGCAGACCTCAGCAATGTATTCTATAACATTCTGGGATGGATAAAGACGTTACTGATCTGAAAATGATCAGGAAATGGAATCTGTTTCAATCTTGACTTCTTCAGTAAGGAGTATAAGTGTCAGGTGTGGACATGTTCACACGTCCAGCCTCGGCTGCTATCACTGAGGTCAGTAATGCTCGTCCTTTAATGGTGGGTTTACACGTCGCGATATCGGCGTCCAACTCCGATCCAACTCCGACCAAAAGTCACGTGGTTCGGGAGTTGGACTCGATATCGTTCCTGCGTTGTACGGTTTGAACGTACAATGCGATGCTGGAACGATGCCAAAACGATATCGGGGTTGAATGAGCGAGCTATTCAACCGCCCGATATCGGATGGCTGTTGTAGCCGCATCGTCCCGTGTGACAGCCCAACTACGATGTGTACGCTGACGTCACCCATTCACTCCCATGTTAAATGGTTGTTCCTGGGTTGGGGGCGTACACATCGTCAGGACGTTGTATCCCGATATCGGGCTGTGTAAAACGGCGATGCGAGAGCGGGAAAAGCGCACTCAAAAAGCGCGCTCCCACGTCGTTGGTCCCGATATCGGCCCGATATCGGGACGTGTAAACCCACCATTAGGCTTTTTGCTGTGATCCATAACAATTATCAACTGGATGCATCTCTGTGTTTTTTTCCCCTAAAATGTTGAGTATCACGTTTCTTATAGATCTTTGAATTTATGATCAGGTAAAGCCGGAAAACGTGCAATTTCTGATAAAAAATATGCAGATTTATTGAATTCTTCATGAAAGGCTCTGACAAAAAATGTAAATTATCATAACGTTATAAGTGTCTATATATCATATGTCTTACCAAATAGCCGCGGCAGCCTCCGAACATGACGGCTGTCACTCAGCTCCTATGGCTCGGCGACGTTTCGGTGGTAGGCTTGGCTGGATAAAGGAGCGTCACCACTGAGATGTCGCCGCGCCATAGGAGCTGAGTGACAGCCGTCATGTTCGGAGGCTGCCGCAGCGTTTAGTCATTTTGTTATTGGACGAGGGGGTGAGTCATTTTCGGAGAGATTTGCATCTATTCTTCATTAATGCTGTGCTGTCTCTTTTCTTTTTGTTATACACAGGAGCGTCACAATGATTAGAAGATCATCAATCAGTGACTTTATCTCAGTAATTCAATACATAAAGTGACCACATCTATTATATAGAGTCATTACACACAGAGGATCTATGTCATGGGTTTATTTATGTTCATGTTAATGATTATGGAAACTCAAAGGTCATTATCTCAGAAAAGTAAAGTAGGGAGGATGAAGGGTTAAACACTGTGCTGCCGTATTCCACCAGACATCAAAGGGTGAATATAATATTGATTTATTAGGCTTCGCGTTTCAGGGCTCCCTGACACATGGCAATATGACATTGACTTTTGATGATATTGTAATTCATTGATGTAGTGTATATATATAGAGTGTTGGCCAAAAGTATTGACACCCCTGCAATTCTGTCAGATAATCCTCAGTTTCTTCCTGAAAATGATTGCAATCACAAATTCTTTGCTATTATTATCTTCATTTACTTTGTCTTCAATGAAAAAACACAAAAGAGAATGAAGCAAAAAGGAAAACATTGATCATTTCACACAAAACTCCAAAAATAGACCAGACAAAAGTATTGGCACCCTCAGCCTAATACTTGGTTGCACAACCTTTAGCCAAAATAGCTGCGATCAGCCGCTTCCGGTAACCATCAATGAGTTTCTTGCAATGCTGGAATTTTACACCATTCTTCTTTGGCAAACTGCTCCAGGTCCCTGATATGTGAAGGGCGCCTTCTCCAAACTGCCATTGTTAGATCTCTCCACAGGTGATCTATGGGATTCATGTCTGGACTCATTGCTGCCACCTTAGAAGTCTCCAGTGCTTTCTCTCACACCATTTTCTAGGGCTCTTTGAAGTGTGTTTTGGGTCATTGTCCTGCTGGAAGACCCATGACCTCTGAGGGAGACCCAGCTTTCTCACACTGGGCCCTACATTATGCTGCACAATGTGTTGGTAGTCTTCAGACTTCATAATGCCATGCACACGGTCAAGCAGTCCAGTGCCAGAGGCAGCAAAGCCACCCCAAACCATCAGGGAGCCTCCGCCATGTCTGACTGTAGGGAGCGTGTTCTTTTCTTTGAATGCCTCTTTTTTCTCCTGTAAACTCTATGTTGATGCCTTTGCCCTTTGCTCTACTTTTGTCTCATCTGACCAGAGAACATTCTTCCAGAATGTTTTAGGCTTTCTCAGGTAAGTTTTGGCAAACTCCAGCCTGGCTTTTTTATGTCTCGGGGTAAGAAGTGGGGTCTTCCTGGGTCTCCTACCATACAGTCCCTTTTCATTCAGATGCTGACGGATAGTACGGGGTGACACTGTTGTACCCTCGGACTGCAGGGCAGCTTGAACTTGTTTGGATGTTAGTCGCGGTTCTTTATCCACCATCCGCACAATCTTGCGTTGAAATCTCTCATCAATGTTTGTTTTCCGTCCACATCTAGGGAGGTTAGCCACAGTGCCATGGGCTTTACACTTCTTGGTGACACTGCGCACGGTAGACACAGGAACATTCAGGTCTTTGGAGATGGACTTGTAGCCTTGAGATTGCTCATGCTTCCTCACAATTTGGTTTCCCAAGTCCTCAGACAGTTCTTTGGTCTTCTTTCTTTTCTCCATGCTCAATGTGGTACACACAAGGACACAGGACAGAGGTGGAGTCAACTTTAATCCATGTCAACTGGCTGCAAGTGTGATTTAGTTATTGCCAACCCCTGTTAGGTGCCACAGGTAAGTTACAGGTGCTGTTAATTACACTAATTACAGAAGCATCACATGATTTTCTAACCATGCCAATACTTTTGTCCACCCCCTTTTTATGTTTGGTGGAATTAGATCCAATTTGGCTTTAGGACAATTCTTTTTGTGTTTTTTCATTGAAGACAAATTAAATGAAGATAATAATAGCAAAGAATTTGTGATTGCAATCATTACAGGAAGACACTGAGGATTATCTGACAGAATTGCAGGGGTGTCAATACTTTTGGCCACAACTATATATATATAAATTGTCTTGTGGCGTCTGTCATCGCTCCTGTGTCCGGTTCTCCTCCTATAGCTCATATTCTGTCCCTCATGGTAATATAGTGGGAAATCAGATTTATGAAACTATATTATCCCATGTACAAACCTGTGCCCCAGGCAGGAAAAAATAAATAGAAAATGTACTACAGTTACAGGTCTCCTAAATAGTATAACTCAAGACATCTGCTCAAGACCTAAGTCCTCACACGGCCCCAAATCTGGAATAACGACAACATTGCGGATTGCGGAAAATGGCAAAAAATGAGCAATGTTTTTTCTTTCCTTTTACAAATCTCTGGATTTTTTTCAGCAGTTTAAAAAAAAAAGAACTGTAGATGTTTGGTATCTACGAGCTCGTACCGACCCGAGGCATAACACCGACACATCGATTTTATCATATAGTCAACATGGTAAATAAAAAAAACTCTGGAATTGCACTTCTTTTTGCAATTTCACCGCACTTGGCATTTTTTCCATTACACTACGTGCAATATGAATGATGTCATTCAGAAGTGCAACTCGTCCCACAAATAAACAAGCCCCCATATGTCTATATTGAAGGAAAAATAAAGACGTTATGGCTCTTGGAAAAAGGGGAGAAAAAAAATAAAATCAGAAAATGGATGTGGTAAAGGGGTTAATCAATGTAACTATATGGCAGGTCATCAGGAGGGAAAATAAATGTAGACCAATAAGTTCTGTGACTCCTGGGTGACCGCGGAGACTACAGGGCCAGTGAGGAGTCTACAGTGCTGGCGAGGAGACTGCAGTGCGGGCCGAGTCTACAGCATCGGCGAGGAGACTACAGTGCGGGCCGAGTCTACAGCACCGGCGAGGAGACTACAGTGCGGGCCGAGTCTACAGCACCGGCGAGGAGACTACAGTGCGGGCCGAGTCTACAGTGCCAGTGAGGAGTCTACAGCACCAGCGAGGAGACTACAGTGAGGGCTGAGTCTACAGTGCCGGCGAGGAGACTACAGTGCGGGCCGAGTCTACAGTGCCGGCAAGGAGACTACAGTGCGAGCCAAGTCTACAGTGCCAGTGAGGAGACTACAGTGAGGGCCGAGTCTACAGTGCCGGCAAGGAGACTACAGTGTGGGCCGAGTCTACAGTGCCGGCAAGGAGACTGCAGTGCGGGCCGAGTTTACAGTGCCCGTGAGGAGACTACAGTGCTGGGCGAGTCTACAGTGCCAGCAAGATGTCTACAGTGCAGGCCGAGTCTACAGAACCGGCAAGGAGACTACAGTGCAAGTGAGGCGCCTACACTATGCGTGGAGTCTGCAGTGTCGGCTGATTCTACAGTGCGGGCCGAGTCTACAGTGCCAGCGAGGTGTCTACATTGTGGGCCAAGTCTACAGTGGCGGCAGAGTCTACAGTGCGGGCCAAGTCTACAGTGCCAGCGAGGTGTCTACAGTGCGGACCAAGTCTACAGTACCAGCGAGGTGTCTACAGTGCGGACCAAGTCTGCAATGCCAGCGAGGTGTCTACAGTGTGGACCAAGTCTACAGTGCCAGCGAGGTGTCTACAGTGCGGACCAAGTCTACAGTGCCAGCGAGGTGTCTATAGTGCGGACCAAGTCTACAGTGCCAGCGAGGTGTCTACAGTGCGGACCAAGTCTACAGTGCCAGCGAGGTGTCTACAGTGCGGGCCAAGTCTACAGTGCCAGCGAGGTGTCTACAGTGCGGACCAAGTCTACAGTACCAGCGAGGTGTCTACAGTGCGGACCAAGTCTGCAATGCCAGCGAGGTGTCTACAGTGAGGACCAAGTCTACAGTGCCAGCGAGGTGTCTACAGTGCGGACCAAGTCTACAGTGCCAGCGAGGTGTCTATAGTGCGGACCAAGTCTACAGTGCCAGCGAGGTGTCTACAGTGCGGACCAAGTCTACAGTGCCAGCGAGGTGTCTACAGTGCGGACCAAGTCTACAGTGCCAGCGAGGTGTCTATAGTGCGGACCAAGTCTACAGTGCCAGCGAGGTGTCTACAGTGCGGACCAAGTCTACAGTGCCAGCGAGGTGTCTACAGTGCGGGCCAAGTCTACAGTACCAGCGAGGTGTCTACAGTGCGGACCAAGTCTACAGTGCCAGCGAGGTGTCTACAGTGCGGGCCAAGTCTACAGTACCAGCGAGGTGTCTGCAGTGCGGGCCAAGTCTACAGTACCAGCGAGGTGTCTGCAGTGCGGACCAAGTCTACAGTGCCAGCGAGGTGTCTACAGTGCGGACCAAGTCTACAGTCCTGGCAGATTCTACAGTGCGGACCAAGTCTGCAATGCCAGCGAGGTGTCTACAGTGCGGACCAAGTCTACAGTGCCAGCGAGGTGTCTACAGTGCGGACCAAGTCTACAGTGCCAGCGAGGTGTCTACAGTGCGGACCAAGTCTACAGTGCCAGCGAGGTGTCTACAGTGCGGACCAAGTCTACAGTACCAGCGAGGTGTCTACAGTGCGGACCAAGTCTACAGTGCCAGCGAGGTGTCTATAGTGCGGGCCAAGTCTACAGTACCAGCGAGGTGTCTACAGTGCGGACCAAGTCTACAGTGCCAGCGAGGTGTCTATAGTGCGGGCCAAGTCTACAGTACCAGCGAGGTGTCTACAGTGCGGACCAAGTCTACAGTGCCAGCGAGGTGTCTACAGTGCGGACCAAGTCTACAGTACCAGCGAGGTGTCTACAGTGCGGACCAAGTCTACAGTGCCAGCGAGGTGTCTATAGTGCGGGCCAAGTCTACAGTGCCAGCGAGGTGTCTACAGTGCGGGCCAAGTCTACAGTACCAGCGAGGTGTCTGCAGTGCGGGCCAAGTCTACAGTACCAGCGAGGTGTCTGCAGTGCGGACCAAGTCTACAGTGCCAGCGAGGTGTCTACAGTGCGGACCAAGTCTACAGTCCTGGCAGATTCTACAGTGCGGACCAAGTCTGCAGTGCCAGCGAGGTGTCTACAGTGCGGACCAAGTCTACAGTGCCAGCGAGGTGTCTACAGTGCGGACCAAGTCTACAGTGCCAGCGAGGTGTCTACAGTGCGGACCAAGTCTACAGTGCCAGCGAGGTGTCTACAGTGCGGACCAAGTCTACAGTGCCAGCGAGGTGTCTACAGTGCGGACCAAGTCTACAGTACCAGCGAGGTGTCTACAGTGCGGACCAAGTCTACAGTGCCAGCGAGGTGTCTATAGTGCGGGCCAAGTCTACAGTACCAGCGAGGTGTCTACAGTGCGGACCAAGTCTACAGTGCCAGCGAGGTGTCTATAGTGCGGGCCAAGTCTACAGTACCAGCGAGGTGTCTACAGTGCGGACCAAGTCTACAGTGCCAGCGAGGTGTCTACAGTGCGGACCAAGTCTACAGTACCAGCGAGGTGTCTACAGTGCGGACCAAGTCTACAGTGCCAGCGAGGTGTCTACAGTGCGGACCAAGTCTGCAATGCCAGCAAGGTGTCTACGGTGCGGGCCATGTCTACAGTGCCAGCGAGGTGTCTACAGTGCCGGCGAGGAGTCGACAGTGCGCCATTTTATGCTTCCAGCTATGATGCACAGAGTGATGAAAAATAATTCTATCACATTTATTTGATGATGGTGAGAGAAAGCGGTTTGGGGCATCCACAAGGTATTCAACCAGTGCTCACATTTATTTTAAAGATGGGAGAATCGAAGTCAAATTGATTAAAAAAAATAAAGAACTTGTATCTGATCTAACGACTGAAATGAGCTCATTGGGGCTTTTACAAATGATCACAACAATATTGTAAAGCCATATTGTAAATGATTCCTCAATACCTGATCCATTCTTCTCAATACTATAAGGAACGTCACTTCCAACATCTCAGAAGAAAAGCAGAAAAACAGATCTACATCAGAATGGGTCACTACAAAAAGTCCTTTATACGCCGCAACTTTTGTCGGCGATCGGAGGCAATCTAACGTGCGCATGCTCATTTTTCATGGTTGCCTCCGAAGGCGCCTTTACACACCAAAATTCTGCTCACAACCTAAGGCGATGTGTTGCCCCGGAAGTTGCCACACCAACAGCGGAATCAATCCGGTGGAGTACACTCGCCGCTTCACACGCCACAATCCCCAAAGGAATGTGGGCGTACATGTTTAGCGCCACAAGAACATAGGCGTGACAGACTGGTGTATTCCGCGCCCCAAACACGCTGATTAGACAACGCAATAATGTCATGATTGGCCAGGCTGCGCAGGAAGGCTGGCTAATACATGACGCCATTACCATTGTGTAGTGTGAATGGACAGCTCTTCAAATATGGCGCCCTGTGCAGGGACAGCCAATGGTTACACAGTAGCCCCCACCAATCATCGCTGACGGGGCGCGGTATCCAGCACGCTGTGGCACACCCCGGGGAATCAGTAGGCGACGCAGATTCCATCACTATCGCCCGTTCACACGCCAAAAGCCGGGAATCTCCCCTTCACGGTTGCCTCTGATTTTGCAGCAGTGCTGTGAAATCGGAACCAGGCGCAACCTAATTGATCGCCGCCAAATTCCCCAATTACACGCCGCAATTTCGAGGCAATTTCACGGCGATGGTGACGGGGCTACAGATTGCCGGCCAGATTTATCGCCGTGGTGGCGGCATGTAAAGGTACCCTAAGGTGTCTTGGGCCATATTCACATGAGTTAAATATGGGTCGGAATCTGCTGGATTACAGCGACTGAGGAGCAATCTCATTTTTATTTGTCTCCTTCCCATGCCAGGGCCTATGATCTTGTGCCTGCAAACTCGCCTGCCTCCCTGCGCACAGTTGTGTCACTGTCCAAATATTTCTGGACCTATGTTTTTGGTATTTTGGATTTTTACCAAAACAAATTCTGGATACAGTTCTAATCTGGGCTTCAAGTGCCGACTCAGCATTAATTTGAGGTGTTTATATCCTAAGACTACATTCAGACTGTGCGCTGGTGCACCATTAGTGTAGGGTTTTTGAAAGATCCCTTTTGTGCAGTGATGTTGGCCATCCAGTCAAGTCAATGCATTTCCGCATTTTGCAGTCAGATGCAACGTTTTGTGAGGATCCATTTTTGGGCTCGAGTGGATCTGCACAAGCAATGAGGTTGTCAACTGTTAGGTGTTTTTCCTGGTCCACTTTCTCCATTCCCTCCATTGTCCAATGTGTTAAAAAACAGGCCCGTACAGAATGCAGCACTAGTGCACCATCTGGATGTAGCCTAATTGGAGGAGAGTTTAGGAATTACAGATCTTTAATATGTTGCTAGATCTTTTTCAAGAGACAAAAAAAAGTGATTGCACAAATATCCCCTTCATTGGCTTATGGACAATACCCTCATTAGGCATTTTCAATTAAGTAGATAAAAGGGCTGGATTTGATTCCAGGTGCAGCATTTGCATTTGGAGATGTTGCTTTGAACCCACAACATGCAGTCAGAGCAGCGCTCAATGGAGGAGAAACTAACCATCATTTGACTGAAAAAAATAGAAATCAGAGAGAACAGAAATGTTAGGAGCGGCCAAATTAACAGTTTGCTACCTTTTGGAAATAAATACAGAGGGGTCACCACAAGGTGCAAATACAGAAGGGTCACCACAAGGTGCAAATACAGAAGGGTCACCACAAGGTGCAAATACAGAGGAGTCACCACAAGGAGCAAATACAGAAGGGTCACCACAAGGTGCAAAACAGGACAGGGTCACCACAAGGTGCAAATACAGTGGAGTCACCACAAGGTGCAAATATAGAGGGGTCATCACAATGTGCAAATACAGAGGAGTCACCACAAGGTGCAAATACAGAGGAGTCACCGCAAGGTGCAAATACAGAGGAGTCACCGCAAGGTGCAAATACAGAGGAGTCACCGCAAGGTGCAAATACAGAGGAGTCACCGCAAGGTGCAAATACAGGGGAGTCACCACAAGGTGCAAATACAGAGGAGTCACCGCAAGGTGCAGATACAGAGGAGTCACCGCAAGGTGCAAATACAGAGGAGTCACCGCAAGGTGCAAATACAGAGGAGTCACCGCAAGGTGCAAATACAGAGGAGTCACCGCAAGGTGCAAATACAGAAGGGTCACCACAAGGTGCAAATACAGAGGAGTCACCGCAAGGATCAAATACAGAGGAGTCACCACAAGGAGCAAATACAGAGGAGTCACCACAAGGAGCAAATACAGAAGGGTCACCACAAGGGGCAAATACAGAGGAGTCACCACAAGGTGCATATACAGAGGAGTCACCACAAGGGTCAAACACAGAGGAGTCACCGCAAGGAGCAAATACAGATGGAGTCACCGCAAGGAGCAAATACAGAGGAGTCACCGCAAGGATCAAATACAGAGGAGTCACCACAAGGTGCAAATACAAGAGTCACCACAAGGTGCAAATACAGAAGGAGTCACCACAAGGAGCAAATACAGAGGAGTCACCACAAGGTGCAGATACAGGGGAGTCACCACAAGTTGAAAATACAGAAGAGTCCAGCGAGGGGGATGAACTCACACCGGAGGAGACCAGCGATGGGGATGACCATGGCCGAAATACTACAGTCATTGCTGCAAAAGATTCTCCACAAAGGGTTAAAAATGGACATTTTATATATGGGAAAGTTACTTTGTCCAATTACTTATGAGCCGCTAAAATGAGGCGAAAAGAAAATTGGTGCAATTCATAAATGTTTCACAGGAGATTTTTGTTCGATGTCTTTAATAAAACCTGAAAGTCTCCACTTCTTCAATTGTAGCTGTAATTTCATTTTACATTAAAACTGATCCCCCTGCAGAGCTGAAATCATGACGATTCGGTCACTGGAGATAATTGTCTATAGATTCTTCCATACATGCTGTACACTGATGGTGATATCTGCTCTATGGCTGCCCTGTGTACACTGATGGTGATATCTGCTCTATGGCTGCCCTGTGTACACTGATGGTGATATCTGCTCTATGGCTGCCCTGTGTACACTGATGGTGATATCTGCTCTATGGCTGCCCTGTGTACACTGATGGTGATATCTGCTCTATGGCTGCCCTGTGTACACTGATGGTGATATCTGCTCTATGGCTGCCCTGTGTATACTGATGGTGATATCTGGTCTATGGCTGCCCTGTGTATACTGATGGTGATATCTGGTCTATGGCCGCCCTGACACTTAGGATTGTATCTAGCGTTGTCATAGATCTTCATGTGTAATGTAACCTCTCATTCCTCATCTTTTATCTTTCAGTCAATGCGTCGCACAAACCGAGGAACTGTGGGTGGATACTTTCTGGCGGGGAGAAGCATGTCCTGGTTTCCTGTAAGTTACTTGTGTGCGGTTGTGACACATTCACACCATCTACACTACTGATGTGATGGCCTTATAATGACAAGGGGGTTTCTAATAATCAATTTTTTAACCCATTAAGCTGTTTAAAACTAAGGGTCTGAGTGTCATTTCCCACCCCCACTCTGGCTTGTTTTGCTGCCCCACAGTGATGGCCCCACCGTACCATGCACAGGACCGCTGCTGCTAATCACTGCCGGGCCCCTGACAGCTGTCACAGTAGGCAGACCCTGTTGGCTGCCCTGGTACCTTGGTGAGATGTATCTACAGCCTCATACACAGTGAGGAGCATCTACAGCCTCATACACAGTGAGGAGCATCTACAGCCTCGTACACAGTGAGGAGCATCTACAGCCTCATACACGGTGAGGAGCGTCTACAGCCTCGTACACGGTGAGGAGCATCTACAGCCTCGTACACAGTGAGGAGCATCTACAGCCTCATACACGGTGAGGAGCGTCTACAGCCTCGTACATGGTGAGGAGCATCTACAGCCTCGTACACGGTGAGGAGCGTCTACAGCCTCGTACATGGTGAGGAGCATCTACAGCCTCATATACGGTGAGGAGTATCTACAGCCTCATACACAGTGAGGAGCATCTACAGCCTCATACACGGTGAGGAGCGTCTACAGCCTCATACACGGTGAGGAGCGTCTACAGCCTCATACACTGTGAGGAGCATCTGCAGCCTCATACATGGTGAGGAGTATCTACAGCCTCGTACACGGTGAGGAGCGTCTACAGCCTCGTACACGGTGAGGAGCGTCTACAGCCTCGTACACGGTGAGGAGCGTCTACAGCCTCGTACACGGTGAGGAGCGTCTACAGCCTCGTACACGGTGAGGAGCGTCTACAGCCTCATACACGGTGAGGAGCATCTGCAGCCTCATACACGGTGAGGAACATCTACAGCCTCATACATGGTGAGGAGTATGTGACGGGGTATACGACAGAGCAAGAAGTGACAACAGGCCGAGGGTCGATCCAACAAGATTTATTAAGGCTTGGAGCATACAACATCAAATATCCATAATGTCCTTCTAGTCCACGATAAGTCCACAATACGTCCAAACAACGGAAACCGATCTGGAGGCGCTGTCCGGTAATCCTGCACCAGAATAACCAAACAATAGTCATTTTCAGAGTCCAATTAATCCAACACCACCCCACGGATGATGAGTCTGGCCTCAACGCAGGTCTCGCTCTGTTCCCCTCCACAGTCAACTCACATCTGCTTGGGTCACACCTGGGTCTATTGTCTTGGGCTCCTGGGATCAGCCCATGTGAAGAGGAGAAAGGTTCACCCCTCCTATTCAATGGTTTGGTCCATTAGAAGAGTCTAGGATGGTAGGCTCCAGTGTGTCTGCGGGGATGTGTATTGGAAGTCATCCCCTTCTTAGGAGAACAATGGGGAATTCCTTAGTTGTGTTGACCAAACTGAATTAAATCAGGGTCCAGGAACAAAGTCCTGGGGGAAGGGGCATGGTTACTTACATCACAAGACATTGCAAAGTATACAGCAAATACAACCAGAGAATCGTTACACCACATCAAATGACACATTATACAGAGATACAGGACAGGGAAATCTACATCTCATGACAGAGTATCTACAGCCTCATACATAAAGGTGGTAGAACTAGTTACAATCCAGTGACACAGGGAATTGTTTAACACACAGATTATTCTTCCTGATCCCTGACTAAGGCGTCCTAGCTGAAACGCGTAGGACTGGAGCCGGCGGTCTGCCCTGGGGCCGGTGCTCTGCCCTGGGGCCGGTGCTCTGCCCTGGGGCCACTAATGCTGCACTGGACTTTAATGAAGAATAAACTGAGTTAAACAATCCGTGTGTCCTGCTATCGCTGGATTGTAACTATTACTATCAGCGATGTCACCCGAGGCCAAGGGCGTTCTGTGTGCCAGGAACTGGATCCATTGATGTTGGAGGGAGATCTAAGTGGGATGAGCTGAAAAATGTTATTTTGTCTCTTAATTATATAAAGTCGGACAATTCCCCCTGACTGTGAGCCTCATTACGAGCAGGGATTCTGGTGAAACATACACCATTAGGCCCCTTTCACATGAGCGGGTTTTTTAAATCGCGGCAGATGCGGTGAAAAAACGATTACCGCATAACCGCGACACTTGCGGCACAGTTGCGGCAAGCCCCATGCAATGTCTATGGGGCTTGCGGTAAGTGTGCGGCAAGTGCGGTTTGGGCACTTGCGGCAGATGCGGCCGTGAAAAAAAACGCGGTCAGCCGCACCTCCCGCAAGCCCGCATAGACATTGCATGGGGCTTGCCGCAACTGTGCCGCAAGTGTCGCGGTTATGCAGTAATCGTTTTTTCACCGCATCTGCCGCGATTTAAAAAAACCGCTGATGTGAAAGGGGCCTTAGACATTGTATCAATCTGCTCCTCTATGGGTAATTCCTGGCCTATAAGAAATGTGATGGGGCCCTCTGTGCCAATAGTGAGAGTCCAGGGCTTATAATATAGCTAGTCAGACTTAATAATGGCTTCATCATCCACAATGGCAGTACCGTAATTCATTCTCATTCAGTCTTGTCTATTGCAGGTTGGAGCTTCCCTCTTTGCCAGTAACATTGGCAGTGGTCACTTTGTCGGACTGGCTGGCACCGGGGCAGCAGCTGGCATCGCTGTGGCTGGGTTTGAATGGAATGTAAGCTTCTTCTTATTGTCTTAGAAGATAGAACCAAGTGAGACAATGGACCCCTAGAAATCAGTGGTGAAGGGTCAGCAGAGCCCCGGCATCAGCCATAAAACCCAAGAGAATAAGGACAACGTTTCGCCTCTCCTCCAGAGGACGTCCTGACCTGGAAACCTTCACATGGGCGATCAACATGGTCCTACTCATCTGTATGGACCCAGGGATGATTATGTGGGAGAAGTCACGGCTGTAGCTCTGGATATCCTGGTACCAGAGGAAACATAACATGGGCTGATATAAGTCGGGTTTTGTGGATGGGAGGAGAGGATACATTATCCCTAATGTGATACCTCATCGATGTGTGTACAGGGTTTCCTCAGTTCTTTTCTTCAAAGGAGACAAACGAGAAGGGGCCAAAGATGAGACTATAAACCCCAGGCCCAGTCACACACAGATCATTGTGCAGATTGTTGGCAGATCTCTGGGTGCAGTGAAATCATGGACACATTGTTCTTCTTTGTGGCCGTGTACAAATGTAACAATGTGTCCATGATTTCACTGCAACCAGAGATCTGCAAACAATCTCTGCACAATGATCTGTGTGTGAATGGGCCTTTAGAGATGTAGTGCAAACTCATTCTCCATATCTCAAGATGCTCACACTTTCTTTTCCAACTTTTAGGCTCTTTTCGTGGTTTTGCTGATGGGATGGATATTTGTTCCTGTTTACATGACAGCTGAGGTGAGAAAAATATAAGGTCCAGCCACTGACCGGCCCTGACCTTTACAGGTGTGCTGTGTATAGAGAACAGTATGGAGAGGAGCAGACAGAAGGTCCAGCCATTGACCGGCCCTGACCTTTACAGGTGTGCTATGTATAGAGAACATTAAGGAGAGGAGCAGACAGAAGGTCCAGCCATTGACCGGCCCTGACCTTTACAGGTGTGCTGTGTATAGAGAACAGTATGGAGAGGAGCAGGCAGAAGGTCCAGCCATTGACCGGCCCTGACCTTTACAGGTGTGCTGTGTATAGAGAACAGTATGGAGAGGAGCAGGCAGAAGGTCCAGCCATTGACCGGCCCTGACCTTTACAGGTGTGCTGTGTATAGAGAACAGTATGGAGAGGAGCAGGACAGAAGGTCCAGCCATTGACCGGCTCCTGACCTTTACAGGTGTGCTGTGTATAGAGAACAGTAAGGAGAGGAGCAGCAGAAGGTCAGCCATTGACCGGCCCTGACCTTTACAGGTGTGCTGTGTATAGAGAACAGTATGGAGAGGAGCAGGCAGAAGGTCCAGCCATTGACCGGCCCTGACCTTTACAGGTTGTGCTGTGTATAGAGAACAGTATGGAAGGAGCAGGCAGAAGGTCCAGCCATTGACCGGCCCTGACCTTTACAGGTGTGCTGTGTATAGAGAACAGTAGGAGAGGAGCAGACAGAAGTCCACATTGACCGGCCTGACCTTTACGGTGTGCTGTGTATAAGAACAGTAGGAGAGGAGCAGACGAAGGTCCAGCCATGACCGCCCTGACCTTACAGGTGTGCTGTGTATAGAGAACATAAGGAGAGAGCAGAAAGGTCCAGCCATGACCGGCCTGACCTTTACAGGGTGCTTGTATAGAGAACAGTATGGAGAGGAGCAGCAGAAGTCCAGCCATGACCGGCCCTGACCTTTACAGGTGTGCTGTGTATAGAAACAGTATGGAAGAGCAGCAGAAGTCCAGCCATTGACCGCCTGACCTTTACAGGTGTGCTGTGTATAGAGAACAGTAAGGAGAGGAGCAGGCAGAAGGTCCAGCCATTGACCGGCCCTGACCTTTACAGTGTGCTGTTATAGAGAACAGTAAGGAGAGAGCAGGCAGAAGGTCCAGCCATTGACCGGCCTGACCTTTACAGGTGTCTGTGTATAGAGAACAGTAGGAGAGGAGCAGCAAGGTCCAGCCATTGACCGGCCCTGACCTTTACAGGTGTGCTGTGTATAGAGAACAGTATGGAGAGGAGCAGCAGAAGTCAGCCATGACCGGCCCTGACCTTTACAGGTGTGCTGTGTATAGAGAACAGTAGGAGAGGAGCAGCAGAAGGTCCAGCCATTGACCGGCCCTGACCTTTACAGGTGTGCTGTGTATAGAGAACAGTATGGAGAGGAGCAGGCAGAAGTCCAGCCATTGACCGCCCTGACCTTTACAGGTGTGCTGTGTATAGAGAACAGTAAGGAGAGGAGCAGCAGAAGGTCCAGCCATTGACCGGCCTGACCTTTACAGGTGTGCTGTGTATAGAGAACATATGGAGAGGAGCAGGCAGAAGGTCCAGCCATGACCGGCCCTGACCTTTACAGGTGTGCTGTGTATAGAGAACAGTATGGAGAGGAGCAGCAGAAGGTCCAGCCATTGACCGGCCCTGACCTTTACAGGTGTGCTGTGTATAGAGAACAGTATGGAGAGGAGCAGGCAGAAGGTCCAGCCATTGACCGGCCCTGACCTTTACAGGTGTGCTGTGTATAGAGAACAGTATGGAGAGGAGCAGGCAGAAGTCCAGCCATTGACCGGCCCTGACCTTTACAGGTGTGCTTGTATAGAGAACAGTATGGAGAGGAGCAGGCAGAAGTCCAGCCATGCCCGCCCTGACCTTTACAGGTGTGCTGTGTATAGAGAACAGTATGGAGAGGAGCAGGCAGAAGGTCCAGCCATTGACCGGCCTGACCTTTACAGGTGTGCTGTGTATAGAGAACAGTAGGAGAGGAGCAGCAAAGGTCCAGCCATTGACCGGAGGCCCCTGACCTTTACAGGTGTGCTGTGTATAGAGAACAGTATGGAGAGGAGCAGCAGAAGGTCAGCCATTGACCGCCCTGACCTTTACAGGTGTGCTGTGTATAGAGAACAGTATGGAGAGGAGCAGGCAGAAGGTCCAGCCATTGACCGGCCCTGACCTTTACAGGTGTGCTGTGTATAGAGAACAGTATGGAGAGGAGCAGGCAGAAGGTCCAGCCATTGACCGCCCTGACCTTTACAGGTGTGCTGTGTATAGAGAACAGTAAGGAGAGGAGCAGGCAGAAGGTCCAGCCATTGACCGGCCTGACCTTTACAGGTGTGCTGTGTATAGAGAACAGTATGGAGAGGAGCAGGCAGAAGGTCCAGCCATTGACCGGCCTGACCTTTACAGGTGTGCTGTGTATAGAGAACAGTAAGGAGAGGAGCAGGCAGAAGGTCCAGCCATTGACCGGCCTGACCTTTACAGGTGTGCTTGTATAGAGAACAGTATGGAGAGGAGCAGGAAAGGTCAGCCATTGACCGGCCCTGACCTTTACAGGTGTGCTGTGTATAGAGAACAGTATGGAGAGGAGCAGGCAAAGGTCCAGCATGACGGCCCTGACCTTTACAGGTTTGCTGTGTATAGAGAACAGTAGGAGAGGAGCAGCAGAAGGTCAGCCATGACCGGCCTGACCTTTACAGGTGTGTGTGTATAGAAACAGTATGGAGAGGAGCAGCAGAAGTCCAGCCATTGACCGGCCCTGACCTTTACAGTGTGCTGTGTATAGAGAACAGTAGGAGAGGAGCAGGCAGAAGGTCAGCCATTGACCGGCCCTGACCTTTACAGGTGTGCTGTGTATAGAGAACAGTATGGAGAGGAGCAGGCAAAGGTCCAGCATTGACCGGCCTGACCTTTACAGGTGTGCTGTGATAGAACAGTAGGAGAGGAGCAGGCAGAAGGTCCAGCCATTGACGGCCCTGACTTTACAGGTGTGCTGTGATAGAGAACGTAGGAGAGGAGCAGAGAAGGTCAGCCATTGACCGGCCTGACCTTTACAGGTGTGCTGTGTATAGAGAACAGTAAGGAGAGGAGCAGAGAAGGTCAGCCATTGACGGCCTGACTTTACAGGTGTGCTGTGTATAGAGAACAGTATGGAGAGGAGCAGAGAGTCCAGCCATTGACCGGCCTACCTTTACGGTGTGCTGTGTATAGAGAACAGTAGGAGAGGAGCAGCAGAAGTCCAGCATTGACGGCCTGACCTTTAGTTGCTGTGTATAGAGAGTAGGAGAGGGCAGCAACCATTAGCCTGACCTTTACAGGTGTGCTGTGTATAGGAACAGTAGGAGAGAGCAGCAGAAGGTCCAGCCATTGACGGCCTGACCTTTACAGGTGTGCGTGTATAGAGAACATAGGAGAGGAGCAGCAAAGGTCCAGCCATTGACCGGCCCTGACTTTACAGGTGTGCTGTGATAGAGACAGTAGGAGAGGAGCAGGCAGAAGGTCCAGCCATTGACGGCCCTGACCTTTACAGTGTGCTGTGTATAGAGAACAGTATGGAGAGGAGCAGCAGAAGGTCAGCCATGACCGGCCCTGACCTTACAGGTGTGCTGTGTATAGAGAACAGTAGGAGAGGAGCAGGCAGAAGGTCCAGCCATTGACGGCCTGACCTTTACAGGTGTGTGTGTATAGAGAACAGTATGGAGAGGAGCAGAGAAGGTCAGCCATTGACCGGCCTGACCTTTACAGGTGTGCTGTGTATAGAGAACAGTAGAGAGGAGCAGGCAAAGTCCAGCCATGACCGGCCCTGACCTTTACAGGTGTGCTGTGTATAGAGAACAGTAGGAGAGGAGCAGAGAAGTCCAGCCTTGACGGCCTGACCTTTACGGGTGGCTGTGTATAGAGAACAGTAGGAGGGAGCAGCAAAGGTCAGCATGCCGGCCTGACTTTACAGGTGTGCTGTGTATAGAGAACATAGGAGAGAGCAGCAAAGGTCAGCCATTGACCGGCCTGACCTTTAAGGTGGCTGTGTATAGAACATAGAGAGGAGCAGCAGAAGCAGCCATTGACCGCCCTGACCTTTACAGGTGTGCTGTGTATAGAGAACATATGGAGAGGAGCAGCAGAAGTCAGCCATTGACGGCCCTGACCTTACAGGTGTGCTGTATGAAACAGTAGGAGAGGACAGGCAGAAGGTCCAGCATTGACGGCTGACCTTTACAGGTGTGCTGTGATAGAGAACAGTATGGAGAGGAGCAGACAGAAGGTCCAGCCATTGAACCGGCCCTGACCTTTACAGGTGTGCTTGTATAGAGAACAGTATGGAGAGGAGCAGGCAGAAGGTCCAGCCATTGACCGGCCCTGACCTTTACAGGTGTGCTGTGTATAGAGAACAGTATGGAGAGGAGCAGACAGAAGGTCCAGCCATTGACCGGCCCTGACCTTTACAGGTGTGCTGTGAATAGAGAACAGTATGGAGAGGAGCAGGCAGAAGGTCCAGCCATTGACCGGCCCTGACCTTTACAGGTGTGCTGTGTATAGAGAACAGTATGGAGAGGAGCAGGCAGAAGGTCCAGCCATTGACCGGCCCGGACCTTTACAGGTGTGCTGTGTATAGAGACCAGTATGGAGAGGAGCAGGCAGAAGGTCCAGCCATTGACCGGCCCTGACCTTTACAGGTGTGCTGTGTATAGAGAACAGTATGGAGAGGAGCAGGCAGAAGGTCCAGCCATTGACCGGCCCTGACCTTTACAGGTGTGCTGTGTATAGAGAACAGTATGGAGAGGAGCAGGCAGAAGATCCAGCCATTGACCGGCCCTGACCTTTACAGGTGTGCTGTGTATAGAGAACAGTATGGAGAGGAGCAGGAGAAGGTCCAGCCGTTGACCGGCCCTGACCTTTACAGGTGTGCTGTGTATAGAGAACAGTATGGAGAGAGCAGGCAGAAGATCCAGCCATTGACCGGCCCTGACCTTTACAGGTGTGCTGTGTATAGAGAACAGTATGGAGAGGAGCAGGGAGAAGGTCCAGCCGTTGACCGGCCCTGACCTTTACAGGTGTGCTGTGTATAGAGAACAGTATGGAGAGGAGCAGACAGAAGGTCCAGCCATTGACCGGCCCTGACCTTTACAGGTGTGCTATGTATAGAGAACAGTAAGGAGAGGAGCAGGCAGAAGGTCCAGCCATTGACCGGCCCTGACCTTTACAGGTGTGCTGTGTATAGAGAACAGTATGGAGAGGAGCAGGCAGAAGGTCCAGCCATTGTCTCCTCAATCCTCCTTGTTGATGCTCTGATTGATAAATGGCCTCCAGTGCATTTTCTAGTTCAGTGACGTCATACACTGGTGTAATGATGTAAGATGCTATCATCACAAGCTTGTGTCACGTTTTGGCTCTTCCTATCTTTTCTGCAGGTGGTGACGATGCCAGAATATCTGAAGAAACGTTTTGGAGGGGAAAGGATCCAGCTGTACCTGTCTGTGCTGTCTCTGGCCATGTACATATTCACTAAGATCTCAGTGAGTTTTACATTATGTAGATTTACTGCTCTGCAGGGGCTGGATTAGATCTCGTTTGTTTAATGTGCAAGACGGATCTAGAGTCCGACATGAAAGTCCTATCGAATTAATGAAAAATGGAACAGTTTGCTAAATAAATGTTGTGTTTTGGTGATGGCTTGGAGGGACATCTGCTCTGTGTGGTTGGTGATGGGTTGGAGATATGTTGGTGGGGCATCTGCTCTGTGTGGTTGATGATGGGCTGGAGATATGTTGGTGGGACATCTGCTCTGTGTGGTTGGTGATGGGCTGGAGATATGTTGGTGGGACATCTGCTCTGTGTGGTTCATGATGGGATGGAGGTATGTTGGTGGGGCATCTGCTCTGTGTGGTTGATGATGGGCTGGAGATATGTTGGTGGGGTATCTGCTCTGTGTGGTTGGTGATGGGCTGGAGATATGTTGGTGGGGCATCTGCTCTGTGTGGTTGGTGACAGCAATCAGCCCAGTAAGTGATACATTGCTGGAATCAGGGTCTCTGTCTCTACATAATGCTTTCCTCAGATGGGATAGTAAAAACCTGGTGACATAATATTGCACATATTCTTGCTGGTCTGGCAGACAGTGTAATATCCCTGTAGTTGTTCTCCTGTGTGGCTCGGCGGGCGCAGTGTGCACAGACCCTGGGAGCCCTCACCTGCTGCTCTCGGACCTCAGCAGGACACCTTGTATTAGTTTTCAGTGATCATTGTTCTTCTGAGGGCAGTTTGGAGGTTTAGTTTTCTGTTTTTGTGGTGTTGCGGCAGATTTTTCAGCAGACTCAGGTGTGATCTTTTGTTTCCAGGATTGATGACTTTCCTGTTCCCTCCTCAGGTGGACATGTTCTCTGGAGCGGTCTTCATACAGGTAGCATTGGGCTGGAACATTTACCTGTCCGTGATCGCGCTCCTGGTCATAACCACAATCTACACGGTGACTGGTAAATACTCTCACTTCTTATTGTTTCATCATTGTCATATGTGTAGCTGATTTATCCATCTGTCACAAAGACTATCGGATAACATGGATCAGTGCATCTAATCTGGCCCTCAAGCTAGGGAGCCCTAATCTCAGGGCTACTCCTGATGGTGGAGAGGCCTGAGTCTCCACCATTACCCTGCTCCTGACCAGTCCTGATCTGATTTCTGCTCCCTTTCTCTCGGGAGCAGGTGAATAATGAAACCCACAGATCAAGATAGACAAGGGGAAACCAAAACTCAGTCACAAGCATGCACACACTCAGGTAGAGATGAGAAGAGTAGGAGGAGGAGAAACCACAGCAGGAAGAAAGCAACAAAACAACAGAGGAGAACTTCTACAACCGCATAAAGCGAATAGCAGAACGTTCTCCAGAGACCGGGACACTGCACCTCACAGACCAACGTAGGATAAACCATAGCTGGCAGGGATCGAAGGATTCCTCCCACATAAACAGGAGGGGAGCTGCTGTGATTGGCCGCCCCACAACATGTGATAAGTGGAGCAAACAGATCAGTGGAGATGAGCTCCTGCTAGTCTGCCTATGAATCAGCACAGCGTAGGTCCATGCCGGAGCCTGCCTGTGTTATCCCAAACACCAGAGAAACCATCAGGTACAGCGTCCGAATCTGCAATCTGAACAAGGCCCAATGGCGCCATGACAGTCAGTGAAGCGTGTGCAAAACTCCGCGTGACACCATCCTTCCATTTCTGTAACTCCATCACTTATCCTTGATATAATGGATCTCTGAAGTTGGGTTAGTCGATTCTTGTCCTCCATGATGTAATGGATCCCTGTAGTTGGTTTAGTCGATTCTTGTCGTCCATGATGTAATGGATCCCTGTAGTTGGTTTAGTTGATTCTTGTCGTCCATAATATAATGGATCCCTGTAGTTGGTTTAGTCGATTCTTGTCCTCCATGATGTAATGGATCCCTGTAGTTGGTTTAGTTGATTCTTGTCGTCCATAATATAATGGATCCCTGTAGTTGGTTTAGTCGATTCTTGTCCTCCATGATGTAATGGATCCCTGTAGTTGGTTTAGTTGATTCTTGTTGTCCATAATATAATGGATCCCTGTAGTTGGTTTAGTCGATTCTTGTCCTCCATGATGTAATGGATCCCTGTAGTTGGTTTAATCGATTCTTGTCCTCCATGATGTAATGGATCCCTGTAGTTGGTTTAGTCGATTCTTGTCGTCCATGATGTAATGGATCCCTGTAGTTGGTTTAGTTGATTCTTGTCGTCCATAATATAATGGATCCCTGTAGTTGGTTTAGTCGATTCTTGTCCTCCATGATGTAATGGATCCCTGTAGTTGGTTTAGTTGATTCTTGTCGTCCATAATATAATGGATCCCTGTAGTTGGTTTAGTCGATTCTTGTCCTCCATGATGTAATGGATCCCTGTAGTTGGTTTAGTTGATTCTTGTTGTCCATAATATAATGGATCCCTGTAGTTGGTTTAGTCGATTCTTGTCCTCCATGATGTAATGGATCCCTGTAGTTGGTTTAATCGATTCTTGTCCTCCATGATGTAATGGATCCCTGTAGTTGGTTTAGTTGTTTCTTGTCCTCCATGATGTAATGGATCCCTGTAGTTGGTTTAGTCGATTCTTGTCCTCCATGATGTAATGGATCCCTGTGTCACGGGTGGCACGGATGACAGGGTGGAGGCCACGCGCAGACGATCCCAGCGTGTGGCCCACCAGCCATAATGGTGGAGGATGGTCCGTCTCTTTCAGGGGCATTTACCTTCTGTGTTGATGGAGAGAAGGTGTGATGAGATCTCTCTATTATGGGGAGACGGCTGTGGAGGTCTTGTGCTCGGTCTGGTTTTATTCACCAATATTGTAGGTCACTAGGACCCAGCAGACTCCTTCCACCTTTATAAGGAGGTTCATTACCCTTCCTCGGTGCAGGTGATAGTTCCTTGTGCACACTTTATCCTTGCTCCAGCAGACGCTGAGGTTGTGGAGGTTGCTGAGTTCTGCTGTCAGATAAGTGTTTCCTTTTCCCAAATGTCTGTCTTCCCTGGTGTTTGTCTTTAGTTGATAGTGGAGGGGTCTAGTGAACCTCTCCATCTGATCCTTAGATAAGATAGATCTAGGATCAGAGAGGGACGAGGTTCGTGGTCGGCGACAGTTGAGGAGACTGTATAGGGACGTCAGGGCAGACAGGGTCAGCTCTAGGAAGTCTAGGGGTCACCGTCTCCTTCTTGTGCCCTTAGCATTAGGGACTCCTGATCCCCCCCCCCCGTCGTTATCCTACGCTGGGTGTCTTCCCCACTCCCAGCGTGACACCCTGTAATTGGTTTAGTCGATTCTTGTCCTCCATGATGTAATGGATCCCTGTAGTTGATTTAGTCGATTCTTGTCCTCTATGATGTAATGGATCCCTGTAGTTGGTTTAGTCGATTCTTGCCCTCTATGATGTAATGGATCCATGTAGTTGGTTTAGTCGATTCTTGTCGTCCATGATGTAATGGATCCCTGTAGTTGGTTTAGTCAATTCTTGCCCTCCATGATGTAATGGATCCCTGTAGTTGGTTTAATCGATTCTTGCCCTCCATGATGTAATGGATCCCTGTAGTTGGTTTAGTCGATTCTTGTCCTCCATGATGTAATGGATCCCTGTAATTGGTTTAGTCGATTCTTGTCCTCCATGATATAATGGATCCCTGTAGTTGGTTTAGTCGATTCTTGCCCTCTATGATGTAATGGATCCATGTAGTTGGTTTAGTCGATTCTTGTCGTCCATGATGTAATGGATCCCTGTAGTTGGTTTAGTCGATTCTTGTCGTCCATGATATAATGGATCCTTGTAGTTGGTTTAGTTGATTCTTGTCCTCCATGATGTAATGGATCCCTGTAGTTGGTTTAGTCGATTCTTGTCCTCCATGATATAATGGATCTCTGTAGTTGGTTTAGTCGATTCTTGTCGTCCATGATATAATGGATCCCTGTAGTTGGTTTAGTCGATTCTTGTCCTCCATGATGTAATGGATCCCTGTAGTTGGTTTAGTCGATTCTTGTCCTCCATGATGTAATGGATCCCTGTAGTTGGTTTAGTTGATTCTTGTCCTCCATGATGTAATGGATCCTTGTAGTTGTTTTAGTCGATTCTTGTCCTCCATGATGTAATGGATCCCTGTAGTTGGTTTGGTCGATTCTTGTCCTCCATGATGTAATGGATCCCTGTAGTTGGTTTAGTCGATTCTTGTTCTCTATGATGTAATGGATCCCTGTAGTTGGTTTAGTCGATTCTTGTCCTCTATGATGTAATGGATCCCTGTAGTTGGTTTAGTCGATTCTTGCCCTCTATGATGTAATGGATCCCTGTAGTTGGTTTAGTCGATTCTTGTCCTCCATGATGTAATGGATCTCTGTGGATCCTTCTCCAGTATATGATATGTAATGTCTCGCTCCCCTCCATGGATCTCTTTTTGCTTCCCCCAGGCGGTCTTGCTGCGCTCATGTACACAGACACGGTTCAGACCTTTGTGATAATTGGGGGCGCCTGTGTCCTCTCTGGATTCGGTAAGTTGCGCTTGGTCTCGGTCGCTCTCTGATGGGGGGTGACTCTGTTTATGGTTCCCTTGTGTTGTTGCAGCTTTTGTGGAGGTTGGGGGTTACGATTCTCTGATGGTGAAGTACATGAACTCCACTCCCAGTAATGTGGGCAATGTGTCGGCTGCGTGTGCGTCCCCCCGGCCGGACTCTCTCCACCTGCTACGTGACGCCTACACTGGAGACCTGCCATGGCCGGCGCTGATCCTGGGACTGACCATCGTGTCCACGTGGTACTGGTGCAGTGACCAGGTGAGGGCCGGCTCCTCGCTGCCTGCACTGTCCGGACCTGTATTCTGGGTAACGCCTGTGTGCCGCCCTCTTGTTTAGGTTATTGTTCAGCGCTGCCTGGCCGCCCGCTCTCTGACGGATGTGAAGTTGGGTTGTGTGTTATGCGGATATCTGAAGATCCTTCCCATGTTCCTCATGGTGATGCCCGGGATGATTAGCCGGGTCTTATACCCAGGTAAGATGTGGTGATGCCCCTCTAATGCTCAAACATTGTGCCCTTATCTATGGCTTTCTGATGTAGAACAAATGGGCAAAACTCCAACCATAGAGGAGCGTAGGGGACCCAGATAATGAGGGGGAGTCACCAGGGAGAATATGTCACATAGAGACAATGGAGCAGATTACTAAAAGCTGACAAATGGACTCTACGCCTTATACAGGGGATCAAGCACATCCCTCGTCATCAACGCTAAACCACACCTTACTTCTGCAGAGAGGATCTTATCATGTGTCACTGTATACAGGGAGCTCCCCCTAGTGGTGACTGCAGACAGGATCTTATCATGTATCTCTGTATACAGGGAGCTCCCCCTAGTGGTGACTGCAGACAGGATCTTATCATGTATCTCTGTATACAGGGAGCTCCCCCTAGTGGTGACTGCAGACAGAGTCTTATCATGTATCTCTGTATACAGAGCGCTCCCCCTAGTGGTGACTACAGACAGGATCTTATCATGTATCTCTGTATACAGGGAGCTCCCCCTAGTGGTGGCTGCAGACAGGATCTTATCATGTATCTCTGTATACAGGGAGCTCCCCCTAGTGGTGACTGCAGACAGAGTCTTATCATGTATCTCTGTATACAGAGCGCTCCCCCTAGTGGTGACTACAGACAGGATCTTATCATGTATCTCTGTATACAGGGAGCTCCCCCTAGTGGTGGCTGCAGACAGGATCTTATCATGTATCTCTGTATACAGGGAGCTCCCCCTAGTGGTGACTGCAGACAGGATCTTATGTATCTCTGTATACACGGAGCTCCCCCTAGTGGTGACTGCAGACAGGATCTTATCATGTATCTCTGTATACAGGGAGCTCCCCCTAGTGGTGACTGCAGACAAAATCTTATCATGTATCTCTGTATACAGGGAGCTCTCCCTAGTGGTGACTGCAGACAGGATCTTATCATGTATCTCTGTATACAGGGAGCTCCCCCTAGTGGTGACTGCAGACAGAATCTTATCATGTATCTCTGTATACAGGGAGCTCCTCCTAGTGGTGACTGCAGACAGGATCTTATCATGTGTCTCTGTATACAGGGAGCTCCCCCTAGTGGTGACTGCAGACAGAATCTTATCATGTATCTCTGTATACAGGGAGCTCCTCCTAGTGGTGACTGCAGACAGGATCTTATCATGTGTCTCTGTATACAGGGAGCTCCCCCTAGTGGTGACTGCAGACAGGATCTTATCATGTATCTCTGTATACAGGGAGCTCCCCCTAGTGGTGACTGCAGACAGAATCTTATCATGTATCTCTGTATACAGGGAGCTCTCCCTAGTGGTGACTGCAGACAGGATCTTATCATGTATCTCTGTAACCAGGGAGATCCCCCTAGTGGTGGCTGCAGATAGGATCTTATCATGTATCTCTGTATACAGGGAGATCCCCCTAGTGGTGGCTGCAGACAGGATCTTATCATGTATCTCTGTATACAGGGAGCTCTCCCTAGTGGTGACTGCAGACAGGATCTTATCATGTATCTTTGTATACAGGGAGATCCCCCTAGTGGTGGCTGCAGACAGGATCTTATCATGTATCTCTGTAACCAGGGAGATCCCCCTAGTGGTGACTGCAGACAAAATCTTATCATGTATCTCTGTATACAGGGAGCTCCCCCTAGTGGTGGCTGCAGACATGATCTTATCATGTATCTCTGTATATAGGGAGATCCCCCTAGTGGAGACTGCAGACAGGATCTTATCATGTATCTCTGTAACCAGGGAGATCCCCCTAGTGGTGGCTGCAGACAGGATCTTATCATGTATCTCTGTACACAGGAAGCTCCCCTAGTGGTGACTGCAGACAAAATCTTATCATGTATCTCTGTATACAGGGAGCTCTCCCTAGTGGTGACTGCAGACAGGATCTTATCATGTATCTCTGTATACAGGGAGATCCCCCTAGTGGTGGCTGCAGACAGGATCTTATCATGTATCTCTGTAACCAGGGAGATCCCCCTAGTGGTGACTGCAGACAAAATCTTATCATGTATCTCTGTATACAGGGAGCTCCCCCTAGTGGTGGCTGCAGACAGGATCTTATCATGTATCTCTGTGTACCAGGGAGATCCCCCTAGTGGTGACTGCAGACAAAATCTTATCATGTATCTCTGTATACAGGGAGATCCCCCTAGTGGTGACTACAGACAGGATCTTATCATGTATCTCTGCATACAGGGAGCTCCCCTAGTGGTGGCTGCAGACAGGATCTTCTCATATGTCACTGTATACAGGGAGCTCCCCCTAGTGGTGGCTGCAGACAGAATCTTATCATGTATCTCTGTATACAGGGAGCTCCCCCTAGTGGTGACTGCAGACAGGATCTTATCATGTATCTCTGTATACAGGGAGCTCCCCCTAGTGGTGACTGCAGACAAAATCTTATTATGTATCTCTGTATACAGGGAGCTCCCCCTAGTGGTGGCTGCAGACAGGATCTTATCATGTATCTCTGTATACAGGGAGATCCCCCTAGTGGTGGCTATAAAGAAATAAATTAGCAGATACTTCTGAATTTATATGAATGTCATTGCTGAATTCTGATGTTTCTGAATCCCCCAATAATGTCTGTGCCGCCTCTGTCCTGACCCATCATGTATTTGGCTGTTTCAGATGACGTTGCGTGCATTGTGCCATCTGAATGTAAACGGATTTGTGGAGCAGAGATTGGTTGTACAAATATCGCTTATCCAAAGCTGGTGGTGGAGCTGATGCCGAAAGGTTGGTACCACGAGATCCACGACTCATTCCCCAGATACAGGACGATCCCAGCTCTGGATCCACCTACACATTACACAAACACAGGAGACGTTCTGTCAATGGGACAAGTTTTGAGTCCAGTTTTGTGGAACTTATTGTTCTGTGTAATAATCTCTGGAGGTTCCTGTGCCAAAAATATAAGGTTTTACTCAATGACCTAAATATCAGAACATTAGTAGAATACTCCACAAGCTGACCCTATGTCAATCCCCCCCCGCCCCCCCTTCCCCAGTGCCGTGTCTGCCCCTCGTGTGCCGTGTCTGCCCCTCCCGTGCCGTGTCTGCCCCTCCCGTGCCGTGTCTACCCCTCCCGTGCCGTGTCTGCCCCTCCCGTGCCGTGTCTGCCCCTCCCGCGCCGTGTCTGCCCCTCCCGCGCCGTGTCTGCCCCTCCCGCGCCGTGTCTGCCCCTCCCGCGCCGTGTGTGCCCCTCCTGTGCCGTGTCTGCCCCTCCTGTGCCGTGTCTGCCCCTCCTGCGCCGTGTCTGTCCCTCCTGCGCCGTGTCTGCCCCTCCTGCGCCGTGTCTGCCCCTCGTGTGCCGTGTCTGCCCCTCCTGCGCCGTGTCTGTCCCTCCTGCACGGTCTGATGTTACCTCCTTTCTTTCGGTTAGGGCTTCGGGGACTGATGCTCGCTGTCATGTTGGCTGCTCTTATGAGCAGTCTGGCCTCCATCTTTAACAGCAGTGGTACCCTGTTCACCATGGACGTGTGGAGGAAGCTGAGGCCGCAGGCTGCAGAGAAGGAGCTCCTGCTGGTGGGGCGGTAGGTGCCATGGTCGGTCCTGGGGCAGGAGATTGTCCATGATCAGGGTCACCTCTCTCGCTCTTCTCTCAGGGTGTGGACCGTCTGCCTCGTGGCCTTTAGCATCGCATGGATTCCAGTCGTCCAAGCGGCACAAGGAGGACAGTTGTTTGATTATATTCAATCCGTGGCGAGTTTCCTGGCACCGCCGATCGCCGCCGTCTTCTTCCTGGCGCTGTTTGTAAAAAGAGTCAATGAACCAGTAAGGGGACATCTTCCTAGAGAAAAGGACAAGTACATGAGCCTCAGGTGTCACCTATATCTCCCCCTCCCCCCATACAGCCCTACATCTCTACCCGCCCCCCATACCGCCCTAAATCTCACCCCTTCCCCCAAACAGCCCTACATCTCACCCCCTCCCCCCATACAGCCCTACATCTCACCCCTTCACCCATATAGCACTAGATCTCCTCCCTCCCCCCATACAGCCCTGGATCTCACCCCTCCCCCTATACAGCACTAGATCTCCTCCCTCCCCTCATACAGCCCTGGATCTCACCCCTCCCCCCATACAGCACTAGATCTCCTCCCTCCCCTCATACAGCCCTGGATCTCACCCCTCCCCCCATACAGCACTAGATCTCCTCCCTCCCCCCATATAGCACTAGATCTCCTCCCTCCCCTCATACAGCCCTGGATCTCACCCCTTCCCCTATATAGCACTAGATCTCCTCTCTCTCCCCCATACAGCCCTGGATCTCACCCCTCCCCTCATACAGCACTAGATCTCCTCCCTCCCCCCATATAGCACTAGATCTCCTCCCTCCCCCCATACTGCCCTAATCTCACCCCTCCCCCCATACAGCCCTACATCTCACCCCTCCCCCCATATAGCACTAGATCTCCTCCCTCCCCCCATACTGCCCTAAATCTCCCCCTTTCCCCCATACAGCCCTGGATCTCACACCTCCTATACATCACCTGTCATATAGTATATAACCCTTCCCATCCCCCACTATTCATCACCTATTGCAGATTGGCATGAGAAAAACTAATCTCTCCCCCTCTGAATCTTCTGCTTTTACATATAAAGACAATAAAACATCTGATCTGTACAAGACCTTAAACTTGATTATGGCTTCCCCTGTGCCGGGGGTCTCCACCATAGAGCAGGGGGGTGCTGGTTGATTATGGCTTCCTCTGTGCCGGGGGTCTCCACCGTAGAGTAGGTGGCTGCTGGTTGATTATGGCTTCCCCTGTGTCGGGGGTCTCCACCATAGAGCAGGGTAGTGCTGGTTGATTATGGCTTCCCCTGTGCCGGGGTCTCCACCTAGAGTAGGTGGCTGCTGGTTGATTATGGCCTTCCCCTTTCGGGTCTCCACCATAGAGCATGGCTGCTGGTTGATTATGCTCCCCTGTGCCGGGGTCATCCACCATGATCGTCACGGGTGCCGTTGATTAGCTATCCCTGTGCCGGGTCTCCACCATAAGCATGGGCTCTCCATTAGCATATGATCTCTCCCTCTCCCCATAAGCATCTGGATTACTCCCATTACGCCCTGATTCTGGCTCCTCACCTAATATGCCTGCTTGATTCACTGGCTTCCCCTGTAGCCGTGGTCTCCCCTCCCTATACTGCCTGGTGATTATCTCTCCCCTTACGCCGGTCTCCACCTATAGATAGGTAGCTGCTGTTGATATGCTTCCCCTCGGTCTCCACCATAAGCAGCTGGATGTCTGTTGATTAATGTCTTCCCCTTCCGGGTCTCCACCTAGACAGCTGGATCTCAGCTCTGATTATGGCTTCCCTGTCGGGGTCTCCACCATAGAGTAGTGGCTGCTGGTTGATTATGCTTCCCCTGTGCGGGTCTCCACCATAGAGAGGTGGTGCTGGTTGATTATGGCTTCCCTGTGCCGGGTCTCCACCATAGAGCAGGGGGTGCTGGTTGATTATGGCTTCCTCTGTGCCGGGGTCTCCACCATAGAGTAGGTGGCTGCTGGTTGATTATGGCTTCCCCTGTGCCGGGGTCTCACCATATAGCAGGGTGCTGTTGATTATGGCTTCCCCTGTGCCGGGGGTCTCCACCATAGAGCAGGGGGTGCTGGTTGATTATGGCTTCCCCTGTGCCGGGGTCTCCACCATAAGCAGGGGTGCTGGTTGATTATGGCTTCCCTGTGCCGGGGTCTCCACCATAGAGCAGGGAGTGCTGGTTGATTATGGCTTCCCCTGTGCCGGGGGTCTCCACCATAGAGTAGGTGGCTGCTGTTGATTATGGCTTCCCCTGTGTCGGGGTCTCCACCATAAGTAGGTGGCTGCTGGTTGATTATGGCTTCCCCTGTGCCGGGGGTCTCCACCATAGAGCAGGGGGGTGCTGGTTGATTATGGCTTCCTCGTGCCGGGGGTCTCCACCATAGAGTAGGTGGCTGCTGGTTGATTATGGCTTCCCCTGTGTCGGGGGTCTCCACCATAGAGAGGTGGTGCTGGTTGATTATGGCTTCCCTGTGTCGGGGGTCTCCACCATAGAGAGGTGGCTGCTGGTTGATTATGGCTTCCCCTGTGCCGGGGGTCTCCACCATAGAGCAGGGGGTGCTGGTTGATTATGGCTTTCCCTGTGCCGGGGGTCTCCACCATAGAGCAGGGGGGTGCTGGTTGATTATGGCTTCCTCTGTGCCGGGGGTCTCCACCGTAGAGTAGGTGGCTGCTGGTTGATTATGGCTTCCCCTGTGCGGGGGTCTCCACCATAGAGCAGGGGTGCTGGTTGATTATGGCTTCCCCTGTGCCGGGGGTCTCCACCATAGAGCAGGGGTGCTGGTTGATTATGGCTTCCCCTGTGCCGGGGGTCTCCACCATAGAGCAGGGGTGTGGTTGATACTTCCCATGGCGGTCTCCACCTAGAGTGTCTCTGGTTGATTATGCTCGTGGGGGTCTCCACCATAGAGTAGGTGGCTGCTGGTTGATTATGCTTCCCCTGTGCGGGGTCTCCACCATAGAGTAGGTGGCTGCTGGTTGATTATGGCGTTCCCTGTGCGGGGTCTCCACCATAGAGCAGGGGGGTGCTGGTTGATTATGGCTTCTCCCTGTGCCGGGGGTCTCCACCATAGAGTCAGGTGGCTGCTGGTTGATTATGGCTTCCCCTGTGCCGGGGTCTCCACCATAGAGCAGGTGGCTGCTGGTTGATTATGGCTTCCCCTGTGTCGGGGTCTCCACCATAGAGTAGGTGGCTGCTGGTTGATATGCTTCCCCTGTGCCGGGGTCTCCACCATAAGCAGGTGGTGCTGGTTGATTATGGCTTCCCTGTGCCGGGGGTCTCCACCATAGAGCAGGGGGGTGCTGGTTGATTATGGCTTCCTCTGTGCCGGGGGTCTCCACCGTAGAGTAGGTGGCTGCTGGTTGATTATGGCTTCCCTGTGTCGGGGGTCTCCACCATAGAGTGGGTGGCTGCTGTTGATTATGGCTTCCTGTGTCGGGGGTCTCCACCAAGAGTAGGTGGTGCTGGTTGATTATGGCTTCCCCTGTGCCGGGGGTCTCCACCATAAGCAGGGAGGTGGCTGTGGTTGATTATGGCTTCCCTGTGTCGGGGGTCTCCACCATAGAGTAGGTGGCTGCTGGTTGATTATGGCTTCCCCTGTGCCGGGGGTCTCCACCATAGAGCAGGGGGGTGCTGGTTGATTATGGCTTCCCTGTGCGGGGTCTCCACCATAGAGTAGGTGGCTGCTGGTTGATTATGGCTTCCCCTGTGTCGGGGGTCTCCACCATAGAGCTAGGGGGGTGCTGGTTGATTATGGCTTTCCCCTGTGCCGGGGGTCTCCACCAATAGAGCAGGGGGTGCTGGTTGATTATGGCTTCCCTGTGCCGGGGGTCTCCACCATAGAGTAGGTGGCTGCTGGTTGATTATGGCTTCCCTGTGCCGGGGTCTCCACCATAGAGCAGGGGGGTGCTGGTTGATTATGGCTTCCCTGTGCCGGGGGTCTCCACCATAGAGTAGGTGGTGCTGGTTGATTATGGCTTCCCTGTGCCGGGGGTCTCCACCATAGAGTAGGTGGCTGCTGGTTGATTATGGCTTCCCTGTGCCGGGGGTCTCCACCATAGAGAGGGTGGCTGCTGGTTGATTATGGCTTCCCTGTGCGGGGGTCTCCACCATAGAGTAGGTGGCTGCTGGTTGATTATGGCTTCCCTGTGCCGGGGGTCTCCACCATAGAGTAGGTGGCTGCTGGTTGATTATGGCTTCCCTGTGCCGGGGGTCTCCACCATAGAGTAGGGGGTGCTGGTTGATTATGGCTTCCCCTGTGCGGGGGTCTCCACCATAGAGAGGGGGTGGTTGATTATGGCTTCCCTGTGCCGGGGGTCTCCACCGTAGAGTAGGTGGCTGCTGGTTGATTATGGCTTCCCCTGTGTCGGGGGTCTCCACCATAGAGTAGGTGGCTGCTGGTTGATTATGGCTTCCCCTGTGTCGGGGGTCTCCACCATAGAGCAGGGGGGTGCTGGTTGATTATGGCTTCCCCTGTGCCGGGGGTCTCCACCATAGAGCAGGGGGGTGCTGGTTGATTATGGCTTTCCCTGTGTCGGGGGTCTCCACCATAGAGTAGGTGGCTGCTGGTTGATTATGGCTTCCCCTGTGTCGGGGGTCTCCACCATAGAGTAGGTGGCTGCTGGTTGATTATGGCTTCCCCTGTGTCGGGGGTCTCCACCATAGAGTAGGTGGCTGCTGGTTGATTATGGCTTCCCCTGTGTCGGGGGTCTCCACCATAGAGTAGGTGGCTGCTGGTTGATTATGGCTTCCCCTGTGCCGGGGGTCTCCACCATAGAGCAGGGGGGTGCTGGTTGATTATGGCTTTCCCTGTGCCGGGGGTCTCCACCATAGAGTAGGTGGCTGCTGGTTGATTATGGCTTCCCCTGTGCCGGGGGTCTCCACCATAGAGCAGGGGGGTGCTGGTTGATTATGGCTTTCCCTGTGCCGGGGGTCTCCACCATAGAGCAGGGGGGTGCTGGTTGATTATGGCTTCCTCTGTGCCGGGGGTCTCCACCGTAGAGTAGGTGGCTGCTGGTTGATTATGGCTTCCCCTGTGTCGGGGGTCTCCACCATAGAGTAGGTGGCTGCTGGTTGATTATGGCTTCCCCTGTGCCGGGGGTCTCCACCATAGAGCAGGGGGGTGCTGGTTGATTATGGCTTTCCCTGTGCCGGGGGTCTCCACCATAGAGCAGGGGGGTGCTGGTTGATTATGGCTTCCTCTGTGCCGGGGGTCTCCACCATAGAGTAGGTGGCTGCTGGTTGATTATGGCTTCCCCTGTGTCGGGGGTCTCCACCATAGAGTAGGTGGCTGCTGGTTGATTATGGCTTCCCCTGTGCCGGGGGTCTCCACCAGAGAGCAGGGGGGTGCTGGTTGATTATGGCTTCCCCTGTGCCGGGGGTCTCCACCATAGAGCAGGGGGGTGCTGGTTGATTATGGCTTCCTCTGTGCCGGGGGTCTCCACCATAGAGTAGGTGGCTGCTGGTTGATTATGGCTTCCCCTGTGCCGGGGGTCTCCACCATAGAGCAGGGAGTGCTGGTTGATTATGGCTTCCCCTGTGCTGGGGGTCTCCACCATAGAGTAGGTGGCTGCTGGTTGATTATGGCTTCCCCTGTGTCGGGGGTCTCCACCATAGAGTAGGTGGCTGCTGGTTGATTATGGCTTCCCCTGTGCCGGGGGTCTCCACCATAGAGCAGGGGGGTGCTGGTTGATTATGGCTTCCTCTGTGCCGGGGGTCTCCACCAAAGAGTAGGTGGCTGCTGGTTGATTATGGCTTCCCCTGTGCCGGGGGTCTCCACCATAGAGCAGGGGGGTGTGGTTGATTATGGCTTCCTCTGTGCCGGGGGTCTCCACCATAGAGCAGGGGGGTGCTGGTTGATTATGGCTTCCCCTGTGCCGGGGGTCTCCACCATAGAGTAGGTGGCTGCTGGTTGATTATGGCTTCCCCTGTGCCGGGGGTCTCCACCATAGAGCAGGGGGGTGCTGGTTGATTATGGCTTCCCCTGTGCCGGGGGTCTCCACCATAGAGTAGGGGTGTGCTGGTTGATTATGGCTTCCCCTGTGCCGAGGGTCTCCATTAGTGGCGTAACTTCAGGCCCAGAGGCCCCGATGCGAAAGCTCCAACGGGGCTCCCAATTATTGCAAATCTTTAGTAGCATTAGTTGTTTTCTATGAGCCAAAGGAACTTTTGGGGCCCCCCTAGGCTGCAGGGCCCGGGGTCGATCGCAATCCCTGCACCTGTTGTAGTTACGCCCCTGGTCTCCACCATAGTGCAGGGGGGTGCTGATTGATTATGGCTTCCCCTGTGCCGGGGGTCTCCACCATAAAGCAGGGGGGTGCTGGTTGATTATGGCTTCCCCTGTGCCAGGGTCTCCACCATAGCGCAGGGTGGTGCTGGTTGATTATGGCTTCCCCTGTGCCAGGGTCTCCACCGTAGAGCAGGGGGGTGCTGGTTGATTATGGCTTCCCCTTTGCCGGGGTCTCCACCATAGCGCAGGGTGGTGCTGGTTGATTATGGTTTCCCCTGTGCCGGGGGTCTCCACCATAGAGCAGGGGGTGCTGGTTGTTTATGGCTTCCCCTGTGCCGGGGGTCTCCACCATAGAGCAGGGGAGTGCTGGTTGATTATGGCTTCCCCTGTGCCGGGGTCTCCACCATAGCGCAGGGTGGTGCTGGTTGATTATGGTTTCCCCTGTGCCGGGGTTCTCCACCATAAAGCAGGGGGGTGCTGGTTGTTTATGGCTTCCCCTGTGCCGGGGGTCTCCACCATAGAGCAGGGGAGTGCTGGTTGATTATGGCTTCCCCTGTGCCGGGGGTCTCCACCATAGCGCAGGGTGGTGCTGGTTGATTATGGCTTCCCCTGTGCTGGGGGTCTCCACCATAGCGTAGGTGGGTGCTGGTTGATTATGGCTTCCCCTGTGCCAGGGTCTCCACCATAGCGCAGGGTGGTGCTGGTTGATTATGGTTTCCCCTGTGCCGGGGGTCTCCACCATAGCGCAGGGTGGTGCTGGTTGATTATGGTTTCCCCTGTGCCGGGGTTCTCCACCATAGAGCAAAGGGGTGCTGGTTGATTATGGCTTCCCCTGTGCCGGGGGTCTCCACCATAGAGCAGAGGGGTGCTGGTTGATTATGGTTTCCCCTGTGCCAGGGTCTCCACCATAGCGCAGGGTGGTGCTGGTTGATTATGGTTTCCCCTGTGCCGGGGTCTCCACCATAGAGCAGGGGGGTGCTGGTTGATTATGGTTTCCCCTGTGCCGGGGTTCTCCACCATAGAGCAAAGGGGTGCTGGTTGATTATGGCTTCCTCTGTGCCGGGGGTCTCCACCATAGAGCAGGGTGGAGCTGTTTAATTACAGCTTCCCCTATGCCGGGGGTCTCCACCATAGAGCAGGGGGTGCTGGTTGATTATGGCTTCCATTGTGCTGGGGGTCTCCACCGTAGAGCAGGGGGGTGCTGGTTGATTATGGCTTCCCCTGTGCCGGTGGTCTCCACCATAGAGCAGGGGGGTGCTGGTTGATTATGGTTTCCCCTGTGCCGGGGGTCTCCACTGTAGAGCAGGGGGTGCTGGTTGATTATGGTTTCCCCTGTGCCGGGGGTCTCCACTGTAGAGCAGGGGGTGCTGGTTGATTATGGCTTCCCCTGTGCCGGGGGTCTCCACCATAGCGTAGGTGGGTGCTGGTTGATTATGGCTTCCCCTGTGCCGGGGGTCTCCACCATAGAGCAGGGGGGTGCTGGTTGATTATGGCTTCCCCTGTGCCGGGGGTCTCCACCATAGAGCAGGGGGGTGCTGGTTGATTATGGCTTCCCCTGTGCAGGGGGTCTCCACCATAGAGCAGGGGGATGGTGTTTGATTATGGCTTCCCCTGTGTCGGGGGTCTCCACCATAGAGTAGGTGGCTGCTGGTTGATTATGGCTTCCCCCATGGTGGCGGTTTCCACCATAACATTGGTGTAACAGCTGTCACACTCTGGTCAGGAGAGCTGCCGGCCGCTCCGTGTGATCCTCGTCCATGTTATACTGCGTCTGACGGGTTTAGGGTCTCACATAATCCTCATTTCGGGGCGTCTTCCTGATGGTTTCCACTGGCCCCCCGCATGCAGCTCTCCTGTAATGGGGCACTTTGTTTTTGCTTTCCTGATGTGTTGCAGATCTCCCCTGATCTCATCCACTTGCTGTGCGGCTTTCATCTGTGTCTCTCTCCACAGGGGGCTTTTTGGGGCCTGATCGGGGGCCTGATTCTAGGTCTGTGCCGCATGGTGCCAGAATTCATATTTGGCTCTGGAAGCTGCTCTGCCCCGAGCTCGTGCCCGGCGCTGATCTGTGGGGTGCATTACCTCTACTTTGCCATAATCCTGTTCTTCTGTACTGCGCTCATTATTGTTGGTGTATCGTACTGCACCGCTCCTATCCCAGAATCACAGGTGAGGAATGCCGAGGGTTCATGTATTAATGTGCTCACATTCCCTTGATGTCACTGGTCGTTAATGATCCTACAGTGGACACATGCCGCCTGTACTGTCATACACTTCTACATTACTGCGTCACACGCCAGGGATAGTCTCCGGGGCAGCTCTGACGTGGTGCCACACGCCAGGGATAGTCTCCGGGGGCAGCTCTGACGTGGTGCCACACGCCAGGGATAGTCTCCGGGGGCAGCTCTGACGTGGTGCCACACGCCAGGGATAGTCTCCGGGGCAGCTCTGACGGGTGCCACACGCCAGGGATAGTCTCCGGGGGCAGCTCTGATGTGGTGCCACACGCCAGGGATAGTCTCCGGGGGCAGCTCTGACGTGGTGCCACACGCCAGGGATAGTCTCCGGGGGCAGCTCTGATGTGGTGCCACACGCCAAGGATAGTCTCCGGGGGCAGCTCTGACGTGGTGCCACACGCCAGGGATAGTCTCCGGGGGCAGCTCTGATGTGGTGCCACACGCCAGGGATAGTCTCCGGGGGCAGCTCTGATGTGGTGCCACACGCCAGGGATAGTCTCCGGGGGCAGCTCTGACGTGGTGCCACACGCCAGGGATAGTCTCCGGGGGCAGCTCTGATGTGGTGGGCTGGCTTCTGCTTTCCACATCCCACGTGCCACCTAAGGTGCCCCCTTCCCCGTGGCATCACAGTCTCCCTCAGGGATGGCAGCCACACTGGCTCACATTGCTCTGTCTCTTCACAGCTTCATCGCTTGGTGTTCAGCCTCCGGTACAGTCAGGAACCAGAGAAGGAACCGGGGAGTTCAGGTAGGTCAGGACCCTGGACTATTAATTACACGGAGACCTATAGTCTTGTATGATCACCGGCTGCAGACACATTCACCACAGTGGGCGGCCGGGAGTCACCGTTCCACACCGATAACTCACCTGGATTACAGGAAGCCACGAATGAAACAGAAACAAGTTCTCTAGGTGGCCATCATCAATCCAAGAACAAAGCCGAGCGTTGTAGACCCCAATACTCTGCGGCAAAAGACGGAGGTTCCCTCCCCGCTGCAGAGTCACAAAGTAAAAACTAGGAACCGTCCAATTCACAGGAGAATCCAGTTACTGTTCTTCCATTAAATACAATTCTTATATTTGATGCCATAGAATCGGTAATCACAGGAGGGCGCAACCATTGACGCGTTTCAACTCATACAAGTCTTAGTCATAGCTAATATTCAACATCTCCAAAGTTGTATAAGGCCGGAGTCACACGTCCGATGGATAACCAGACGTGTTACATGGTCCATTATTGATCTTCATAGGGCAATCTGTGTGTCTGTGTGACACGTACCAGAGAGAAACGCGTGACACGTACCGGAGAGAAACGCGTGACACGTACCAGAGAGAAACGCGTGACACGTATCAGAGAGAAACGCGTGACACGTACCGGAGAGAAACGCGTGACACGTACCGGAGAGAAACGCGTGACACGTACCGGAGAGAAACGCGTGACACGTACCGGAGAGAAACGCGTGACACGTACCAGAGAGAAACGCATGCCACTGCAATAAATGAAGATCTTTATGTGTAAAAGATATGCAATGATAGATGGAGAGAAAAATAGAGGTAAAAAAATCAATATCCAGATAATGCCAAACACCTATGATATATCCCCCACCCGACATATCCTCAGCTTGAACCCTTTAGTGCATTTCATATGGCACTAACGAGTGTTTAGCCTTGTATTTAGGCAAAAAATAATGAACTGACAAAAATGACGTGGGGTCTTGCCTATTTTTGATCACCAGCTACAGTAAAGCAGACCGCTACAGACAACAGCTGGCGGCTTAACCTTGGCTGGTTTTCAAAAATTTATTTTTAATTATTTACTTATATATAAATAATTTTAAAGACCATGGAGTCCCTCCATTTTGGAAAACCAGCCAAAGTAGCTGGGGTCTGGTATTCTCAGGGTGGGAAGGGCCGTCTATAATGGGCCCTCCACACCTGAAAATAGCAGGCCACAGCAGCCCCAGAACTGGCGCCGCCATAAGATGTGCCAATCCTGGAGCTTCAGCCCAGCTACTCCCGCTGCCCTGGTGCGGTGGCAAATGGAGTAATAGAAGGGGTTAAAGACAGCTGAGAATTGACAGCTGTCATCAAGCCCCGGATTGGTAATGGTCAGGCCTCTATAAGACCTATATCACCAATCCAGTCAGTAAACAGTGAGAAAAATCCTTTATGTGCATGTTATTTTAAAATAAAGCAGACAACTCTGTTACCCATTAATCCCAAACATACCCTCCACAATATTTCACTGCACAATGTCCCTCGATGAAGCTTACAGCTCTGCCACTCGCACTGAGCGTTCAGTGGGAGTAGTGCTCGGCGGCTGAGTAGCGACGTCAAGACAGTTAATTTGAGGTCACAGCTAGCGTGGTTCCCACAGTACCTCAGCCACAATATCAAATGAACTCTGACCTCACCACTCTCACTGCTGCGGCTGTCAATTTCAGAGAGCTGCTCGCAATGAGCAGATGCTGTAATGTCTCCACTCATCGCAATGTAGCAGAGCCGGCGAGACTTGTCAAGAGACATCGTGTTGTGAATTTACTCTCGGATCTGGGTATGTTTGGCATTAATAAATGGGTTAAAGAGGGTTGTCTGTTTTGTTTAAAGCTATTTTTTAAACTGTTTTCTGACTGGCTTGGTAATGTGGGGGTATTATAGAAACCAAATATTATGGATAATTTAATATTTTGAAATATTAATAAGTTGCCTGCCCCGGCCTAATAGATATGGACCAAGTGCCAGCGTGAAAGTATAACATCAGACACACAGGGTCAGATGTACATTCTCCTTGGTCAGCTCCAAAGTGCAATCCCAAGTGACCTTTATTTGAACAGGTATGAACTTATAAAATCTCAGTAAGGGGCTTGGCCAGCCGTACTGAGATGTATTCATTGGTCAGTGTCTTGGATAATGGGCTAGTCCATGGGTGGTTCCATGAGGTCATCAGGTGGTGTGGTTGCGCTCCTTCCCTTCTGAGCCCTGCCGTGCGCCTAAACAGTGGTTTATCACCACATATGAGGTATCGATGTACTCAGGAGAAATTGCCCAACAAATTTTAGGATCCATTTTATCCTGTTCCCCATGTGAAAATGAAAGAATTGAGGCTAAAAGAACAATTTTGTTAGAAAAATTAAAATGTCCATTTTTTCCTTCCACGTTGCTTTAGTTCCTGTGAAGCACCTGAAGGATTAATAATCTTCTTAAATGTAGTGTTGAGTAGCTTGAGGGGTGCAGTTTTTGGAATGGTGTCACTTTTGGGTGTAATCTGTCATGTAAACCCCTCAAAGGGACTTCACATGTGATGAGGTCACTAAAAAATGGTTTTGTAAATTTGGCTGGAAAAATGAAAAATTACTCATGAACTTTGACCCCTTAAAACTTCCTAACAAAAAGATTTTTTTTTTCCAAAATTGTGCTGATGTGAAGTAACGTGTGGGAAATGTTATTTATTAACTATTTTGTGGCACAGAAATCTCTGGTTTAGCAGAATAAAACTTCAAAATTTGAAAATTGCGAAATTTTCCAAATTTTTGCCAAATTTTTGATTTTTTCACAAATAAACGCAAAAATAATCGACCAAAATTTACTTCTAACATGAAGCCCAATATGTCACGAAAAAACAATCTCACAATCGCTAGGATCCGTTGAAGCTCCAGAGTTATCACCTCATAGAGGAACACTGGTCAGAATTGACAAAAATGCCAAGGTCTTTAGGGTCAGAATAGGCCAGGGGTGAAGGGGTTAATAGCGTCACTGGGTCATTCCATATCAAGTGATGGAAATATTAATATTTTTTCTCCCTGACGTCTTTAGATTTATTTTTTCTCTATGACGTACATGGAACTTTAGTTAATTACAAATTAAAAGTTTTGAATGTTTTTTTCTTCATCAGTTAATGTTTTTATGAAATTTATATGAATTTTTATGGATTTATATGAAACATCCAATCTTATTCTGGCCTAAGATTTTTTTCTTGTTGTGTCCAGTTTTTTTAAAGATGATAAAATATTGTTCCTTGAGAAGTGTGAGAAAAATACAGTTAATATTAAGTAAGGGAGCTGGGTAATAAATACACAGATTTACAGTACACGAGATAGAACTGTGTTACTATAAAGTGAGTATTAGGGCAGCGCATACTTGTCTGTCTGCGGATAAACGCTGCGGTTTTGGCAGCTTTTTTCTACCAAGTTTTTACCACATCTCCATTAGTTTTTTTAATCGCTAGTGAAAACGATGGCAGCTTTTTTTTATATAGTGATAAATGCTGCGTTTATTGCAGCGATCAAGCAGTAGTGCAAGCAGTGATTTACTCACTCTGTCAGTGCAAGTGTTTAACCCCATTGAAATCATTGTGGGGCGTTTTTCTGAAAGATGATCACTCAGAATAGCGCTGTGTGTTTATTAGCTCTTAATAAGAAAAGCATTAAACTATTAATATAAATTTACTCAATCTTTAAACACACTCACCAATATTCTAACACACCGACTGCCTTGATGCCTTTGTACAGACTATTGTTTGTTCCAGGTGTCAGGACATGAAAGCTCTGTCTTACTTCCTGACTCTGCGGTGGGCGGATACTTAACATGATTGACAGCTGCTGCCTGTCATCTGCTGTGCAGTCACTGTCTACCCCTGTTCATTCTCATGTTGAGACCTAACAAAGCTTTCTCCTCTGTCCTCTAAGCTGTAACATAATAAAATAATACAGGAATATCTAACAATCATGGATTATTTGGTAATTATAGACCCCGCACTTTTACACCACAGGCTCAACAGATCTGAATTCAAGATTTTCGAATTGACGCTATAATAGTTAAATATTTTAAAATTCGCGATCACACCTTGAATTTTGGTACAGATGTGGGAGGAGCAGAGCAAGCACAGGGGCAGTTTTGGGAATTTAAACCGCTTTTTCGGAAATACGTTATAAAATGTTGCGTTTGTGTTCACATGGGTAAAATATTACCAGCGATCCTCGTGTGACAGATCTGGTGAAAGCCTGTACAGCGCTGAGTAGAATGGGGCGTATTGTGTGTCTTATTTCTAGCCTGAGATATGAGGAGAAATGTAAAGTCAGAGGAGGACACAATTTGCACTTTTTAAAAATCTGTAAAAAATGAACTGATGAAGAAAAAAATAAAAACTTTTATTTTGTAATTAACTAAAGTTCCATGTACATCACATAGATGAAATAAATCTAAAGACGTCAGGGAGAAAATCTTCCTATTTCATCACTTGATATGGAATGACCTTATTTTGCCTTTTAATTGATAAAACCCCGGAGCGGGGGAGACCGGAAAAAGGTTTTATTAAGAAGAGAAGCAGCGTGGATGGATGGTGACCCTGGGGATGTGTCTGGTGCGGGTGGTGACCCCGGAGATGTGTCTGGTGCGGACGGTGACCCCGGAGATGTGTCTGGTGCGGATGGAGACCCCGGAGATGTGTCTGGTGCGGATGGTGACCCCGGAGATGTGTCTGGTGCGGATGGAGACCCCGGAGATGTGTCTGGTGCGGATGGAGACCCCGGAGATGTGTCTGGTGCGGATGGTGACCCCGGAGATGTGTCTGGTGACCCCGGAGATGTGTCTGGTGCGGATGGTGACCCCGGAGATGTGTCTGGTGACCCCGGAGATGTGTCTGGTGCGGATGGTGACCCCGGAGATATGTCTGGTGACCCCGGAGATGTGTCTGGTGACCCCGGAGATGTGTCTGGTGACCCCGGAGATGTGTCTGGTGCGGATGGTGACCCCGGAGATGTGTCTGGTGACCCCGGCGATGTGTCTGGTGCGGATGGTGACCCCGGAGATGTGTCTGGTGACCCCGGAGATGTGTCTGGTGCGGATGGTGACCCCGGAGATGTGTCTGGTGACCCCGGAGATGTGTCTGGTGACCCCGGAGATGTGTCTGGTGCGGATGGTGACCCCGGAGATGTGTCTGGTGACCCCGGAGATGTGTCTGGTGCGGATGGTGACCCCGGAGATGTGTCTGGTGACCCCGGAGATGTGTCTGGTGCGGATGGTGACCCCGGAGATGTGTCTGGTGACCCCGGAGATGTGTCTGGTGACCCCGGAGATGTGTCTGGTGCGGATGGTGACCCCGGAGATGTGTCTGGTGACCCCGGAGATGTGTCTGGTGCGGATGGTGACCCCGGAGATGTGTCTGGTGACCCCGGAGATGTGTCTGGTGACCCCGGAGATGTGTCTGGTGCGGATGGTGACCCCGGAGATGTGTCTGGTGACCCCGGAGATGTGTCTGGTGCGGATGGTGACCCCGGAGATGTGTCTGGTGACCCCGGAGATGTGTCTGGTGCGGATGGTGACCCCGGAGATGTGTCTGGTGCGGATGGTGACCCCGGAGATGTGTCTGGTGACCCCGGAGATGTGTCTGGTGCGGATGGTGACCCCGGAGATGTGTCTGGTGCGGATGGAGACCCCGGAGATGTGTCTGGTGACCTCGGAGATGTGTCTGGTGCGGATGGTGACCCCGGAGATGTGTCTGGTGACCCCGGAGATGTGTCTGGTGCGGATGGTGACCCCGGAGATGTGTCTGGTGACCCCGGAGATGTGTCTGGTGCGGATGGTGACCCCGGAGATGTGTCTGGTGACCCCGGAGATGTGTCTGGTGCGGATGGTGACCCCGGAGATGTGTCTGGTGCGGATGGTGACCCCGGAGATGTGTCTGGTGACCCCGGAGATGTGTCTGGTGCGGATGGTGACCCCAGAGATGTGTCTGGTGACCCCGGAGATGTGTCTGGTGACCCCGGAGATGTGTCTGGTGCGGATGGTGACCCCGGAGATGTGTCTGGTGCGGATGGTGACCCCGGAGATGTGTCTGGTGACCCCGGAGATATGTCTGGTGCGGATGGTGACCCCGGAGATGTGTCTGGTGACCCCGGAGATGTGTCTGGTGCGGATGGTGACCCCGGAGATGTGTCTGGTGCGGATGGAGACCCCGGAGATGTGTCTGGTGCGGATGGTGACCCCGGAGATGTGTCTGGTGACCCCGGAGATGTGTCTGGTGCGGATGGTGACCCCGGAGATGTGTCTGGTGCGGATGGAGACCCCGGAGATGTGTCTGGTGCGGATGGTGACCCCGGAGATGTGTCTGGTGACCCCGGAGATGTGTCTGGTGCGGATGGTGACCCCGGAGATGTGTCTGGTGACCCGGAGATGTGTTCTGGTGCGGACGGTGACCCCGGAGATGTGTCTGGTGCGGATGGAGACCCCGGAGATGTGTCTGGTGCGGATGGTGACCCGGAGATGTGTCTGGTGACCCCGGAGATGTGTCTGGTGCGGATGGTGACCCCGGAGATGTGTCTGGTGCAGATTCTAGACGAGCCCTCATAGAATAATTAGGGGAAATGTGTTATCAGGGTCGTGTTGTTGCGTTTTTGCACATATATTTGTAATTCGGAGTAATGACGTGAGGTCACCGGGAGGTCGGGGTGATCACGCTGCCCCCTCCTGTCATCTTATGGAAGAACCAGAACCTTCTCCTTCTGTGCAGGAAGTAACATGGAAACGCGTCACTTCAGTATTTATCACTGGTTCTGACTTATAAATGCTGAACGTGTGACCGTGGCCCCAGGCTGCCGCTCGCTGGATCACGGCCATTGGCTTCTCTCGCGCTGCAGAGCTGACGCTTCCTGGCAGCATGTGACAGCGCCATAGTCTTGGCCCATATAGGCAGAGACCTGTCACAGTCAGCGAGCAGCTGCCGGGGAACCGCCAGTACTCAGGTCAGACCTGCCTGTCCTCCAGCCCGGGGTGGATGAATGCTGCCCACAGTTTCCACAGTATGGTTCTGCTGACCAGTTCGCTTTAAGGCCTCTATCAGCACAGAATGACTGTTCCAACCAAGCACAGGCGCTGGTGTATTTGGCGGACAGACATCTATCCTCACCCTTCTCTGCTCTAAAGTCAGAGCTGTCAATCAAAGAAGAGGGGGTGGAGATAGAGAAAACAAGCCGGTGTGGCAGTGGATGTAGATGGCCGCCATGATGTACGAGCGCCTGTGCTTGGTTTGATCAGTCATTCTGTTCTGACAGACACCATGTAAATCACAATCTATTGCACTTGTTACCGCCATCCCATCTGCCATAGCAGGACCTATGCTGACCGCGCACCCATAGAAGCTGAACCATTCTCCCTATCCAGAGCCACCTCTTGTGCCGCAGCACCATTGTGGCACCAGGGTGTGTGGAGGGTACGGTACATTCAGAAGAGCACTCATACAAGAATCTCGGTGTTTGCAATGTGCAACATAAAACGTTTTATTAGTGGTCAGATCCGGCAGAACAGTGAATCCAGTCACTTTCTCTCCTCTGCACAGGACTCCATGATCCCAGGACACCGGACAAGACTTCATCTGCTCTCGCCAACATCCAGGAGAAGCCCGGGCACGCCCGCCTGGTGAACGCCAACGCCGTGGTCATGATGAGCTGCGCCATCTTCCTCTGGGCTTATTATGCGTGAGGCGTCTGTAACAATAAAAGCTTCTCCTCCTGAGCCTATGTGTCCTCCTGCGCCTCCTGAGGGTCCTCGCTGCTCCGCAGGTCAGGGAGCGTGAGCTGCAGCTTACGGAGGGTCCTCAGGAAATGTTTGGGGGGGAGGACAGCGCAGAATAACAGGATCACCCCCGTCCAGGAGCGGCAGTGTGATCTGAGCAGCATGAAGATGGAGGAGAAGGGAGCGGGTCTGCTGGGGCGTCACACCAAGCGCGCGGAGCAGCGGCTGCGGCAGCTTCTGCAGGGAGGGAATGTGATATTAGTTACATCTTTCACATCAGGGGCTCAGGTACATCACCCGGGAGCGGCCATTACCTGCGGGGCCAAGCGGCCCCAGTGCGAATACTTGTGGTCTCCAAGAACTGGACAGTTCAATGCGAGTGCGAGATGAGCCCGTAACTGATGCTTCACTCCTAGAGAGACAGAGCAGGGCGGTGAGAGAAACAGAGCGGGGCGGTGAGAGAGAAACAGAGCGGGGCGGTGAGAGAGAAACAGAGCGGGATGGTGAGAGACACAGAGCGGGGCAGTGAGAGACACAGAGCGGGGAGGTGAGAGAGAAACAGAGCGGGGCGGTGAGAGAGAAACAGAGCGGGGCGGTGAGAGAGAAACAGAGCGGGGCGGTGAGAGAGAAACAGAGCGGGGCGGTGAGAGAGACAGTGCAGGGCGGTGAGAGAGACGCACAGAGCAGGGTGGAGAGAGAGACAGAGCGGGGCAGTGAGAAAGACAGTGCAGGGCGGTGAGAGAGACGCACAGAGCAGGGTGGAGGGAGAGAGAGAGAGAGACAGAGCGGGGCAGTGAGAAAGACAGTGCAGGGCGGTGAGAGACGCACAGAGCAGGGTGGAGAGAGAGAGAGAGAGAGAGACAGAGCGGGGCAGTGAAAAAGACAGTGCAGGGCGGTGAGAGAGAGAGTGCAGGGCGGTGAGAGAGACACAGCAAAGTGATGAGAGAGAGAGCGGGGTGGTGAGACACAGAGCGGGGCAGTGAGAAAGACAGTGCAGGGCGGTGAGAGAGAAACAGAGCGGGACGGTGAGAGAGAAACAGAGCGGGACGGTGAGAGAGAAACAGTGCAGGGCGGTGAGAGAGAAACAGAGCGGGGCGGTGAGAGAGAAACAGTGCAGGGCGATGAGAGAGAAACAGTGCAGGGCGGTGAGAGACAGAGCGGGGCGGTGAGAGACACAGCAGGGTGGAGAGAGAGAGAGACAGAGTGGGGCGGTGAGAGAGAAACAGAGCGGGGCAGTGAGAGAGACGCACAGAGCAGGGTGGAGAGAGAGGGGACAGAGCGGGGCAGTGAGAAAGACAGTGCAGGGCGGTGAGAGAGACACAGCAAAGTGATGAGAGAGAGAGAGCGGGGTGGTGAGACACAGAGCGGGACAGTGAGAGAGACAGTGCAGAGCGGTGAGAGAGACAGTGCAGGGCGGTGAGAGAGAAACAGAGCGGGGCGGTGAGAGAGACACAGAGCGGGGCGGTGAGAGAGACACAGAGCGGGGTGGTGAGAGAGAAACAGAGCGGGGCAGTGAGAAAGACAGTGCAGAGCGGTGAGAGAGACAGTGCAGGGCGGTGAGAGAGAAACAGAGCGGGGCGGTGAGAGAGACACACAGCGGGGTGGTGAGAGAGAAACAGAGCGGGGCAGTGAGAAAGACAGTGCAGGGCGGTGAGAGAGAAACAGAGCGGGGCGGTGAGAGAGAAACAGAGCTGGGTGGTGAGAGAGAAACAGAGCGGGGCAGTGAGAGAGACACAGAGCGGGGCAGTGAGAAAGACAGTGCAGGGCGGTAAGAGACGCACAGAGCAGGGTGGAGAGAGAGAGAGACAAAGCGGGGCAGTGAGAAAGACAGTGCAGGGCGGTGAGAGAGACACAGCAAAGTGGGAGAGAGAGAGCGGGGTGGTGAGACACAGAGCGGGACAGTGAGAGAGACAGTGCAGGGCGGTGAGAGAGACGCACAGAGCAGGGTGGAGAGAGGGACAGAGCGGGGCAGTGAGAAAGACAGTGCAGGGCGGTGAGAGAGACGCACAGAGCAGGGTGGAGGGAGAGAGAGAGAGACAGAGCGGGGCAGTGAGAAAGACAGTGCAGGGCGGTGAGAGAGACACAGCAAAGTGGAGAGAGAGAGAGCGGGGTGGTGAGACACAGAGCGGGACAGTGAGAGAGAGTGCAGGGCGGTGAGAGAGAAACAGAGCGGGGCAGTGAGAAAGACAGTGCAGGGCGGTGAGAGAGACACAGCAAAGTGGAGAGAGAGAGAGCTAGGTGGTGAGACACAGAGCGGGACAGTGAGAGAGACAGTGCAGGGCGGTGAGAGAGACACAGAGCAGGGTGGTGAGAGAGAGAGAGACAGAGCCGGTGGGGGAGAGGCAGGTACTCATGATGGGCACCAGTCCCCTGCCTGTAATGTACCCGAGAGGGAGTGAGGTCAACGCCCCGCCCGTCCGTCCACCATGGAGAACGAGATCGCCGCCCGTCCGTCCACCAGGGGGAGCGAGATCGCCGCCCGTCCGTCCACCAGAGGGGAGCGAGGTCACCGCCCGTCCGTCCACCAGAGGGAGCAAGGTCGTCGCCCGTCCGTCTGTCCACCAGGGGGAGCAAGGTCGTCGCCCGTCCGTCTGTCCACCAGGGGGAACGAGGTCGCCGCCCGTCCGACCACCAGGGGGGAGCGAGGTCGTCGCCCGTCCGTCCACCAGGGGGAGCGAGGTCGTCGCCCGTCCGTCCACCAGGGGGGAGCGAGGTCGTCGCCCGTCCGTCCACCAGGGGGGAGCGAGGTCGTCGCCTGCCCGTCTGTCCACCAGGGGGGAGCGAGGTTGTCGCCTGCCCGTCCGTCCACCAGGGGGGAGCGAGGTCATCGCCCGTCCGTCCACCAGGGGGGAGCGAGGTCGTCGCCTGCCCGTCTGTCCACCAGGGGGAGCGAGGTCGTCGCCCGTCCGTCCACCAGGGGGGAGCGAGGTCGTCGCCTGCCCGTCCGTCCACCAGGGGGAGCGAGGTCGTCGCCTGCCCGTCTGTCCACCAGGGGGAGCGAGGTCGTCGCCCGTCCGTCCACCAGGGGGGAGCGAGGTCGTCGCCTGCCCGTCCGTCCACCAGGGGGAGCGAGGTCGTCGCCCGTCTGTACCTGTGAGCGGCTGCAGTTCCAGTAAGGAGGCTCCGGCGGATTTCCCCAGCGTCCTGTATTGGGTCACGGCCTCATGAGCAGAACCGCTGACACGAGACCGGAGCACAGAACCGTCTGATGAGACCCGGAACCTCGGACACAGAGACATCTGAGAGACAGACAAACAGATGAGTGCGAGACAGACGGACGAGGGACAGACGGACGAGGCCGCCGCACACAAGCTCCACCTTGTAATGTCTCTGGGGTCCGGGCGTCTCCCGCTCTATGATCGGAATATCTACAATCCCCTCCTGCGGGGCCGGGGCCCCCAGACACACCGCCCTGAAACACAAAGAGAGGGGGCGGGGCTGAGAAACTGTCACCAGTGATGTCATCACCAGGGGGCGGGGCTGCCAACTGTTACCAGTGATGTCATGACCAGGGGGCGGGGCTGCCAACTGTTACCAGTGATGTCATCACCAGGGGGCGGGGCTGACAAACTGTCCCCAGTGATGATATTACCAGGGGGCGGGGCTACTGTCAGCAGTAATAAGTGATGAGCTGTACAATGTGCCACCATAACAGTGCCCTGGCTCTCACTGGTACCCTCTGCGGGGCCCCAGCTCTCACTGGTACCCTCTGCGGGGCCCCAGCTCTCACAAATGCCCTCTGAGGGGCCCCGGCTCTCACCAGTGCACTCTGCGGGGCCCCAGCTCTCACTGGTACCCTCTGCGGGGCCCCGGCTCTCCCCAGTACCCTATGTGGGGCCCCCGGCTCTCACCAGTACACCCGGTGGATCCTATGCTCCCTCAGCAGTCTCTGCACTCTCTCCGCGGCCTCTTCGCTCCGCGCCAGGATCAGCGCTCCGCTCGTGTCCTTGTCCAGACGGTGACAGATCCGCAGCGGCTCCGAACCGCGACCAAAGAGCTTCTGAGCCAGAGGCGGGAGCAGCGAGGAGACGCTCTGCTGTATGGAGGGGCCACCTGAGGGGAGGGGCAGAGGGTTAGAGGAGGGGCCACCTGAGGGGAGGAGCAGAGGGTTAGAGGAGGGGCCACCTGAGGGGAGGGGCAGAGGGTTAGAGGAGGGGCCACCTGAGGGGAGGAGCAGAAGGTTAGAGGAGGGGCCACCTGAGGGGAGGAGCAGAGGGTTAGAGGAGGGGCCACCTGAGGGAGGGGCAGAGGGTTAGAGGAGGGCCACCTGAGGGGAGGAGCAGAAGGTTAGAGGAGGGGCCACCTGAGGGGAGGAGCAGAGGGTTAGAGGAGGGGCCACCTGAAAGGAGGGGCAGAGGGTTAGAGGAGGGGCCACCTGAGGGGAGGAGCAGAGGGTTAGAGGAGGGGCCACCTGAGGGGAGGAGCAGAGGGTTAGAGGAGGGGCCACCTAAAGGGAGGGCAGAGGGTTAGAGGAGGGGCCACCTGAGGGGAAGGGCAGAGGGTTAGAGGAGGGGCCACCTGAGGGGAAGGGCAGAGGGTTAGAGGAGGGCCACCTGAGGGGAGGGGCAGAGGGTTAGAGGAGGGGCCACCTAAGGGGCGGGGCAGAGGGTTAGAGGAGGGGCCACCTAAAGGGAGGGGCACAGGGTTAGAGGAGGGGCCACCTGAGGGGAGTGGCAGAGGGTTAGAGGAGGGGCCACCTGAGGGGAGGGGCAGAGGGTTAGAGGAGGGGCCACCTGAGGGGAGGGGCAGAGGGTTAGAGGAGGGGCCACCTGAGGAGAGGGGAAGAGGGTTAGAGGAGGGGCCACCTGAGGGGAGGGGCAGAGGGTTAGAGGAGGGGCCACCTGAGGGGAGGGGCAGAGGAGGGGCCACCTGAGGGGAGGGGCAGAGGGTTAGAGGAGGGGCCACCTGAGGGGAGGATCCACCTAAGGGGAGGGGCAGAGGGTTAGAGGAGGGGCCACCTGAGGGGAGGAGCAGAGGGTTAGAGGAGGGGCCACCAGAGGGGAGGAGCAGAGGGTTAGAGGAGGGGGCCACCTGAGGGGAGGGGCAGAGGGTTAGAGGAGGGGCCACCTGAGGGGAAGGGCAGAGGGTTAGAGGAGGGGCCACTGAGGGGAGGGGCAGAGGGTTAGAGGAGCGGCCACCTGAGGGGAAGGGCAGAGGGTTAGAGGAGGGGCCACCTAAAGGGAGGGCACAGGGTTAGAGGAGGGGCCACCTGAGGGGAGGGGCAGAGGGTTAGAGGAGGGGCCACCTGAGGGGAGGGCAGAGGGTTAGAGGAGGGGCCACCTAAGGGACGGGGCAGAGGGTTAGAGGAGGGGCCACCTGAGGGGAAGGGCAGAGGGTTAGAGGAGGGGCCACCTAAAGGGAGGGGCACAGGGTTAGAGGAGGGGCCACCTGAGGGGAGGGGCAGAGGGTTAGAGGAGGGGCCACCTGAGGGGAGGGCAGAGGGTTAGAGGAGGGGCCACCTGAGGGGAGGGGCAGAGGATTAGAGGAGGGGCCACCTGAGGGGAGGGGCAGAGGGTTAGAGGAGGGGCCACCTAAGGGAGGGGGCAGAGGAGGGGCCACCTGAGGGGGCAGAGGGTTAGAGGAGGGGCCACCTGAGGGGAGGTGGGCCCCCTAAGGGGAGGGGCAGAGGGTTAGAGGAGGGCCCACCTAAGGGGAGGGGCAAAGGGTTAGAGGAGGGGGCCACCTGAGGGGAGGGGCAGAGGGTTAGAGGAGGGGGCCACCTAAGGGGAGGGGCAAAGGGTTAGAGGAGGGGCCACCTGAGAGGAGGGGCAGAGGGTTAGAGGAGGGCCACCTGAGGGGAGGAGCAGAGGGTTAGAGGAGGGGGCCACCTAAGGGGAAGAGCAGAGGGTTAGAGGAGGGGCCACCTAGGGGAGGAGCAGAGGGTTAGAGGAGGGGCCACCTGAGGGGAGGAGCAGAGGGTTAGAGGAGGGGCCACCTGAGGGGAGGAGCAGAGGGTTAGAGGAGGGGCCACATGAGGGGAGGAGCAGAGGGTTAGAGGAGGGGCCACCTGAGGGGAGGGGCAGAGGGTTAGAGGAGGGGCCACCTAAAGGGAGGGCAGAGGGTTAGAGGAGGGGCCACCTGAGGGGAAGGGCAGAGGGTTAGAGGAGGGGCCACCTGAGGGGAAGGGCAGAGGGTTAGAGGAGGGGCCACCTAAGGGGCGGGGCAGAGGGTTAGAGGAGGGGCCAATTAAGGGAGGGGCAGAGGGTTAGAGGAGGGGCCACCTGAGGGGAAGGGCAGAGGGTTAGAGGAGGGGCCACCTGAGAGGAGGGCAGAGGGTTAGAGGAGGGGCCACCTAAGGGGAGGAGCAGAGGGTTAGAGGAGGGGCCACCTGAGGGGAGGGGAAAAGGGTTAGAGGAGGGGCCACCTAAGGGGAGGGGCAGAGGGTTAGAGGAGGGGCCACCTAGAGGGGAGGGGCAGAGGGTTAGAGGAGGGGCCACCTGAGGGGAGGGAGGGTGACAGAGGGTTAGAGGAGGGGCCACCTAAGGGGAGGGGCAGAGGGTTAGAGTAGGGGCCACCTGAGGGGAGGGGCATAGGGTTAGGGGAGGGGCCACCTGAGGGGAGGGGCAGAGGGTTAGAGGAGGGGCCACCTAAGGGGAGGGGCAGAGGAGGGGCCACCTGAGGGGAGGGGCATAGGGTTAGATGAGGGGCCACCTGAGGGGAGGGGCAGAGGGTTAGAGGAGGGGCCACCTGAGGGGAGGGGCAGAGGGTTAGAGGAGGGGCCACCTGAGGGAAGGGGCCACCTAAGGGGAGGGGCAGAGGGTTAGAGGAGGGGCCACCTAAGGGGAGGGGCAAAGGGTTAGAGGGGCCACCTGAGGGGAAGAGCAGAGGGTTAGAGGGAGGGTCCACCTGTGGGGGCGGGGCAAATGATTAGGGGCGGGGCAAATGATTAGGGGGCGGGGCAAATGATTAGGGGGCGGGGCAGTGTGCTCGCACTCACCGTGTGTAGAGAGTCCGGGCGGTTTATTGATCAGCACCAGATCCTGCAGGGGGCGCAACACCTGACCGCGGAGCTGCTGCAACAAGGCGAGAGTGGGCGGAGCCTGAGGACACAAACACGTGATCTACATGACTCCTCCCCGCACCCCTCCCCCCTCGCTCTTGTATTTCTCTCACCGGCTGCCGCTTCTTCTGTGCCCGAATCCGCTCCGCCATCACCCGAGCGCGACCTCCGCGGAGCCGCCATCACTGTCACGTGACCGGAAACCAGAGGAAGAGGAGGAGCCACAGGAGACAGAGTCACTGACGTCACGGATCCAGGGGATCCCCTCCCCATACATCACTGACGTCACCGGATCCAGGGAATCCCCTCCCCGTACATCACTGACGTACCGGATCAGGGAATCCCCCCCGTACATCACTGACGTCACCGGATCAGGGAATCCCCTCCCCCATACATCACTGACGTCACCGGATCCAGGTCATCCCCTCCCCCATACATCACTGACATCACCGGATCCAGGTGATCCCTCCCCCGTACATCACGGATCCGGAATCCCTCCCTGTACATCACTGACATCACCGGATCCAGGTGATCCCTCCCCGTACATCACCGGATCCAGGTGATCCCCTCCCCCGTACTCCCGGATCCAGGGAATCCCTCCCCGTACATCACCGGATCCAGGGAATCCCCTCCCCGTACATCACTGACATCACCGGATCCAGGGGATCCCCTCTCCGTACATCACTGACGTCACCGGATCCAGGGGATCCCTCCCCCGTACATCACTGACATCACCGGATCCAGGGAATCCCCTCCCCCGTACATCACTGACATCACCGGATCCAGGTGATCCCCCCCCGTACATCACCGGATCCAGGGAATCCCCTCCCCCGTACATCACTGACGTCACCGGATCCAGGGAATCCCTCCCCGTACATCACTGACATCACCGGATCCAGGTGATCCCCTCCCCCGTACATCACCGGATCCAGGGAATCCCCTCCCCCGTACATCACTGACATCACCGGATCCAGGGAATCCCCTCCCCGTACATCACTGACATCACCGGATCCAGAGGATCCCCTCCCTGTACATCACTGACATCACCGGATCCAGGTGATCCCCTCCCCCGTACATCACCGGATCCAGGTGATCCCCTCCCCGTACATCACCGGATCCAGGGAATCCCCTCCCCGTACATCACTGACATCACCGGATCCAGGGGATCCCCTCTCCCGTACATCACTGACATCACCGGATCCAGGGAATCCCCTCCCCCGTACATCACTGACATCACCGGATCCAGAGGATCCCCTCCCCCGTACATCACTGACATCACCGGATCCAGGTGATCCCCTCCCCCGTTACATCACCGGATCCAGGGAATCCCCTCCCCCGTACATCACTGACATCACCGGATCCAGGGAATCCCCTCCCCCGTATATCACTGACGTCACCGGATCCAGGGGATCCCCTCCCCCGTACATCATGCACACGGTCCAGGATCCTCCCGACATCACCGGATCCAGGGAATCCCCTCCCCCGTACATCACTGACATCACCGGATCCAGGGATCCCCTCCCCCGTACATCACTGACATCACGGATCCAGGGATCCCCTCCCCGTACATGTCACCGGATCCAGGATCCCCTCCCCCGTACATCACTGACATCACCGGATCCAGGGATCCCTCCCCCACTCACGATCACCGATCAGGTGATCCCCTCCCGTACATCACTGACATCACGATCCGGGATCTCCCCAGGTAATCCGCCTCCTCCCCCGTACATCACTGACATCACCGGATCCAGGTGTCACACGGTAGGGATCCCCTCCCCCATACATCACTGACGATCACCGGATCCAGGGAATCCTCCCGTACACCGTCAGGGATCCCTCCCCGTACATCACTGACATCACCGGATCCAGGTGATCCCCTCCCCCGTACATCACCGGATCCAGGGAAATCCCCTCCCCCGTACATCACTGACATTCCACCGGATCCAGGGATCCCCTCCCCCGTACATCACTGACTCACCGGATCCAGGGATCCCCTCCCCCGTACATCACTGACATCACCGGATCCAGGGATCCCCTCCCCCGTACATCACTGACATCACCGGATCCAGGGATCCCCTCCCCCGTACATCACTGACATCACCGGATCCAGAGGATCCCCTCCCCCGTACATCACTGAATCACGACCAGGATCCCAGAGTGGAATCCCCTCCCCCGTACACTCACTGACATCACCGGATCCAGGGAATCCCCTCCCCCGTACATCACTGACATCACCGGATCCAGGGAATCCCCTCCCCCGTACATCACTGACGTCACCGGATCCAGGTGATCCCCTCCCCCGTACATCACTGACATCACCGGATCCAGGTGATCCCCTCCCCCGTACATCACTGACATCACCGGATCCAGGGATCCCCTCCCCCGTACATCACTGACATCACCGGATGCAGGTGATCCCCTCCCCCGTACACTCACTGATCATCACCTGGATCCAGGGGATCCCCTCCCCCGTACATCACTGACATCACCGGATCCAGGGGATCCCCTCCCCCGTACATCACTGACATCACCGGATCCAGGGATCCCCTCCCCGTACATCACTGACATCACCGGATCCAGGTGATCCCCTCCCCCGTACATCACTGACATCACCGGATCCAGGTGATCCCCTCCCCCGTACATCAACTGACATCACCGGATCCAGGGGATCCCCTCCCCCATCCAGGGGATCCCCTCCCCCGTACATCACTGACGTCACCGGATCCAGGGGATCCCCTCCCCCGTACATCACTGACGTCACCGGATCAAGGGGATCCCCTCCCCCGTACATCACTGACGTCACCGGATCCAGGGGATCCCCTCCCCCGTACATCACTGACGTCACCAGATCCAGGGGATCCCCTCCCCCGTACATCACTGACATCACCGGATCCAGGTGATCCCCTCCCCCGTACATCACTGACATCACCGGATCCAGGTGATCCCCTCCCCCGTACATCACTGACATCACCGGATCCAGGGGATCCCCTCCCCCGTACATCACTGATGTCACCGGATCCAGGGAATCCCCTCCCCCGTACATCACTGACGTCACCGGATCCAGGGAATCCCCTCCCCCGTACATCACTGATGTCACCGGATCCAGAGAATCTCCTCCCCCGTACATCACTGACATCACCGGATCCAGGGAATCCCCTCCCCCGTATATCACTGACATCACCGGATCCAGGTGATTCCCTCCCCCGTACATCACCGGATCCAGGGGATCCCCTCCCCCGTACATCACTGACATCACCGGATACAGGGGATCCCCTCCCCCGTACATCACTGACATCACCGGATCCAGGGGATCCCCTCCCCCGTTACATCACCGGATCCAGGGAATCCCCTCCCCCGTACATCACTGACGTCACCGGATCCAGGGGATCCCCTTCCCCGTACATCACTGACATCACCGGATCCAGGGAATCCCCTCCCCCGTACATCAATGACATCACCGGATCCAGGGAATCCCCTCCCCCATACATCACTGACGTCACCGGATCCAGGGGATCCCCTCCCCCGTACATCACCGGATCCAGGTGATCCCCTCCCCCGCACACATTAATGACATCACCGGATCCAGGGAATCCCCTCCTCATACATCACTGACATCACCGGATCCAGGGAATCCCCTCCCCCATACATCACTGACATCACCGGATCCAGGGGATCCCCTCCCCCGTACATCACTGACATCACCGGATCCAGGTGATCCCCTCCCCCGTACATCACTGACGTCACCAGATCCAGGGAATCCCTCCCCCGTACATCACCGGATCCAGGTGATCCCCTCCCCCGTACATCACTGACGTCACCAGGTCCAGGGAATCCCCTCCCCCGTACATCACCGGATCACCGGATCCAGGGGATCCCCTCCCCCGCACACATTAATGACATCACCGGATCCAGGTGATCCCCTCCCCCGTACATCACTGACATCACCGGATCCAGGGAATCCCCTCCCCCGTACACATTAATGACATCACCGGATCCAGGGAATCCCCTCCCCCGTATATCACCGGATCCAGGGAATCCACTCCCCCGCACACATTAATGACATCACCGGATCCAGGGAATCCCCTCCCCCGCACACATTAATGACATCACCGGATCCAGGGAATCCCCTCCCCCGTACATCACTGACATCACCGGATCCAGGGAATCCCCTCCCCCGTACATCACTGACATCACCGGATCCAGGGAATCCCCTCCCCCGTACATCACTGACATCACCGGATCCAGGGAATCCCCTCCCCCGTACATCACTGACATCACCGGATCCAGGGGATCCCCTCCCCCGCACACATTAATGTCATCACCGGATCCAGGGGATCCCCTCCCCCGCACACATTAATGACATCACCGGATCCAGGGGATCCCCTCCCCGCACACATTAATGACATCACCGGATCCAGGGGATCCCCTCCCCCGCACACATTAATGACATCACCGGATCCAGGGGATCCCCTCCCCCGCACACATTAATGACATCACCGGATCCAGGGGATCCCCTCCCCCGCACACATTAATGACATCACCGGATCCAGGGGATCCCCTCCCCCGCACACATTAATGACATCACCGGATCCAGGGGATCCCCTCCCCCGCACACATTAATGACATCACCGGATCCAGGGGATCCCTCCCCCGCACACATTAATGACATCACCGGATCCAGGGATCCCCTCCCCCGCACACATTAATGACATCACCGGATCCAGGGGATCCCTCCCCCGCACACATTTATGACATCACAAGTTTTGACTTTTTATCCATTTATTAAAAATAAAACTAAAAAAAGAAGAAATAATAAGGTAAAATGGATCCGTTCTGTTTCCTCCATGTAAAGTTGTAGATTGGAGGTCGGGGCTTCGGCTGCAGCCAATCACTGCCCGGCCCCACACCGAGGGGAGATCCGGAGACTGTGCCCCCTCCAGTGATCACAGGGATGGATGCAATACCGGGCACAGACACAGAGGGGAGGGGGGCGCTGGTGAGCCGAGAGCAGCCGGGGAGGGGGGGGGGTCAGGCGGGCTCCTCTCCGTGCCGGGGTCTCTTGGGCTCCGGTGGCCGCTCGCTTTCCTCCGGGTTCAGGGCTCCGTCCTCCGGAGAGGATTTGTCCTCTGCTCCCGTTTCCTCCTGGTCAGTGGCAATTTCCTGATTTGTGACACCAGGGGGCGCCGAGATCCTTCCACGCCGCACATAATGCTGCACCCGCTGCTCCAGGGGCTGACACACACTTCTCTTCATCAGAGGAGTATAGGTGCGAGCGCTGACCCCTCCACCAGACCGCTGCTGTGCGCCACCACCGCCACCGGACACTGGCTCCAGGGGACACGGCCCTGTCCTAGAAGAACACAGCGTCAATACAACAGGTATGGCAACATGTCCTGTCCTGCACTGGTCCAGAGTTACCTCCTGTATTATACTCCAGAGCTGCACTCACTATTCTGCTGGTGCAGTCACTGTGTACATACATTACATTACTGATCCTGAGTTACCTCCTGTATTATACTCCAGAGCTGCACTCACTATTCTGCTGGTGCAGTCACTGTATACATACATTACATTACTGATCCTGAGTTACCTCCTGTATTATCCTCCAGAGCTGCACTCACTATTCTGCTGGTGCAGTCACTGTGTACATACATTACATTACTGATCCTGAGTTACCTCCTGTATTATACTCCAGAGCTGCACTCACTATTCTGCTGGTGCAGTCACTGTGTACATACATTACATTACTGATCCTGAGTTACCTCCTGTATTATACTCCAGAGCTGCACTCACTATTCTGCTGGTGCAGTCACTGTGTACATACATTACATTACTGATCCTGAGTTACCTTCTGTATTATACTCCAGAGCTGCACTCACTATTCTGCTGGTGCAGTCACTGTGTACATACATTACATTACTGATCCTGAGTTACCTCCTGTATTATCCTCCAGAGCTGCGCTCACTATTCTGCTGGTACAGTCACTGTGTACATACATTACATTACTGATCCTGAGTTACCTCCTGTATTATACTCCAGAGCTGCACTCACTATTCTACTGGTGCGGTCACTCTGTACATACATTACATTACTGATCCTGAGTTACCTCCTGTATTATACTCCAGAGCTGCACTCACTATTCTGCTGGTGCAGTCACTGTGTACACACATTACATTACTGATCCTGAGTTACCTCCTGTATTATCCCCAGAGCTGCACTCACTATTCTGCTGGTGCAGTCACTGTGTACACACATTACATTACTGATCCTGAGTTACCTCCTGTATTATACTCCAGAGCTGCACTCACTATTCTGCTGGTGCAGTCACTGTGTACATACATTACATTAGTGACCCTGAGTTACCTCCTGTATTATACTCCAGAGCTGCACTCACTATTCTGCTGGTGCAGTCACTGTGTACATACATTACATTACTGATCCCGAGTTACCTCCTGTATTATACTCCAGAGCTGCCCTCACTATTCTGCTGGTGCAGTCACTGTGTACATACATTACATTACTGATCCTGAGTTACCTCCTGTATTATACTCCAGAGCTGCACTCACTATTCTGCTGGTGCAGTCACTGTGTACATACATTACATTACTGATCCTGAGTTACCTCCTGTATTACACTCCAGAGCTGCACTCACTATTCTGCTGGTGCAGTCACTGTGTACATACATTACATTACTGATCCTGAGTTACCTCCTGTATTATACTCCAGAGCCGCACTCACTATTCTGCTGGTGCAGTCACTGTGTACATACATTACATTACTGATCCCGAGTTACCTCCTGTATAATACTACAGAGCCGCACTCACTATTCTGCTGGTGCAGTCACTGTGTACATACATTACATTACTGATCCTGAGTTACCTCCTGTATTATACTCCAGAGCTGCACTCACTATTCTGCTGGTGCAGTCACTGTGTACATACATTACATTACTGATCCTGAGTTACCTCCTGTATTATACTCCAGAGCCGCACTCACTATTCTGCTGGTGCAGTCACTGTGTTACATACATTACATTACTGATCCTGAGTTACCTCCTGTATTATACTCCAGAGCCGCACTCACTATTCTGCTGGTGCAGTCACTGTGTACATACATTACATTACTGATCCTGAGTTACCTCCTGTATTATACTCCAGAGCCGCACTCACTATTCTGCTGGTGCAGTCACTGTGTACATACATTACATTACTGATCCTGAGTTACCTCCTGTATTATACTCCAGAGCTGCACTCACTATTCTGCTGGTGCAGTCACTGTGTACATACATTACATTACTGATCCTGAGTTACCTTCTGTATTATACTCCAGAGCTGCACTCACTATTCTGCTGGTGCAGTCACTGTGTACATACATTACATTACTGATCCTGAGTTACCTCCTGTATTATACTCCAGAGCTGCACTCACTATTCTTCTGGTGCAGTCACTGTGTACATACATTACATTACTGATCCTGAGTTACCTCCTGTATTATGCTCCAGAGCTGCACTCACTATTCTGCTGGTGCAGTCACTGTGTACATACATTACATTACTGACCCTGAGTTACCTCCTGTATTACACTCCAGAGCTGCACTCACTATTCTGCTGGTGCAGTCACTGTGTACATACATTACATTACTGATCCTGAGTTACCTCCTGTATTACACTCCAGAGCTGCACTCACTATTCTGCTGGTGCAGTCACTGTGTACATACATTACATTACTGATCCTGAGTTACCTCCTGTATTATACTCCAGAGCTGCACTCACTATTCTGCTGGTGCAGTCACTGTGTACATACATTACATTACTGATCCTGAGTTACCTCCTGTATTCTACTCCAGAGCTGCACTCACTATTCTGCTGGTGCAGTCACTGTGTACATACATTACATTACTGATCCTGAGTTACCTCCTGTATTATAACTCCAGAGCTGCACTCACTATTCTGCTGGTGCAGTCACTGTGTACATACATTACATTACTGATCCTGAGTTACCTCCTGTATTATACTCCAGAGCTGCACTCACTATTCTGCTGGTGCAGTCACTGTGTACATACATTACATTACTGATCCTGAGTTACCTCCTGTATTATACTCCAGAGCTGCACTCACTATTCTGCTGGTGCAGTCACTGTGTACATACATTACATTACTGATCCTGAGTTACCTCCTGTATTATACTCCAGAGCTGCACTCACTATTCTGCTGGTGCAGTCACTGTGTACATACATTACATTACTGATCCCGAGTTACCTCCTGTATTATACTCCAGAGCTGCACTCACTATTCTGCTGGTGCAGTCACTGTGTACATACAGTACATTACTGATCCCGAGTTACCCCCTGTATTATACTCCAGAGCTGCACTCACTATTCTGCTGGTGCAGTCACTGTGTACATATATTACATTACTGATCCTGAGTTACCTCCTGTATTATACTCCAGAGCTGCACTCACTATTCTGCTGGTGCAGTCACTGTGTACATACATTACATTACTGATCCTGAGTTACCCCCTGTATTATACTCCAGAGCTGCACTCACTATTCTGCTGGTGCAGTCACTGTGTACATACATTACATTACTGATCCTGAGTTACCCCCTGTATTATCCTCCAGAGCTGCACTCACTATTCTGCTGGTGCAGTCACTGTGTACATACATTACATTACTGATCCTGAGTTACCTCCTGTATTATACTCCAGAGCTGCACTCACTATTCTGCTGGGGCAGTCACTGTGTACATACATTACATTACTGATCCTGAGTTACCTCCTGTATTATCCTCAGAGCTGCACTCACTATTCTGCTGGTGCAGTCACTGTGTACATACATTACATTACTGATCCTGAGTTACCTCCTGTATTATACTCCAGAGCTGCACTCACTATTCTGCTGGTGCAGTCACTGTGTACATACAGTACATTACTGATCCCGAGTTACCCCCTGTATTATACTCCAGAGCTGCACTCACTATTCTGCTGGTGCAGTCACTGTGTACATACATTACATTACTGATCCTGAGTTACCTCCTGTATTATACTCCAGAGCTGCACTCACTATTCTGCTGGTGCAGTCACTGTGTACATACATTACATTACTGATCCTGAGTTACCTCCTGTATTATACTCCAGAGCTGCACTCACTATTCTGGTGGTGCAGTCACTGTGTACATACATTACATTACTGATCCTGAGTTACCTCCTGTATTATCCTCCAGAGCTGCGCTCACACTAGTTATCTCCACCCTTGTCATTACCAGATATGATGGATGTGGTGTCTAGGCCATATAGCGCCATGCGCAGGATGTGGCTCTTCACGGCTTCGCGAGTCCAGAGACGCTGCAGATGTGACACCGTGATGGACTGAAGATCCTCCTCCCGATCCACTCAATGCCATCAAACTCACAGTCATACAAGACCAGAGGGAACTCCACCGCCATACTGCCAGGAGACAGGAGCGAGACGTTACCGAGCGACATCACACCATATAGAGAGACACGGGGGTCAGCGGGGGCTCTCCTCTGTGGAGACACGGAGGTCAGTGGGGGCTCTCCTCCTCTGTGGAGACACGGGGGTCAGTGGGGGCTCTCCTCTGTGGAGACACGGGGGTCAGTGGGGGCTCTCCTCTGTGGAGACACGGAGGTCAGTGGGGGCTCTCCTCCTCTGTGGAGACACGGGGGTCAGTGGGGGCTCTCCTCTGTGGAGACACGGGGGTCAGTGGGGGCTCTCCTCCTCTGTGGAGACACGGGGGTCGGTGGGCGGGCTCTCCTCCTCTGTGGAGACACGGGGGTCAGTGGGGGCTCTCCTCCTCTGTGGAGACACGGGGGTCAGTGGGGGCTCTCCTCCTCTGTGGAGACACGGGGGTCAGTGGGGGCTCTCCTCCTCTGTGGAGACACGGGGGTCAGTGGGGGCTCTCCTCCTCTGTGGAGACACGGGGGTCAGTGGGGGCTCTCCTCCTCTGTGGAGACACGGGGGTCAGTGGGGGCTCTCCTCCTCTGTGGAGACACGGGGGTCAGTGGGGGCTCTCCTCCTCTGTGGAGACACGGGGGTCAGTGGGGGTCTCCTCCTCTGTGGAGACACGGGGGTCAGTGGGGGCTCTCCTCCTCTGTGGAGACACGGGGGTCAGTGGGGGCTCTCCTCCTCTGTGGAGACACGGGGGTCAGTGGGGGCTCTCCTCCTCTGTGGAGACACGGGGGTCAGTGGGGGCTCTCCTCCTCTGTGGAGACACGGGGGTCAGTGGGGGCTCTCCTCCTCTGTGGAGACACGGGGGTCAGTGGGGGCTCTCCTCCTCTGTGGAGACACGGGGGTCAGTGGGGGCTCTCCTCCTCTGTGGAGACACGGGGGTCAGTGGGGGCTCTCCTCCTCTGTGGAGACACGGGGGTCAGTGGGGGCTCTCCTCCTCTGTGGAGACACGGGGGTCAGTGGGGGCTCTCCTCCTCTGTGGAGACACGGGGGTCAGTGGGGGCTCTCCTCCTCTGTGGAGACACGGGGGTCAGTGGGGGCTCTCCTCCTCTGTGGAGACACGGGGGTCAGTGGGGGCTCTCCTCCTCTGTGGAGACACGGGGGTCAGTGGGGGCTCTCCTCCTCTGTGGAGACACGGGGGTCAGTGGGGGCTCTCCTCCTCTGTGGAGACACGGGGGTCAGTGGGGGCTCTCCTCTGTTGAGACACGGGGGTCAGGGGGTGCTCTCCTCCTCTGTGGAGACACGGGGGGGTCAGTGGGTGCTCTCCTGTGGAGACACGGGGGTCAGTGGGGGCTCTCCTCTGTGGAGACACGGGGGGGTCAGCGGGGGCTCTCCTCTGTGGAGACACGGGGGTCAGTGGGTGCTCTCCTCTGTGGAGACACGGGGGTCAGTGGGGGCTCTCTCCTCTGTGGAGACACGGGGGTCAGCGGGGGCTCTCCTCTGTGGAGACACGGGGGTCAGCGGGGGCTCTCCTCTGTGGAGACACGGGGGGTCAGTGGGGGCTCTCCTCTGTGGAGACACGGGGGTCAGTGGGGGCTCTCCTCTGTGGAGACACGGGGGGTCAGTGGGGGCTCTCCTCTGTGGAGACACGGGGGTCAGCGGGGGCTCTCCTCTGTGGAGACACGGGGGTCAGCGGGGGCTCTCCTCTGTGGAGACACGGGGGTCGGTGGGTGCTCTCCTCTGTGGAGACACGGGGGTCGGTGGGGGCTCTCCTCTGTGGAGACACGGGGGTCAGCGGGGGCTCTCCTCTGTGGAGACACGGGGGTCAGCGGGGGCTCTCCTCTGTGGAGACACGGGGGTCAGCGGGGGCTCTCCTCTGTGGAGACACGGGGGTCAGCGGGGGCTCTCCTCTGTGGAGACACGGGGGTCAGCGGGGGCTCTCCTCTGTGGAGACACGGGGGTCAGCGGGGGCTCTCCTCTGTGGAGACACGGGGGATCTCCTCTGTGGAGACACGGGGGTCAGCGGGGGATCTCCTCTGTGGAGACACGGGGGTCAGTGGGGGATCTCCTCTGTGGAGACACGGGGGTCAGTGGGGGATCTCCTCTGTGGGGACACGGGGGTCAGTGGGGGATCTCCTCTGCGGGGACACGGGGGTCAGTGGGGGATCTCCTCTGCGGAGACACGGGGGTCAGTGGGTGCTCTCCTCTGTGGGGACACGGGGGTCAGTGGGGGCTCTCCTCTGTGGAGACACGGGGGTCAGTGGGGGCTCTCCTCTGTGGAGACACGGGGGTCAGTGGGTGCTCTCCTCTGTGGAGACACGGGGGTCAGTGGGTGCTCTCTCCTCTGTGGAGACACGGGGGTCAGTGGGGCTCTCCTCTGTGGAGACACGGGGGTCAGTGGGGGCTCTCCTCTGTGCAGACACGGGGGTCAGTGGGTGCTCTCCTCTGTGGAGACACAGGGGTCAGTGGGTGCTCTCCTCTGTGGAGACACGGGGGTCAGTGGGTGATCTCCTCTGTGGAGACACGGGGGTCAGTGGGTGCTCTCCTCTGTGGAGACACGGGGGTCAGTGGGTGCTCTCCTCTGTGGAGACACGGGGGTCAGTGGGTGCTCTCCTCTGTGGAGACACGGGGGTCAGTGGGCGCTCTCCTCTGTGGAGACACGGGGGTCAGTGGGGGCTCTCCTCTGTGGAGACACGGGGGTCAGTGGGGGCTCTCCTCTGTGGAGACACGGGGGTCAGTGTGTGCTCTCCTCTGTGGAGACACGGGGGTCAGTGGGGGCTCTCCTCTGTGGAGACACGGGGGTCAGTGGGTGCTCTCCTCTGTGGAGACACGGGGGTCAGTGGGTGATCTCCTCTGTGGAGACACGGGGGTCAGTGGGGGCTCTCCTCTGTGGAGACACAGGGGTCAGTGGGTGCTCTCCTCTGTGGAGACACGGGGGTCAGTGGGTGATCTCCTCTGTGGAGACACGGGGGTCAGTGGGTGCTCTCCTCTGTGGAGACACGGGGGTCAGTGGGTGCTCTCCTCTGTGGAGACACGGGGGTCAGTGGGTGCTCTCCTCTGTGGAGACACGGGGGTCAGTGGGCGCTCTCCTCTGTGGAGACACGGGGGTCAGTGGGGGCTCTCCTCTGTGGAGACACGGGGTCAGTGGGGGCTCTCCTCTGTGGAGACACGGGGGTCAGTGTGTGCTCTCCTCTGTGGAGACACGGGGGTCAGTGGGGGCTCTCCTCTGTGGAGACACGGGGGTCAGTGGGTGCTCTCCTCTCTTTAGAAAGACAGCATGGACCAGGCCTCATCCTAACTTAACACCTGTGGGCAGACACTACTCAGACAGCACAGGGTGAGGGATCCACACAATGATAAGACTTTACTGGATTCCCAACAGTCAAAGGCAAATAACACATAACCAAGCACAACACAATGTAACAGGCAGCAGAGTCTCACCCTTCCTCTGGCTCACCAGGGAATATTTGGGGCTCCCAGGGCCTCTTACTCCAATCCAGCAGCCCCCTCTTTTGGAGGGCACCCACCGAGAACGGAATAGTGTCAAGCTTAGGAAGCACCGAGCACAGCAAAGTCTGTAGCCGGGGACTGAATTGTCCCAACCTGGGGATCTTCCAGCTGAATCCTAGGCTGAGCTCCTGCAGAATATAATCCAGTTCTGGTGCTCCTCTAGTCGGACCTGAAGCTCCTGGACTGAGGTCATGCAGAATATAATCCAGTTCTGGTGCTCCTCTAGTCGGACCTGAAGCTCCTGGACTGAGGTCATGTAGAATATAATCCAGTTCTGGTGCTCCTCTAGTCGGACCTAAAGCTCCTGGACTGAGGTCATGCAGAGTATAATCCAGTTCTGGTGCTCCTCTAGTCGGACCTGAAGCTCCTGGACTGAGGTCATGCGGAGTATAATCCAGTTCTGGTGCTCCTCTAGTCGGACCTGAAGCTCCTGGACTGAGGTCATGTAGAATATAATCCAGTTCTGGTGCTCCTCTAGTCGGACCTAAAGCTCCTGGACTGAGGTCATGTAGAGTATAATCCAGTTCTGGTGCTCCTCTAGTCGGACCTGAAGCTCCTGGACTGAGGTCATGCAGAATATGATCCAGTTCTGGTGCTCCTCTAGTCGGACCTAAAGCTCCTGGACTGAGGTCATGCAGAGTATGATCCAGTTCTGGTGCTCCTCTAGTCGGACCTAAAGCTCCTGGACTGAGGTCATGCAGAATATGATCCAGTTCTGGTGCTCCTCTAGTTGGACCTAAAGCTCCTGGACTGAGGTCATGTAGAGTATAATCCAGTTCTGGTGCTCCTCTAGTCGGACCTGAAGCTCCTGGACTGAGGTCATGCAGAATATGATCCAGTTCTGGTGCTCCTCCAGTCGGACCTGAAGCTCCTGGACTGAGGTCATGCAGAGTATAATCCAGTTCTGGTGCTCCTCTAGTCGGACCTGAAGCTCCTGGACTGAGGTCATGCAGAGTATAATCCAGTTCTGGTGCTCCTCTAGTCGGACCTGAAGCTCCTGGACTGAGGTCATGCAGAGTATAATCCAGTTCTCGTGCTCCTCTAGTCGGACCTGAAGCTCCTGGACTGAGGTCATGCAGAGTATAATCCAGTTCTCGTGCTCCTCTAGTCGGACCTGAAGCTCCTGGACTGAGGTCATGTAGAATATAATCCAGTTCTGGTGCTCCTCTAGTCGGACCTGGAGCTCCTGGACTGAGGTCATGCAGAGTATGAAGACACAATGTGATCCTAACAGCCAGAACTGAACTCCTAGGCTGAGGATAAGGTTTTCTAACTGGGACCGGAGTCCCTAATTGAAGCCATGTAGCATATGTATGAACTACTGTTGACTGAAGCAAGTCCTTTTATATACCCAGAGCACTCATCTCAGGGTATTGTGGTCTTACAGGGTTGGTAGAATACGGCTGTGCTGCTATTTGTTGGCATTTCAATCTGCATGCATAAATTTCCCTTTGAGTAATGTAGACAGAACAGGGCTGAGGTAAATAAGCAATACACAACCCTGTACAATGGGGCTCCGAGTAGTCTGGCAAGAAACAATGACTTAACAGACATGAGGTAACAAACGAAAGACCAATATGTCTGACCAAATTAAAAACATTAACCCCGACGAGCATTGAGAAAAGCTGTGTCATTAAACCCCGCACCATACAGAGGACATCACACCTCACCAACTCTCCCACCACACCACACTATAGAGGACATGGTGAGGACACTGCCTTTCTCAATGCTTGTTATGGGTTAATGTCCTTAATTTGGCCAGATGTATTGGTCTTTTCTTTGTTATGGTATGTTTGTTAAATCATTGTTTATTGCCAGGTAATTCAGAGCCTGAATGGTCTCATTTTGTGAATTCCCAATTGAATGTAAAGTACCTCACCCCCCTGTCTATATTACTGAGAGGAGAATTATTGAAATGCCAATCAATAAGAGAACAGAGTTATCCCACCAATCCTGCAAGAACACAATATAAGGTGTAGGCCCGAGTTATAAGAAGGACGGTCTTCACTCACCAGGACTCATGTGCTACATGGCTTCAGTCCTGGTTAGAAGACAATAACCTCAGCCTAGGAGTTCAGTTCTGGCTGTTAGGATCACATTGTGTCTTCATACTCTGCATGACCTCAGTCCAGGAGCTTCAGGTCCGACTGGAGGAGCACCAGAACTGGATCATATTCTACATGACCTCAGTCCAGGAGCTTCAGGTCCGACTGGAGGAGCACCAGAACTGGATTATACTCTGCATGACCTCAGTCCAGGAGCTTCAGGTCCGACTGGAGGAGCACCAGAACTGGATTATACTCTGCATGACCTCAGTCCAGGAGCTTCAGGTCCGACTGGAGGAGCACCAGAACTGGATTATACTCTGCATGACCTCAGTCCAGGAGCTTCAGGTCCGACTAGAGGAGCACCAGAACTGGATTATATTCTACATGACCTCAGTCCAGGAGCTTCAGGTCCGACTGGAGGAGCACCAGAACTGGATTATATTCTACATGACCTCAGTCCAGGAGCTTCAGGTCCAACTAGAGGAGCACCAGAACTGGATTATACTCTGCATGACCTCAGTCCAGGAGCTGCAGGTCCGACTGGAGGAGCACCAGAACTGGATTATACTCTACATGACCTCAGTCCAGGAGCTTCAGGTCCGACTGGAGGAGCACCAGAACTGGATTATACTCTGCATGACCTCAGTCCAGGAGCTTCAGGTCCGACTAGAGGAGCACCAGAACTGCATTATACTCTACATGACCTCAGTCCAGGAGCTTCAGGTCCGACTAGAGGAGCACCAGAACTGGATTATATTCTGCAGGAGCTCAGCCTAGGATTCAGCTGGAAGATCCCCAGGTTGGGACTATTCAGTCCCCTGGCTACAGGCTGTGCTGTGCTCGGTGCTTCCTAAGCTTGACACTATTCCTTTCTCGGTGAGTGCCCTCCAAAAGAGGGGGCTGCTGGATTGGAGTAAGTGGCCCTGGGAGCCCCGAAGGCACAAACACTGTAATCCCTGGTGATCCAGTGGAAGGGTGAGACTCTGCTGCCTGTTACATTGTGTTGTGCTTGGTTATGTGTTATCTGCCTGTGACTGTTGGGGATCCAGTAAACCCTTACCATTGTGTGGTTCCCTCACCCTGTGCTGTCTGAGTAGTGTCTGCCCACAGGTAAGGAGTTCGGACGTTCAGTTGGGATGAGGCCTGGTCTATGTGGTCTCTCTAAAGGCGACTGGGCCTGTGGGCACCCGCTGACCCCCGTGTCTCCACAGAGGAGAGAGCACCCACTGACCCCCGTGTCTCCACAGAGGAGAGCCCCCACTGACCCCCGTGTCTCCACAGAGGAGAGCACCCATGACCCCCGTGTCTCCACAGAGGAGAGAGCATCCACTGACCCCAGTGTCTCCACAGAGGAGAGCCCCCACTGACTCCCCGTGTCTCCACAGAGGAGAGCCCCCACTGACCCCCGTGTCTCCACAGAGGAGAGCCCCCACTGACCCCCGTGTCTCCACAGAGGAGAGCCCCCACTGACCCCCGTGTCTCCACAGAGGAGAGCACCCACTGACCCCCGTGTCTCCACAGAGGAGAGAGCATCCACTGACCCCCGTGTCTCCACAGAGGAGAGCACCCACTGACCCCCGTGTCTCCACAGAGGAGAGAGCACCCACTGACCCCCGTGTCTCCACAGAGGAGAGAGCACCCACTGACCCCCGTGTCTCCACAGAGGAGAGAGCATCCACTGACCCCAGTGTCTCCACAGAGGAGAGCCCCCACTGACTCCCCGTGTCTCCACAGAGGAGAGCACCCACTGACCCCCGTGTCTCCACAGAGGAGAGAGCATCCACTGACCCCCGTGTCTCCACAGAGGAGAGCCCCCACTGACCCCCGTGTCTCCACAGAGGAGAGCACCCACTGACCCCCGTGTCTCCACAGAGGAGAGAGCACCCACTGACCCCCGTGTCTCCACAGAGGAGAGCCCCCACTGACCCCCGTGTCTCCACAGAGGAGAGCACCCACTGACCCCCGTGTCTCCACAGAGGAGAGCACCCACTGACCCCCGTGTCTCCACAGAGGAGAGCACCCACTGACCCCCGTGTCTCCACAGAGGAGAACACCCACTGACCCCCGTGTCTCCACAGAGGAGAACACCCACTGACCCCCGTGTCTCCACAGAGGAGAGCCCCCACTGACCCCCGTGTCTCCACAGAGGAGAGCACCCACTGACCCCCGTGTCTCCACAGAGGAGAGAGCATCCACTGACCCCCGTGTCTCCACAGAGGAGAGAGCATCCACTGACCCCAGTGTCTCCACAGAGGAGAACACCCGCTGACCCCCGCGTCTCCACAGAGGAGAGCCCCCACTGACCCCCGCGTCTCCACAGAGGAGAGCCCCCACTGACCCCCGTGTCTCCACAGAGGAGAGCACCCACTGACTCCCCGTGTCTCCACAGAGGAGAGCCCCCACTGACCCCCGTGTCTCCACAGAGGAGAGCACCCGCTGACCCCCGCGTCTCCACAGAGGAGAGCCCCCACTGACCCCCGCGTCTCCACAGAGGAGAGTACACACTGACCCCCGTGTCTCCACAGAGGAGAGCCCCCACTGACCCCCGTGTCTCCACAGAGGAGAGCCCCCACTGACCCCCGTGTCTCCACAGAGGAGAGCCCCCACTGACCCCCGTGTCTCCACAGAGGAGAGCACCCACTGACCCCCGCGTCTCCACAGAGGAGATCACCCACTGACCCCCGCGTCTCCACAGAGGAGAGCCCCCCTGACCCCGCGTCTCCACAGAGGAGAGCACCCACTGACCCCCGTGTCTCCACAGAGGAGAGCCCCACTGACCCCCGTGTCTCCACAGAGGAGGGCACCCACTGACCCCCGTGTCTCCACAGAGGAGAGCCCCCACTGACCCCCGTGTCTCCACAGAGGAGAGCGCCCACTGACCCCCGTGTCTCCACAGAGGAGAGCCCCCGCTGACCCCCGTGTCTCCACAGAGGAGAGCCCCGCTGACCCCCGCGTCTCCACAGAGGAGAGCACCCGCTGACCCCCGCGTCTCCACAGAGGAGAGCCCCCGCTGACCCCCGCGTCTCCACAGAGGAGAGCCCCCGCTGACCCCCGCGTCTCCACAGAGGAGAGCACCCGCTGACCCCCGTGTCTCCACAGAGGAGAGCCCCCGCTGACCCCCGTGTCTCCACAGAGGAGAGCCCCCGCTGACCCCCGCGTCTCCACAGAGGAGAGCACCCACTGACCCCGTGTCTCCACAGAGGAGGGCACCCACTGACCCCCGTGTCTCCACAGAGGAGAGCCCCCACTGACCCCCGTGTCTCCACAGAGGAGAGCGCCCACTGACCCCCGTGTCTCCACAGAGGAGAGCGCCCACTGACCCCCGTGTCTCCACAGAGGAGAGCGCCCACTGACCCCCGTGTCTCCACAGAGGAGAGCCCCCACTGACCCCCGTGTCTCCACACAGGAGAGCACCCACTGACCCCCGTGTCTCCACAGAGGAGAGCCCCCACTGACCCCCGTGTCTCCACAGAGGAGAGCACCCCCTGACCCCCGTGTCTCCACAGAGGAGAGCCCCCACTGACCCCCGTGTCTCCACAGAGGAGAGCCCCCACTGACCCCCGTGTCTCCACACAGGAGAGCCCCCACTGACCCCCGTGTCTCCACAGAGGAGAGCACCCACTGACCCCCGTGTCTCCACAGAGGAGGGCACCCACTGACCCCCGTGTCTCCACAGAGGAGAGCCCCCACTGACCCCCGTGTCTCCACAGAGGAGAGCCCCCACTGACCCCCGTGTCTCCACAGAGGAGAGGCCCCACTGACCCCCGTGTCTCCACAGAGGAGAGCACCCGCTGACCCCCGTGTCTCCACAGAGGAGAGCCCCCGCTGACCCCCGTGTCTCCACACAGGAGAGCCCCCACTGACCCCCGTGTCTCCACACAGGAGAGCACCCACTGACCCCGTGTCTCCACAGAGGAGAGCCCCCACTGACCCCCGTGTCTCCACAGAGGAGAGCCCCCACTGACCCCCGCGTCTCCACAGAGGAGAGCACCCACTGACCCCCGCGTCTCCACAGAGGAGATCACCCACTGACCCCCGCGTCTCCACAGAGGAGAGCCCCCACTGACCCCCGTGTCTCCACAGAGGAGAGCCCCCACTGACCCCCGTGTCTCCACAGAGGAGAGCACCCACTGACCCCCGCGTCTCCACAGAGGAGAGCACCCACTGACCCCCGCGTCTCCACAGAGGAGATCACCCACTGACCCCCGTGTCTCCACAGAGGAGAGCCCCCACTGACCCCCGTGTCTCCACAGAGGAGAGCCCCCACTGACCCCCGTGTCTCCACACAGGAGGGCACCCACTGACCCCCGTGTCTCCACAGAGGAGAGCCCCCACTGACCCCCGTGTCTCCACAGAGGAGAGCCCCCACTGACCCCCGTGTCTCCACAGAGGAGAGCCCCCACTGACCCCCGTGTCTCCACAGAGGAGAGAGCACCCACTGACCCCCGTGTCTCCACAGAGGAGAGCCCCCACTGACCCCCGTGTCTCCACAGAGGAGAGCCCCCACTGACCCCCGTGTCTCCACAGAGGAGGGCACCCACTGACCCCCGTGTCTCCACAGAGGAGAGCACCCACTGACCCCCGTGTCTCCACAGAGGAGAGTACACACTGACCCCCGTGTCTCCACAGAGGAGAGTACACACTGACCCCCGTGTCTCCACAGAGCCCCCACTGACCCCCGTGTCTCCACAGAGGAGAGCCCCCACTGACCCCCGTGTCTCCACAGACATCACACCTCACCAATACACGATGACCCCGCACCGCACTATATCACACAGCGTTACACGTCGCCCTCTTGTGGCGGGGCCCTCCTTTCAGAGCCCGCAGGTTACCTATTCCCGCTCACTTGTATTGGGGTTTGCACGGATTCCTTTCCACATCCAGCAGTTCTTTCATCACTTCTGGATCTTCTTTGCCCTGGCCGATGAGGAATAGGACTCCCATGATGCATCTCACTTGGTGGTAGAGAAAAGCCAAGCCCTTGATCTTCAGGTGGTAGAGCTGGAAGGGCCCGGCGTCCCCTGAACCCTCTGGTACCAGCTCCACTCTGGCGCTGATCACGGTGCGCACAAAGTTCAGCACCCCATTAGCCACATCCATCTTGCAGAGATTGCGGAAGTCATGTGTCCCCTCCAGCATCCGGGCAGCCCGATCCATCATGGCGACATCCAGCCGGGCGCGCGGGAACAAATATCTATACGTCCGAGAGCGGCAGCTAAAGCGTGCGCTGAAGGAAGAGGGGACAGCGGCCCAGCTCAGGACCCGGATGTCTGGGGGCAGCACGCGGTTCAGCATCTGGGTGTAGCGCACCTCGGGTCTTCCTGCAGCCGCTGAGCGGAGGTCAAGTGAGATCACCTGCGGGAAACACGAGAGGCATAATGGGAGGAATGGAGGTGACCTTCAGTGAGCACAAGGGGCACGAGCGGAGCAATGGAGGTGACCTTCAGTGAGCACAAGGGGCACGAGCGGAGCAATGGAGGTGACCTTCAGTGAGCACAAGGGGCACGAGCGGAGCAATGGAGGTGACCTTCAGTGAGCACAAGGGGCACGAGCGCAGCAATGGAGGTGACCTTCAGTGAGCACAAGGGGCACGAGCGCAGCAATGGAGGTGACCTTCAGTGAGCACAAGGGGCACGAGCGGAGCAATGGAGGTGACCTTCAGTGAGCACAAGGGGCACGAGCGGAGCAATGGAGGTGACCTTCAGTGAGACAAGGGGCACGAGCGGAGCAATGGAGGTGACCTTCAGTGAGACAAGGGGCACGAGCGGAGCAATGGAGGTGACCTTCAGTGAGCACAAGGGGCACGAGCGGAGCAATGGAGGAGACCTTCAGTGAGCACAAGGGGCACGAGCGGAGCAATGGAGGTGACCTTCAGTGAGCACAAGGGGCACGAGCGGAGCAATGGAGGTGACCTTCAGTGAGCACAAGGGGCACGAGCGGAGCAATGGAGGTGACCTTCAGTGAGCACAAGGGGCACGAGCGGAGCAATGGAGGTGACCTTCAGTGAGCACAAGGGGCACGAGCGGAGCAATGGAGGTGACCTTCAGTGAGCACAAGGGGCACGAGCGGAGCAATGGAGGTGACCTTCAGTGAGCACAAGGGGCACGAGCGGAGCAATGGAGGTGACCTTCAGTGAGCACAAGGGGCACGAGCGGAGCAATGGAGGTGACCTTCAGTGAGCACAAGGGGCACGAGCGGAGCAATGGAGGTGACCTTCAGTGAGCACAAGGGGCACGAGCGGAGCAATGGAGGTGACCTTCAGTGAGCACAAGGGGCACGAGCGGAGCAATGGAGGTGACCTTCAGTGAGCACAAGGGGCACGAGCGGAGCAATGGAGGTGACCTTCAGTGAGCACAAGGGGCACGAGCGGAGCAATGGAGGTGACCTTCAGTGAGCACAAGGGGCACGAGCGGAGCAATGGAGGTGACCTTCAGTGAGCACAAGGGGCACGAGCGGAGCAATGGAGGTGACCTTCAGTGAGCACAAGGGGCACGAGCGGAGCAATGGAGGTGACCTTCAGTGAGCACAAGGGGCACGAGCCGGAGCAATGGAGGTGACCTTCAGTGAGCACAAGGGGCACGAGCGGAGCAATGGAGGTGACCTTCAGTGAGCACAAGGGCACGAGCGCGAGCAATGGAGGTGACCTTCAGTGAGCACAAGGGGCACGAGCGGAGCAATGGAGGTGACCTTCAGTGAGCACAAGGGGCACGAGCGGAGCAATGGAGGTGACCTTCAGTGAGCACAAGGGGCACGAGCGGAGCAATGGAGGTGACCTTCAGTGAGCACAAGGGGCACGAGCGGAGCAATGGAGGTGACCTTCAGTGAGCACAAGGGGCACGAGCGGAGCAATGGAGGTGACCTTCAGTGCAGCACAAGGGGCAACCGAGCGGAGCAATGGAGGTGACCTTCAGTGAGCACAAGGGGCACGAGCGGAGCAATGGAGGTGACCTTCAGTGAGCACAAGGGGCACGAGCGGAGCAAATGGAGGTGACCTTCAGTGAGCACAAGGGCACGAGCGGAGCAATGGAGGTGACCTTCAGTGAGCACAAGGGGCACGAGCGGAGCAATGGAGGTGACCTTCAGTGAGCACAAGGGCACGAGCGGAGCAATGGAGGTGACCTTCAGTGAGCACAAGGGGCACGAGCGGAGCAATGGAGGTGACCTTCAGTGAGCACAAGGGGCACGAGCGGAGCAATGGAGGTGACCTTCAGTGAGCACAAGGGGCACGAGCGGAGCAATGGAGGTGACCTTCAGTGAGCACAAGGGGCACGAGCGGAGCAATGGAGGTGACCTTCAGTGAGCACAAGGGGCACGAGCGGAGCAATGGAGGTGACCTTCAGTGAGCACAAGGGGCACGAGCGGAGCAATGGAGGTGACCTTCAGTGAGCACAAGGGCACGAGCGGAGCAATGGAGGTGACCTTCAGTGAGCACAAGGGGCACGAGCGGAGCAATGGAGGTGACCTTCAGTGAGCACAAGGGCACGAGCGGAGCAATGGAGGTGACCTTCAGTGAGACACAAGGGGCACGAGCGGAGCAATGGAGGTGACCTTCAGTGAGCACAAGGGGCACGAGCGGAGCAATGGAGGTGACCTTCAGTGAGCACAAGGGGCACGAGCGGAGCAATGGAGGTGACCTTCAGTGAGCACAAGGGGCACGAGCGGAGCAATGGAGGTGACCTTCAGTGAGCACAAGGGGCACGAGCGGAGCAATGGAGGTGACCTTCAGTGAGCACAAGGGGCACGAGCGGAGCAATGGAGGTGACCTTCAGTGAGCACAAGGGGCACGAGCGGAGCAATGGAGGTGACCTTCAGTGAGCACAAGGGGCACGAGCGGAGCAATGGAGGTGACCTTCAGTGAGCACAAGGGGCACGAGCGGAGCAATGGAGGTGACCTTCAGTGAGCACAAGGGGCACACGAGCGGAGCAATGGAGGTGACCTTCAGTGAGCACAAGGGGCACAGCGAGCAATGGAGGTGACTTCAGTGAGCACAAGGGCACGAGCGGAGCAATGGAGGTGACCTTCAGTGAGCACAAGGGCACGAGCGGAGCAATGGAGGTGACCTTCAGTGAGCACAAGGGGCACGAGCGGAGCAATGGAGGTGACCTTCAGTGAGCACAAGGGGCACGAGCGGAGCAATGGAGGTGACCTTCAGTGAGCACAAGGGGCACGAGCGGAGCAATGGAGGTGACCTTCAGTGAGCACAAGGGCACGAGCGGAGCAATGGAGGTGACCTTCAGTGAGCACAAGGGGCACGAGCGGAGCAATGGAGGTGACCTTCAGTGAGCACAAGGGCACGAGCGGAGCAATGGAGGTGACCTTCAGTGAGCACAAGGGGCACGAGCGGAGCAATGGAGGTGACCTTCAGTGAGCACAAGGGGCACGAGCGGAGCAATGGAGGTGACCTTCAGTGAGCACAAGGGGCACGAGCGGAGCAATGGAGGTGACCTTCAGTGAGCACAAGGGGCACGAGCGGAGCAATGGAGGTGACCTTCAGTGAGCACAAGGGGCACGAGCGGAGCAATGGAGGTGACCTTCAGTGAGCACAAGGGGCACGAGCGGAGCAATGGAGGTGACCTTCAGTGAGCACAAGGGGCACGAGCGGAGCAATGGAGGTGACCTTCAGTGAGCACAAGGGGCACGAGCGGAGCAATGGAGGTGACCTTCAGTGAGCACAAGGGGCACGAGCGGAGCAATGGAGGTGACCTTCAGTGAGCACAAGGGGCGAAGCATGAGGTGACCTTCAGTGAGCACAAGCGAGGAGCAATGGAGGTGACCTTCAGTGAGCACAAGGGGCACGAGCGGAGCAATGGAGGTGACCTTCAGTGAGCACAAGGGGCACGAGCGGAGCAATGGAGGTGACCTTCAGTGAGCACAAGGGGCACGAGCGGAGCAATGGAGGTGACCTTCAGTGAGCACAAGGGGCACGAGCGGAGCAATGGAGGTGACCTTCAGTGAGCACAAGGGGCACGAGCGGAGCAATGGAGGTGACCTTCAGTGAGCACAAGGGGCACGAGCGGAGCAATGGAGGTGACCTTCAGTGAGCACAAGCGGAGCAATGGAGGTGACCTTCAGTGAGCACAAAGGCACGAGCGGAGCAATGGAGGTGACCTTCAGTGAGCACAAGGGGCACGAGCGGAGCAATGGAGGTGACCTTCAGTGAGCACAAGGGGCACGAGCGGAGCAATGGAGGTGACCTTCAGTGAGCACAAGGGGCACGAGCGGAGCAATGGAGGTGACCTTCAGGGAGCACAAGGGGCACGAGCGGAGCAATGGAGGTGACCTTCAGTGAGCACAAGGGCACGAGCGGAGCAATGGAGGTGACCTTCAGTGAGCACAAGGGGCACGAGCGGAGCAATGGAGGTGACCTTCAGTGAGCACAAGGGGCACGAGCGGAGCAATGGAGGTGACCTTCAGTGAGCACAAGGGGCACGAGCGGAGCAATGGAGGTGACCTTCAGTGAGCACAAGGGGCACGAGCGGGAGCAATGGAGGTGACCTTCAGTGAGCACAAGGGGCACGAGCGGAGAAATGGAGGTGACCTTCAGTGAGCACAAGGGCACGAGCGGAGCAATGGAGGTGACCTTCAGTGAGCACAAGACGGAGCAATGGAGGTGACCTTCAGTGAGCACAAGGGCACGAGCGGAGCAATGGAGGTGACCTTCAGGAGCACAAGGGCACGAGCGGAGCAATGAGGTGACCTTCAGTGAGCACAAGGGGCACGAGGGAGCAATGGAGGTGACCTTCAGTGAGCACAAGGGGCACTGAGCCGGAGCAATGGCAGTGAACCCTTCAGTGGAGCACAAGGGCGCACGTCGAAGCAATGGTAGGTGTACCTTCAGTTGAGCACAAAGGGGCACGAGCGGAAGCAATTGGAGGTGACCTCAGGAGCACAAGGGCACGACGAGCCATTGGAGGTGACCTTCCGGAGCACAGGGGCAGAGCGAGCAATGGAGGTGACCTTTCAGTGAGCACAAGGCACGAGCGTGAGCATGGAGATTGACCTTCATGTCGAGCACAAGGGGGCACGAGGGAGCAATGGAGGTGACTTCAGTGAGCACAAGGGGCACGAGCGGAGCAATGGAGGTGACCTTCAGTGAGCACAAGGGGCACGAGCGGAGCAATGGAGGTGACCTTCAGTGAGCACAAGGGGCACGACGGAGCAATGGAGGTGACCTTCAGTGAGCACAAGGGGCACGAGCGGAGCAATGGAGGTGACCTTCAGTGAGACAAGGGGCACGAGCGGAGCAATGGAGGTGACCTTCAGTGAGCACAAGGGGCACGAGCGGAGCAATGAGGTGACCTTCAGTGAGCACAAGGGGCACGAGCGGAGCAATGGAGGTGACCTTCAGTGAGACAAGGGGCACGAGCGGAGCAATGGAGGTGACCTTCAGTGAGCACAAGGGCACGAGCGGAGCAATGGAGGTGACCTTCAGTGAGCACAAGGGGCAAGCGGAGCATCAGTGACCTTCAGTGAGCAGGGCACGAGCGGAGCAATGGAGGTGACCTTCAGTGAGACAAGGGGCACGAGCGGAGCAATGGAGGTGACCTTCAGTGAGACAAGGGGCACGAGCGGAGCAATGGAGGAGCTCGTGACACAAGGGGCACGAGCGAGTATACTGCAGGATGACTTCAGTGAGCACAAGGGAGCACGATCGCGAGCAATGGAGGTGACTTCAGTGAGACAAGAGGCACGAGCGACAACTGAGAGGTGACCTTCAGGCTGTGAAAGGGGCACGAGGAGCGAAATGGATGGGACTTCGTGAGAAAGGGGACGATAACGCAGATGGAGGTGTATCAGGTGGAGCAATAGCACAGGAATGGAGGCATTGACAGAGGAAGTACAGATATACTGCAGATGAGGTGATGAGGAGGACATATACGCAGATGGAGGCTGTAAGAGAAGGAGCGATATGCGCAGTGCCGTGTTGAAGTGGAGCGATATACGCAGGTTGGAGGCGTGAATAACGAGAGAGCGATTCTGCGTGGAGCTGTGTATCAGAGGTGGAGCGATATACTGCAGATGAGGGCTGTGATACGAAGGAGCGTATACTGCAGGTGGGGCTGATGTCGATCAGAGAGGAGCGATATTCTGCAGATGGGGCACTGTAAGATGAGAGTGACTCTTCTCAGATGGCTGTGTTAGAGAGAATCTTACTGGCAGACTGGGGCATGCTGATAGAGGAGAGGGCTATACTGCAGGATGGTGCTGTGTTAGAGAGAGGACGATATACTGCAGGATGGGCTGTGTATAAGGGAGGAGCGATATACTGCAGGATGGCTGTGTATAGAGGAGAGGAGCGATATACTGCAGGATGGCTGTGTAAGAGGAGAGAGCGATATACTGCAGGATGAGCTGTGTACAGGGAGGAGCGATATACTGCAGGATGGGGCTGTGTACTAGAGAGGAGCGATATACTGCAGGATGGGGCTGTGTAAGAGGAGAGCGATATACTGCAGATGGGCTGTGTATAGAGGAGAGGAGCGTATACTGCAGGATGAGGCTGTGTATAGAGGAGAGGAGCGATATACTGCAGGATGGGGCTGTGTATAAGGAGAGGAGCGATATACTGCAGGATGGGGCTGTGTATAGAGGAGAGGAGCGATATACTGCAGGATGGGCTGTGTATAGAGGAGAGGAGCGATATACTGCAGGATGGGGCTGTGTATAGAGGAGAGGAGCGATATACTGCAGGATGGGGCTGTGTATAGAGGAGAGGAGCGATATACTGCAGGATGGGCTGTGTATAGAGGAGAGGAGCGATATACTGCAGGATGAGGCTGTGTATAGAGGAGAGGAGCGATATACTGCAGGATGGGGCTGTGTATAGAGGAGAGGAGCGATATACTGCAGGATGAGGCTGTGTATAGAGGAGAGGAGCGATATACTGCAGGATGAGGCTGTGTATAGAGGAGAGGAGCGATATACTGCAGGATGGGCTGTGTATAGAGAGGAGCGATATACTGCAGGATGGGGCTGTGTATAGAGGAGAGGAGCGATATACTGCAGGATGGGGCTGTGTATAGAGGAGAGGAGCGATATACTGCAGGATGGGGCCTGTGTATAGAGGAGAGGAGCGATATACTGCAGGATGGGGCCGTGTATAGAGGAGAGGAGCGATATACTGCAGGATGGGGCTGTGTATAGAGGAGAGGAGCGATATACTGCAGGATGGGGCTGTGTATAGAGGAGAGGAGCGATATACTGCAGGATGGGGCTGTGTATAGAGGAGAGGAGCGATATACTGCAGGATGGGGCTGTGTATAGAGGAGAGGAGCGATATACTGCAGGATGGGGCTGTGTATAGAGGAGAGGAGCGATATACTGCAGGATGAGGCTGTGTATAGAGGAGAGGAGCGATATACTGCAGGATGGGGCTGTGTATAGAGGAGAGGAGCGATATACTGCAGGATGAGGCTGTGTATAGAGGAGAGGAGCGATATACTGCAGGATGGGCTGTGTATAGAGAGGAGGAGCAATATACTGCAGGATGGGGCTGTGTATAGAGGAGAGGAGCGATATACTGCAGGATGGGGCTGTGTATAGAGGAGAGGAGCGATATACTGCAGGATGGGGCTGTGTATAGAGGAGGGGAGCGATATACTGCAGGATGGGGCTGTGTATAGAGGAGAGGAGAGATATACTGCAGGATGAGGCTGTGTATAGAGGAGAGGAGCGATATACTGCAGGATGGGGTGTGTATAGAGGAGGGAGGACGATATACTGCAGGATGGGGCTGTGTATAGAGGAGAGGAGCGATATACTGCAGGATGAGGCTGTGTATAGAGGAGAGGAGTGATATACTGCAGGATGGGGCTGTGTATAGAGGAGAGGAGCGATATACTGCAGGATGAGGCTGTGTATAGAGGAGAGGAGCGATATACTGCAGGATGGGGCTGTGTATAGAGGAGAGGAGCGATATACTGCAGGATGGGGCTGTGTACAGAGGAGAGGAGCGATATACTGCAGGATGGGGCTGTGTATAGAGGAGAGGAGCGATATACTGCAGGATGGGGCTGTGTATAGAGGAGAGGAGCGATATACTGCAGGATGAGGCTGTGTATAGAGAGGAGGAGCGATATACTGCAGGATGAGGCTGTGTATAGAGGAGAGGAGAGATATACTGCAGGATGAGGCTGTGTATACAGGAGAGGAGCGATATACTGCAGGATGGGGCTGTGTATAGAGGAGAGGAGCGATATACTGCAGGATGGGGCTGTGTATAGAGGAGAGGAGCGATATACTGCAGGATGAGGCTGTGTATAGAGAGGAGGAGCGATATACTGCAGGATGAGGCTGTGTATACAGGAGAGGAGCGATATACTGCAGGATGGGGCTGTGTATAGAGGAGAGGAGCGATATACTGCAGGATGAGGCTGTGTATAGAGGAGCGATATACTGCAGGATGAGGCTGTGTATAGAGGAGAGGAGCGATATACTGCAGGATGGGGCTGTGTATAGAGGAGAGGAGCGATATACTGCAGGATGGGGCTGTGTATAGAGGAGAGGAGCGATATACTGCAGGATGAGGCTGTGTATAGAGGAGAGGAGCGATATACTGCAGGATGGGGCTGTGTATAGAGGAGAGGAGCGATATACTGCAGGATGGGGCCGTGTATAGAGGAGAGGAGCGATATACTGCAGGATGGGGCTGTGTATAGAGGAGAGGAGCGATATACTGCAGGATGGGGCTGTGTATAGAGGAGAGGAGCGATATACTGCAGGATGGGGCTGTGTATAGAGGAGAGGAGCGATATACTGCAGGATGGGGCTGTGTATCCTATGTACATTGTATACCCGGTGTCTCCTCACCTATCACATACCGTCCCGGTTCCGGTTTCCCCTCACAGCCCCGGACACGTGTCCTTTCGTTACTTCCGGCCCCTTGTGATGACGTCATGTAGTTGCTAAGAGACAGCGCTACTGATAAGACGCCGCATCATGACGTCACCGCATACTGCGACCGTTACTGCAGCGGGAGGAAGAGCGGAGGTGAGAGACAGACAGACACGGGGGCCCCGACAGACACCCACACATGGGGGCCCCGACAGACACCCACACACGGGGGGCCCCCGACAGACACCCACACACGGGGGGCCCCCGACAGACACCCACACACGGGGGCCCCCGACAGACACCCACACACGGGGGGCCCCCGACAGACACCCACACACGGGGGGCCCCCGACAGACACCCACACACGGGGGGCCCCCGACAGACACCCACACACGGGGGGCCCCCGACAGACACCCACACACGGGGGGCCCCGACAGACACCCACACACGGGGGGCCCCGACAGACACCCACACACGGGGGGCCCCGACAGACACCCACACACGGGGGGCCCCGACAGACACCCACACACGGGGGGGCCCCGACAGACGGACAGACACGGGGGGCCCCGACAGACGGACAGACACGGGGGGCCCCGACAGACGGACAGACACGGGGGGCCCCGACAGACGGACAGACACGGGGGGCCCCGACAGACGGACAGACACGGGGGGCCCCGACAGACGGACAGACACCCACACACGGCGGGCCCCGACAGACACCCACACACGGGGGGCCCCGACAGACAGACGGACAGACACCCACGCACGGGGGCCCGGGGAGAGGGACCGACACCGGCACACACAGGGGGGCTCCACCCCTGGGGACAGGGATCGACTCCATCCCCGCCAGTCTATATTGATCCCGGCGAGTACTCCCTGTCTCAGTCCTTTACTCTGACACCTCTTCCATGTGGTGGTCTCCTCCGATGGCTCCTCCTCTCTGATTGCCCAGCCTGTGGTGGTCTCCCACTGCCCGTGGCCCCTGCCTGTGGCACTCTCCCTCCACCTGTGGCCCCTGCCTGTGGCACTCTCCCTCCTCCCGTGGCCCTGCCTGTGGCACTCTCCCTCCTCCCGTGGCCCCTGCCTGTGGCACTCTCCCTCCTCCCGTGGCCCCTGTCTGTGGCACTCTCCCTCCGCCCGTGGCCCCTGTCTGTGGCACTCTCCCTCCCTGGGCCTGTTTTGGCACCTCCTCGCTGTCCTGTCTGTGGCACTCTCCCTCCGCCTGTGGCCCCTGTCTGTGGCACTCTCCCTCCGCCTGTGGCCCCTGTCTGTGGCACTCTCCCTCCGCCTGTGGCCCCTGTCTGTGGCACTCTCCCTCCGCCTGTGGCCCCTGTCTGTGGCACTCTCCCTCCGCCTGTGGCCCCTGTCTGTGGCACTCTCCCTCCGCCTGTGGCCCCTGTCTGTGGCACTCTCCCTCCGCCTGTGGCCCCTGTCTGTGGCACTCTCCCTCCGCCTGTGGCCCCTGTCTGTGGCACTCTCCCTCCGCCTGTGGCCCCTGTCTGTGGCACTCTCCCTCCGCCTGTGGCCCCTGTCTGTGGCACTCTCCCTCCGCCTGTGGCCCCTGTCTGTGGCACTCTCCCTCCGCCTGTGGCCCCTGTCTGTGGCACTCTCCCTCCGCCTGTGGCCCCTGTCTGTGGCACTCTCCCTCTGCCTGTGGCCCCTGTCTGTGGCACTCTCCCTCTCGCCCGTGGCCCGTCTGTGGCACTCTCCCTCTGCCCGTGGCACTCTCCCTCTGCCCGTGGCACTCTCCCTCTGCCCGTGGCACTCTCCCTCTGCCCGTGGCACTCTCCCTCTGCCCGTGGCACTCTCCTCTGCCCGTGCCCCCCCGTGGCACTCTCCCTCCGCCCGTGGCACTCTCCCTCCGCCCGTGGCACTCTCCCTCCGCCCGTGGCCCCTGTCTGTGGCACTCTCCCTCCGCCTGTGGCCCCTGTCTGTGGCACTCTCCCTCCGCCTGTGGCCCCTGTCTGTGGCACTCTCCCTCCGCCTGTTGGCCCCTGTCTGTGGCACTCTCCCTCCGCCTGTGGCCCCTGTCTTTGGCACTCTCCCTCCGCCTGTGGCCCCTGTCTGTGGCACTCTCCCTCCGCCTGTGGCCCCTGTCTGTGGCACTCTCCCTCCGCCTGTTGGCACTCTCCCTCCACCCGTGGCACTCTCCTCCGCCCGTGGCACTCTCCGCCCGTGGCGCTCTCCCTCCGCCCGTGGCACTCTCCCGCCCGTGGCGCTCTCCCTCTGCCCGTGGCACTCTCCCTCTGCCCGTGGCACTCTCCCTCTGCCCGTGGCACTCTCCCTCCGCCCGTGGCACTCTCCCTCCGCCCGTGGCACTCTCCCTCCGCCCGTGGCACTTTTCCCCTCCGCCCGTGGCACTCTCCCTCCGCCCGTGGCACTCTCCCTCCGCCCGTGGCACTCTCCCTCCGCCCGTGGCCCCTGTCTGTGGCACTCTCCCTCCGCCCGTGGCCCTGTCTGTGGCACTCTCCCTCCGCCTGTGGCCCCTGTCTGTGGCACTCTCCCTCCGCCTGTGGCCCCTGTCTGTGGCACTCTCCCTCCGCCTGTGGCCCCTGTCTGTGGCACTCTCCCTCCGCCTGTGGCCCTGTCTGTGGCACTCTCCCTCCGCCTGTGGCCCCTGTCTGTGGCACTCTCCCTCCGCCTGTGGCACTCTCCCTCCGCCCGTGGCACTCTCCCTCCGCCCGTGGCACTCTCCGCCCGTGGCGCTCTCCCTCCGCCCGTGGCACTCTCCGCCCGTGGCGCTCTCCCTCCGCCCGTGGCGCTCTCCCTCCGCCCGTGGCGCTCTCCCTCTGCCCGTGGCGCTCTCCCTCTGCCCGTGGCACTCTCCCTCCGCCTGTGGCCCCTGTCTGTGGCACTCTCCCTCCGCCTGTGGCACTCTCCCTCCGCCCGTGGCACTCTCCCTCCGCCCGTGGCACTCTCCGCCCGTGGCGCTCTCCCTCCGCCCGTGGCACTCTCCGCCCGTGGCGCTCTCCCTCCGCCCGTGGCGCTCTCCCTCTGCCCGTGGCGCTCTCCCTCTGCCCGTGGCACTCTCCCTCTGCCCGTGGCCCTGTCTGTGGCACTCTCCCTCTGCCTGTGGCCCCTGTATGTGGCACTCTCCCTCTGCCTGTGGCCCCTAGCTGTGGTTGTCTCCTGTGATTCTTCTTTACCATTAGATCTCGCTATGATTGGTATATGGATGATCCGTGGGGTGAGCGTCCATCTCTGATCACAATTCTCCTGTGTTTTCTAGGGCGTCTCCTCATGTAAGATGTCGTCTTCCAGCAGTGACGCGTTTCTGCCCAGGAGAGCTGTACAGCGCACCGGATCACATGAGCTTTCCTCTGACAGCTCTCTCCAGAGCGCTCCACTGACTGTCTCCGAGCAGGAGCTGCGCGCTGAGCTGTCTCTTTTGGGTTACACCTCTGTTTCCCAACCGAAGCTTCTACAGTTCAAAGAAGACCTTGAGTTACTGATGGTCCGCCAAGCCGCCCTGGAAGATTCCTCAGGACCCGCTGAAGACCCCTCAGGTCTGGGGAAGGTGAATAGCGGAAGACATGTGATGTGCAGCCGAGCTGCCCTGGAAGATTCCTCAGGACCCGCTGAAGACCCCTCAGGTCTGGGGAAGGTGAATAGCGGAAGACATGTGATGTGCAGCCGAGCTGCCCTGGAAGATTCCTCAGGACCCGCTGAAGACACCTCAGGTCTGGGGAGGAGAATAGCGGAAGACATGTGATGTGCCGCCGAGCCGCCCTGGAAGATTCCTCAGGACCCGCTGAAGACCCCTCAGGTCTGGGGGAGGAGAATAGCAGGAGACATGTGATGTGCAGCCGAGCCGCCCTGGAAGATTCCTCAGGACCCGCTGAAGACCCCTCAGGTCTGGGGAAGGTGAATAGCGGAAGACATGTGATGTTCCGCCGAGCCGCCCTGGAAGATTCCTCAGGACCCGCTGAAGACCCCTCAGGTCTGGGGGAGGAGAATAGCAGGAGACATGTGATGTGCAGCCGAGCCGCCTGGAAGATTCCTCAGGACCCGCTGAAGACCCCTCAGGTCTGGGGGAGGAGAATGTCAGATGTCTTATGAGTGAAGCAGCCCCTCCTCACAAGCTCCCGCCATGGACAGCACCAGCATGTGGTCAGGAGTGTGCTCTCCGAGGACACAGGGATGTCATAGACTCCTACACCAAACATACTGTCAGAGTGGGGGCTCCTGTGTATAGACAACCAAGGCCGCCAGCTCTGACTCGTAAGGTGCTGCGCCGGGCGAGTGACGGTCAGGTGCGGGTGTGTGGACGAGTCCCTGACTTCTGCTGAGTCTGATCCAGAAGGGTCCACAATCTCATATGAAGAGTCACAGGCCGTGAAGTCCTTCATCCGGGTCCCGCCATATTCCCTGCTGGAGCAGTACAGGCAGCGCTCAGATCCTGTGAGCCGCTACCAAGAATACAAACAAAGCTGGGACGCCCTCCAGGAGTCTCTGGAGAAGAGTAGGAAGGGGCTCCGCTGGGGGGTCAGAGAGAGGATGATGTCTGCACCCCCTGTGCCTCTCCCACGAGCTCTGCCAATGCCCAACTCATATGTGATCCCCACAGACAAGAAGCGCTACAGTTTACGATGGGCCATCCGGCAAGCCCTGGTGAATGGAAGAATGCCCCGAGGAGACTGTGCCTAAATGACTGCACCTCACAGATGTCTGGTGCACCCGTGCTGTCGTGTCCTCCAGGGGGGCACTATACACTCGTGCTGTCGTGTCCTCCAGGGGGGCACTATACACTCGTGCTGTCGTGTCCTCCAGGGGGGCACTATACACTCGTGCTGTCGTGTCCTCCAGGGGGGCACTATACACTCGTGCTGTCGTGTCCTCCAGGGGGGCACTATACACCCGTGCTGTGGTGTCCTCCAGGGGGGCACTATACACCCGTGCTGTCGTGTCCTCCAGGGGGGCACTATGCACCCGTGCTGTCGTGTCCCGGGGGGCCGCACGTTACAGCAGAGCTCTGATGTCAGCAACTGTTTTTTATATGATATAAATAAATTCACTTATTTTTAGATTTTCATACAAAGTTGTGGTGTTTAATGCACAAAAACCTTATAACAACTATTGAGGTTTGTGTGTCCTGCACCGAATGCAAAGTTCTGTTCAATGGGAAGAAGTCACAGGATTCCCAGAGCTTCTCCCATAAAGATCCTTCCTCCGTCCTTCACATGAAACTTGAGATCTCGGGGACCCTCGAACACCAGGACAATGGTGGAGCCAAAGTTAAATTCACCAAGAGGGTCGCCCTTCGCCAGGACTAGGCCCGTGGGTCCATGATGATCTGTGTAGATGCTGTCATGATGCTTCCCCTTCACATGACGAGGGCGATTAGTGTGCAACGCCTAGAAAGAAGAAGCCATTATTTATATGCAAAACTGCCCTGCGCATGCCCCCCCCCCTCCATCCTCCTGCCCCGCGCACCCCTTCCCCCCTGCTGCACTAGGGGAAAAATTCCTTTCCGACTCCACATGTGACAATCAGACGAGTTCTGAATCATCGGTCTGATCACCCCGTCCTCTGCAGTCACCCGCCTCCCTAATGACCCCGGTCTGATCACCCGCCCTCTGCAGTCACCCGCTCCCCTAATGACCCCCGGTCTGATCACCCGTCCTCTGCGGTCACCCGCTCCCCTAATGACCCCCGGTCTGATCACCCGCCCTCTGCAGTCACCCGCTCCCCTAATGACCCCCGGTCTGATCACCCGTCCTCTGCGGTCACCCGCTCCCCTAATGACCCCCGGTCTGATCACCCATCCTCTGCAGTCACCCGCTCCCCTAATGACCCCCGGTCTGGTCACCCGTCCTCTGCAGTCACCCGCTCCCTAGTGACCCTCGGTCTGGTCACCCGTCCTCTGCAGTCACCCGCTCCCCTAGTGACCCTCGGTCTGATCACCCCGTCCTCTGCAGTCACCCGCTCCCCTAGTGACCCTCGGTCTGATCACCCGTCCTCTGCAGTCACCCGCTCCCCTAATGACCCCTGGTCTGGTTACCCGTCCTCTGCAGTCACCCGCTCCCCTAGTGACCCCCGGTCTGGTTACCCGTCCTCTGCAGTCACCCGCTCCCCTAGTGACCCCTGGTCTGGTTACCCGTCCTCTGCTGTCACCGGCTCCCCTAATGACCCCCGGTCTGGTCACCCGTCCTCTGCAGTCACCCACTTTAGTTACCCAGGTTGCTCTTCTCTGCACCCGCTCAGATTTAGCGCTGTCCTTATATACCGGAGCCCAGTACAGGACAAGGTATATAAGTGCGGCCGCACCAGTGACCTCTCTAGAGTGAGATCATCAGTGATCTTCCATCAGCTGTGACTGGATCCCATTAGGGACAGGTGCAGACAATGTCCTCTTTCAGCCCCTTCCCTTCCTGGGCACATTATAGAGGTCCCTGCTACATTTACTCTCATTGAGCTGCTGTGTGAACGATGGCGACCCCAAGCCTGAGCGAAGGCTACTCACTGAATCACCATAGATGCGGATAGAGCCGACATTTGTAGCCCCCACAGCAGTAAGAGAGAAGAAGCCAAACTGCCATTGTCCAGACAAGACCACACGTTCATTCTGACAGAAGAGTCCGGGGACCCAACGAGCGACATGAGGGCTGACGGAGAGCAAGGAGCCTGCGGAGGAGAGAGACGCATTAATGGCTGACGGAGAGCAACGAGCCTGGGGAGGAGAAGACGGAGGAGAGAGACATTAATGGCTGACGGAGAGCAACGAGCCTGGGGAGAAGTGAGACATTAATGGCTGACGGAGAGCAACGAGCCTGCGGAGGAGAGAGACATTAATGGCTGACAGAGAGCAAGGAGCTTGCGGACAAGAGACCCATTAATGGCTGACGGAGAGCAAAGAGCCTGCGGAGAAGAGACGGAGGAGAGAGACATTAATGGCTGATGGAGAGCAACGAGCCTGCGGAGAAGAGAGACATTAATGGCTGACGGAGAGCAACGAGCCTGCGGGGAAGAGAGACACATTAATGGCTGACGGAGAGCAACGAGCCTGCGGAGAAGAAGACGGAGAAGAGAGACGCATTAATGGCCGACGGAGAGCAAGGAGCCTGCGGAGAAGAAGACGGAGAAGAGAGACGTATTAATGGCCGACGGGGAGCAACGAGCCTGCGGAGAAGAGAGACATTAATGGCTGACGGAGAGCAACGAGCCTGCGGGGAAGAGAGACACATTAATGGCTGACGGAGAGCAACGAGCCTGCGGAGAAGAAGACGGAGAAGAGAGACGCATTAATGGCCGACGGAGAGCAAGGAGCCTGCGGAGAAGAGACGGGGAAGAGAGACATTAATGGCCGACGGAGAGCAACGAGCCTGCGGAGAAGAGACACATTAATGGCTGACGGAGAGCAACGAGCCTGCGGAGAAGAGAGACATTAATGGCTGACGGAGAGCAACGAGCCTGTGGAGGAGAGAGACATTAATGGCTGACAGAGAGCAAGGAGCTTGCGGACAAGAGACCCATTAATGGCCGACGGAGAGCAACGAGCCTGTGGGGAAGAGACGCATTAATGGCCGACGGAGAGCAACGAGCCTGCGGAGAAGAGACACATTAATGGCTGACGGAGAGCAACGAGCCTGTGGAGGAGAGAGACATTAATGGCTGACAGAGAGCAAGGAGCTTGCGGACAAGAGACCCATTAATGGCTGACGGAGAGCAACGAGCCTGCGGAGAAGAAGACGGAGAAGAGAGACATTAATGGCTGACGGAGAGCAACGAGCCTGCGGAGAAGAGACGGAGAAGAGAGACGCATTAATGGCTGACGGAGAGCAACGAGCCTGGTGGGAAGAGAGACGGAGAAGAGAGACATTAATGGCTGACGGAGAGCAACGAGCCTGCGGAGAAGAGAGACATTAATGGCTGACGGAGAGCAACGAGCCTGCGGGGAAGAGAGACATTAATGGCTGACGGAGAGCAACGAGCCTGCGGAGAAGAGAGACATTAATGGCTGACAGAGAGCAACGAGCCTGCGGAGGAGAAGAGAGACGGAGAAGAGAGACATTAATGGCTGACGGAGAGCAACGAGCCTGCGGAGAAGAGAGACATTAATGGCTGACGGAGAGCAACGAGCCTGTGGAGGAGAGAGACATTAATGGCTGACGGAGAGCAACGAGCCTGCGGAGAAGAGAGACATTAATGGCTGACGGAGAGCAACGAGCCTGCGGAGAAGAGAGACATTAATGGCTGACGGAGAGCAACGAGCCTGTGGAGGAGAGAGACATTAATGGCTGACAGAGAGCAAGGAGCTTGCGGACAAGAGACCCATTAATGGCTGACGGAGAGCAACGAGCCTGCGGAGAAGAAGACGGAGAAGAGAGACATTAATGGCTGACGGAGAGCAACGAGCCTGCGGAGAAGAGACGGAGAAGAGAGACGCATTAATGGCTGACGGAGAGCAACGAGCCTGGTGGGAAGAGAGACGGAGAAGAGAGACATTAATGGCTGACGGAGAGCAACGAGCCTGCGGAGAAGAGAGACATTAATGGCTGACGGAGAGCAACGAGCCTGCGGGGAAGAGAGACATTAATGGCTGACGGAGAGCAACGAGCCTGCGGAGAAGAGAGACATTAATGGCTGACAGAGAGCAACGAGCCTGCGGAGGAGAAGAGAGACGGAGAAGAGAGACATTAATGGCTGACGGAGAGCAACGAGCCTGCGGAGAAGAGAGACATTAATGGCTGACGGAGAGCAACGAGCCTGTGGAGGAGAGAGACATTAATGGCTGACGGAGAGCAACGAGCCTGCGGAGAAGAGAGACATTAATGGCTGACGGAGAGCAACGAGCCTGTGGAGAAGAAGACGGAGAAGAGAGACATTAATGGCTGACGGAGAGCAACGAGCCTGCGGAGAAGAGACGGAGAAGAGAGACGCATTAATGGCTGACGGAGAGCAACGAGCCTGGTGGGAAGAGAGACGGAGAAGAGAGACATTAATGGCTGACGGAGAGCAACGAGCCTGCGGAGAAGAGAGACATTAATGGCTGACGGAGAGCAACGAGCCTGCGGAGAAGAGAGACATTAATGGCTGACGGAGAGCAACGAGCCTGCGGGGAAGAGAGACATTAATGGCTGACGGAGAGCAACGAGCCTGCGGAGGAGAAGAGAGACGGAGAAGAGAGACATTAATGGCTGACGGAGAGCAACGAGCCTGCGGAGAAGAGAGACATTAATGGCTGACGGAGAGCAACGAGCCTGTGGAGGAGAGAGACATTAATGGCTGACGGAGAGCAACGAGCCTGCGGAGAAGAGAGACATTAATGGCTGACGGAGAGCAACGAGCCTGCGGAGAAGAGAGACATTAATGACTGACGGAGAGCAACGAGCCTGTGGAGGAGAGAGACATTAATGGCTGACAGAGAGCAAGGAGCTTGCGGACAAGAGACCCATTAATGGCTGACGGAGAGCAACGAGCCTGCGGAGAAGAAGACGGAGAAGAGAGACATTAATGGCTGATGGAGAGCAACGAGCCTGCGGAGAAGAAGACGGAGAAGAGAGACATTAATGGCTGACGGAGAGCAACGAGCCTGCGGAGAAGAGACGGAGAAGAGAGACGCATTAATGGCTGACGGAGAGCAACGAGCCTGGTGGGAAGAGAGACGGAGAAGAGAGACATTAATGGCTGACGGAGAGCAACGAGCCTGCGGGGAAGAGAGACATTAATGGCTGACAGAGAGCAACGAGCCTGCGGAGAAGAGACGGAGAAGAGAGACATTAATGGCTGACTGAGAGCAACGAGCCTGCGGAGGAGAAGAGAGACATATTAATGGCTGACGGAGAGCAACGAGCCTGCGGAGGAGAAGAGAGACGGAGAAGAGAGACATTAATGTGGCTGTGGAGAAGGGAAGCCGCTGCTCCCGCTGTTTCTGCACCGTCACAGGATCTCTCACTATGGAGTTACCTGGAAAATGTCTTCTGTGCTGAACGCTCCAGTCAGTCGGGGAATGAAATCGATGATAATCTCCGGGCGCCAAGTAAATAACGTGGTGGTAGATCCGGTTACAGGGATTTATCCCCAACTGTTGTAAGAATGGAAGACCTAGAAGAAGGAGAATAAGCTGGAGCTGTCGCCTTCAGGACATGGACAGGACGCGTCTCCGAGTCGCGGGTGATGACGACGGTCGCGTCTCCGAGTCGCGGGTGATGACGACGGACGCGGCTCCAAGTCGCGGGTGATGACGACGGACGCGTCTCCGAGTCGCGGGTGATGACGACGGACGCGTCTCCGAGTCGCGGGTGATGACGACGGACGCGGCTCCGAGTCGCGGGTGATGACGACGGACGCAACTCAGCCCGTTTTCCCTTCTCAGCCTGACGCATTTTTGAGTTTTTTTGCATTTTTAACGGCCCTAATAAAGTTTCTCATTTGGATATTAGAATCGTTTTTACTTTATTTTTCATGGGCAGTCGGCTTCACTCGTGATTTCTTTTCTTACTGCTGATAGTAGCGTCATTTCTTGTTCTCCTCTCCGCGGTGTCGGGGCTTCAGGCTGATGATGTTTCCTTTATTATTTTGTTTCTTTGATTTATTTCCATTTATTTTGCACTGGGCCTTAATAATGACCTTTGGGGAGTATTTTAACATCTTACATTATTTAATTAATTATTAATTATTATGAATTTTCCCCTGTAACTGGGACTGGTAAATTAGCCACAGTTGCAGGGGCAATTAAAGAAGACCGGTCACCCCCCTGCTCCATGGCAATCTAAGTGCAGCACTGAATGCAGCATGTGTGCTGCATTAAGGGAAAGGGGTCCCCATGTGTCTGTGTGCTGTGTACCCCGAGATATAGCCTTTGTAAAACTTAGAAGCCATGGAGGCAATCACTGTGGCTGGAGTGAGCTCGATTGACTGTGGCGATTCCATCCCTCACTGCCTCTGTGTGCCGCCTCCTGCTGTGCTGTTTATGCTTTGTCAGGGCAGGAATCTGGAACTGACGTCAGGACAAATGATTTGCATGCGGTGAGTGACAGAGAGGAAGAGGCAGAGCCTGCACAGCAGAAGCAGCACTGAGGCAGGGGGAGGGCATGGCCCCAGTCACTCCAGCTGCCTCCAGCCACAGTGACTGCCTCCATTTCTTCTAACTAAGTTTTACAAAGGCTGTATCTCTGGGTACACAGCACACAGACACATGGGGGAGCCCTTCCCTAAATGCAGCACACATGCTGCACTCAGTGCTGCATTTAGATTAACATGCAGCAAGGGGTGACAGGTCCTCTTTAAGCCTCTTGGCTGCATATCAAAACTGATTTGGTCTCCTAGGACCCCGCAGCATCTGCTTCCTCCGTACACCTGGCAATCACATGACCTAGGACCCAGGTGCTGCTCCCTCCTTACATGCCTGTGTGAACACTGCCCAGCTGCCCCGGGGGTGATTGGATCCCACCGTGGTCATGTGAAGATAGAGCCCTGAGGACATGTGATATATGGCAGCTCTGTATGGATTGTGGTGGCCCTGGCAGCAGGTGGATGGGTCTTGTACTGTGTGACAAGGGCTTAACTACAACAGGTGCAGGGGTTGTGATTGCACCCGGGCCCTGCAGCCTAGGGGGCCCCAAAAGTCCATATGACCTATAGAAAAAGACTAATACTATTAAAAATTTGCAATAATTGGGGGCGCCGTTGGAGCCTTCGCATCGGGGCCCCTGGGCCTGAAGTTACGCCACTGTGTGACGTGCCTGGATTGTGTGATAGGACATGTACCATGGACAGACTGGAAGGACACACATGTCCTCATGACACATGACTCTCATGCTCCAGCCAAACACATGTGGACATACTCCAGTACCTGCGTTTTCTGAATCCCGCCAGTCTTGGGGTCCCAGGAAATTCTCCATTGAATATGTGATACCTTTCACTTGTTCAATCTGTGAACCCCGGATTCGCCCGCAGTGCAGCACCCGACCATCACAGGGACTGACCTACAAGAATGAACACATCTGTGCTGATGAACGTGGTCCAGGGTACAGACCTGTGAATACTGGAGTCTCCAAACCAACTACACACAACCCTGAACCCAAAGCGTCTGCTGAGGACGGCAGCTCCATGACCGCCGCTGTGTGGGGTTCAGGGTGAGCCATCATGGGTGTATGACACAAGATCTTGGGGAGTTTTACATTGAAAGGTGATTAGTTTTTGTTTTGTTTTTTCCAAATATCTTTATTAGGGTTTCTTAATTATCACATAAATCACGTTAAGTACAGTAAATGTAACTATTACAACCATCAAACTCCAACCAAAGAGAAAAGGGTCTCAACAATAGACCCTCTAAACCGATATAACCCGTCCCTCCCCCCCTTAGCACCGCTGCGCCTCTCTCCACCCTACAGACCTATAGTCTTCCGTCTACCTTGACTCTGCGGCGAACAACTTCTCTGCAATTCCAGACGCCCCAATGATCCCCGCGGTTGTTCTATCAGGTACCACTCTGAGTTTGTGAAAGGTGCGACCACTGACTATCTCAGCATCCGTTACACAATGTATCCTTGTGAGACTCCGCCTCTATTCTTTCTAATGTCATTGCCTTCTTGATGTCTGATTACTTCCCATGGTGACGGCGGAGCAGCCTCCAGCCACACCCTGAGTGTCGCCCTTTTAGTGAGAATCACCATGTTGTGCAGTAACTTCTGAACTTCTCTGGATCCATGAGATCCTGAAATGCAATGGAATAGCCTCCCCCCTCCTCCCTCCCCAAAGTCGTCCCCGTGCCCGTCACCATCCCAGCCATGCTCTCCACGTATTCCCATAGTACATTCCCACATCCCATGTAGTAAATCCGTATGATCTATTCCACACCTCGGACATGCCTGCAGTCTGTCTGTGTCAGGGTTGTGTATGAAGGTCCTGAACCCATAGATTGCTGAGTGCATGAACCTAAAGTGAGTGTCTCGCCATTGCTCATTAACCACATTGTCTCTTAGGGCCCTCCAACCCCTTAATATCATATCTCCCGTACCATCTGTTCCCAAATGTCGCTTCCAACCCTTGAAGAGCCCCCCACGTCGGGTAGGTAAGAGCAGACCCCTCAGGACCCTATAGAGCGATGACACACTAGTGTTAACTGTTCCTTTTCTTACCAAATCGTCCCAGGCGTTCACCACCACTCTGTGTGTACCCTATCTAGCTTCCGAGTGATGTGGTATTCAAGCTGGTTATATTGCAGTAGGTGAAAATCTGATAGGCCCAGAGCAGACACCAACTCTCTCCCCCCTAATCATCGCCCAGAGCAGACACCAACTCTCTCCCCCCTAACCATCGCCCAGAGCAGACACCAACTCTCTCCCCCCTAACCATCGCCCAGAGCAGACACCAACTCTCTCCCCCCTAACCATCGCCCAGAGCAGACACCAACTCTCTCCCCCCCTAACCATCGCCCAGAGCAGACACCAACTCTCTCCCCCCTAACCATCGCCCAGAGCAGACACCAACTCTCTCCCCCTAACCATCGCCCAGAGCAGACACCAACTCTCTCCCCCCTAACCATCGCCCAGAGAAGACACCAACTCTCTCCCCCCTAACCATCGCCCAGAGCAGACACCAACTCTCTCTCCCCTAACCATCGCCCAGAGCAGACACCATCTCTCTCCCCCCTAACCATCGCCCAAGGCAGACACCAACTCTCTCCCCCCTAACCATCGCCCAGAGCAGACACCAACTCTCTCCCACTAACCATCGCCCAGAGCAGACACCAACTCTCTCCCACTAACCATCGCCCAGAGCAGACACCAACTCTCTCCCCCCTAACCATCACCCAGAGCAGACACCAACTCTCTCCCACTAACCATCGCCCAGAGCAGACACCAACTCTCTCCCCCTAACCATCGCCCAGAGCAGACACCAACTCTCTCCCCCCTAACCATCACCCAAAGCAGACACCAACTCTCTCCCCTAACCATCGCCCAGAGCAGACACCAACTCTCTCCCCCCCAACCATCGCCCAGAGCAGACACCAACTCTCTCCCCTAACCATCGCCCAGAGCAGACACCAACTCTCTCCCCCCTAACCATCACCCAAAGCAGACACCAACTCTCTCCCCCCTAACCATCGCCCAGAGCAGACACCAACTCTCTCCCCTAACCATCGCCCAGAGCAGACACCAACTCTCTCCCCCCTAACCATCACCCAAAGCAGACACCAACTCTCTCCCCCTAACCATCACCCAAAGCAGACACCAACTCTCTCCCCCCTAACCATCGCCCAGAGCAGACACCAACTCTCTCCCCCTAACCATCGCCCAGAGCAGACACCAACTCTCTCCCCCCTAACCATCACCCAAAGCAGACACCAACTCTCTCCCCCTAACCATCACCCAAAGCAGACACCAACTCTCTCCCCCCTAACCATCGCCCAGAGCAGACACCAACTCTCTCCCCCTAACCATCGCCCAGAGCAGACACCAACTCTCTCCCCCTAACCATCACCCAAAGCAGACACCAACTCTCTCCCCATAACCATCGCCCAGAGCAGACACCAACTCTTCCCCCCTAACCATCACCCAAAGCAGACACCAACTCTCTCCCCCTAACCATCACCCAAAGCAGACACCAACTCTCTCCCCCCTAACCATCGCCCAGAGCAGACACCAACTCTCTCCCCCTAACCATCGCCCAGAGCAGACACCAACTCTCTCCCCCTAACCATCACCCAAAGCAGACACCAACTCTCTCCCCCTAACCATCACCCAAAGCAGACACCAACTCTCTCCCCCCTAACCATCGCCCAGAGCAGACACCAACTCTCTCCCCCTAACCATCGCCCAGAGCAGACACCAACTCTCTCCCCCCTAACCATCACCCAAAGCAGACACCAACTCTCTCCCCTAACCATCACCCAAAGCAGACACCAACTCTCTCCCCCCTAACCATCGCCCAGAGCAGACACCAACTCTCTCCCCTAACCATCGCCCAGAGCAGACACCAACTCTCTCCCCCCTAACCATCACCCAAAGCAGACACCAACTCTCTCCCCCTAACCATCACCCAAAGCAGACACCAACTCTCTCCCCCCTAACCATCGCCCAGAGCAGACACCAACTCTCTCCCCCTAACCATCGCCCAGAGCAGACACCAACTCTCTCCCCCCTAACCATCACCCAAAGCAGACACCAACTCTCTCCCCCTAACCATCGCCCAAGGCAGACACCAACTCTCTCCCCCCTAACCATCGCCCAGAGCAGACACCAACTCTCCCCCCTAACCATCGCCCAGAGCAGACACCAACTCTCCCCCCTAACCATCGCCCAGAGCAGACACCAACTCTCCCCCCTAACCATCACCCAGAGCAGACACCAACTCTCTCCCCCCTAACCATCACCCAGAGCAGACACCAACTCTCTCCATCCTAACCATCGCCCAGAGCAGACACCAACTCTCTCCCCCCTAACCATCACCCAAAGCAGACACCAACTCTCTCCATCCTAACCATCGCCCAGAGCAGACACCAACTCTCTCCCCCTAACCATCGCCCAGAGCAGACACCAACTCTCTCCCCCCTAACCATCGCCCAGAGCAGACACCAACTCTCTCCCCCTAACCATCGCCCTGAGCAGACACCAACTCTCTCCCCCCTAACCATCGCCCAGAGCAGACACCAACTCTCTCCCCCTAACCATCGCCCAGAGCAGACACCAACTCTCTCCCCCCTAACCATCACCCAAAGCAGACACCAACTCTCTCCCCATAACCATCGCCCAGAGCAGACACCAACTCTCTCCCCCCTAACCATCACCCAAAGCAGACACCAACTCTCTCCCCCTAACCATCACCCAAAGCAGACACCAACTCTCTCCCCCCTAACCATCGCCCAGAGCAGACACCAACTCTCTCCCCCTAACCATCGCCCAGAGCAGACACCAACTCTCTCCCCCTAACCATCACCCAGAGCAGACACCAACTCTCTCCCCCCTAACCATCGCCCAGAGCAGACACCAACTCTCTCCCCCCTAACCATCACCCAGAGCAGACACCAACTCTCTCCCCCCTAACCATCACCCAGAGCAGACACCAACTCTCTCCCCCTAACCATCTGGCTTCCGATGAGCACAGAAGATCTCCCGCTATCTCCACCCCCTTCTCTTTCCACTGCCTAAATAGAACGTTCTCTCTTCCCAGGGGGAACTCCGGATGTGCCCTCAGATCCACATACTTAGACAGGCGCCAGGAGAGACCCATTTTTTTGTGAACTACTTTCCACGCTGCCAGCGTATCTCTGAACACCACAGACTGTTTGATCGCAATAGGGATTCTCGCCCTCGGGGTGTGAAGAACCGAAGCCAAACCCCAGGGTCGGCATAAGGCCGATTCTAGCTCCAAGTCGGAGAATGTACTGGTCTTCCCCAGCCGGTCCAGCACATGTCTATGCAGGCACAGCACGTTGTATCCCCTGACATCTGGGATTGCCAACCCTCCGTCTTCCCGAGACAGCATAAGTGTCCTCAGCCCGATCCTAGGGCGTCTTCCCTGCCACATGAATCTGGTGACCGCCCTGTTCAGCCTCGTCACATCCCCACTGCGGAGCATCAGTGATATCACCTGCAACAGGTGCAAGAGCCTGGGAAACGCATCATCTTAAGGAGGTGACCCCGGCCCAGCAATGACAGAGGCACATTGTCCCATCTCTGGAGATCTCGTTCTATTGTCTGTATCATCGGCAGGAAATGTCATCTGCAGTTCTAGCTCTGCACATTCCCAGGTATCCGACCGAGTCTTTCACCACCGGAATTCCCATAATATTGGGCCTCCTCGTCCTGGCCGCCCCCGTACTCCCTCGGCTGCCCGACAGGTAGAACATTTCACATTTACATTCATTCAGTTTGAAGCCCGAGAATGAGCCAAAGGATCTGAGGAAGGATCCGGGAGAGCTCCTCCATCGGGTCATTCAGGTATATATGATGTCAAAGGTGATGGATTTTGATGCCTCTCGGTCTGGAGATTCGGAAGTAAAGGAGAATCCGGCACCAGACTTTCTCTCATGGTTAAAAGACTTCTACTCTTTATTCGGTCAAAAACAAGAAACCCCTGATTGTGGGGTCCGCAGCCCCCCCAGGCCTGACGCGGTTCAGAACAAGTCCTTTCTCACAGGCTGTATAGAGCTGTATAGAGAATGACACCCCTCACTCACATGGTACAGAGTGACTGCAATCACCAGGTATAACCCTAATATTACCTGTGCCAAAGAGCTGCAGAGCCACAGACATTTACAAATGATGTACAGTACTGAGCAAAAGTCTGGACACCCCTTCTCATTACAAGACTTTCTGTATCTTCATGACTATGAACATTGTAGATTCACACTGATGACATCAAAACTATGAATTATCACATGTGGGATTATATACTGAACAATAAGTGTGAAACTACTGACAATATGTCTTATATTCTAGGTTCTTCCTTTTGCTGTGATTACTGCTGTGCACACTCTTGTCATTCTCTGGATGAGCTTCAAGAGGTAGTCACCAGAAATGGCCTTCACTTCACAGGTGCCCTGTCAGGGTTAATAAGTGCTGTAATGGGACAAAATGCTGGAATGCTGCGCTGCCACCAAGAATCACAGGAAACAAAGAGTTAACTGGGCAGATTTTTCTTTATTTCATCCTACGTGTTTCAGATCCTCTATCTCCCTGAGGAAGGAGCTCGGTCAGAGGCTCTGAAACGCGTAGGATGAAATAAAGAAACATCTGCCCAGTTAACTCTTTGTTTCCTGGTGATTCCTGGTGGCAGCGCAGCATTCCGGCATTTTGTCCCATTACAGCATTCCTGTTTCCACGTTTATCGTGAAGGTGCGGCCCTGCAGCAGCCATTCTCTACAAGCATCTTACAGGCGATTATACTGGTTGTGGGTGACACAACTGAGCCAGGTGAGCAGTTCTTAATTTACACCGCTATAACCCTCTGTAAAAAGGATAAGACCCTGTGCGCATTTATCTCACATTTAAGGGTTAATAAGTGGTAATTCTTGCCTTATAGAATATAAGACATATTGTCAGGTGTTTGTTCAGTCTATAATTCCACATGTGATAATTCAGAGTTTTGATGCCTTCAGTGAGAATCTACAATGTTCATAGTCCTGAAAATACAGAAGACTCTGAATGAGAAGTGTCCAGACTCTGTACAGTATAATAAGTACAACATTTCCTTATTATCATTGTAGAGAATGAGGGCGAGTAGATGAAGCTCCTGTAGGACATGTAATACTACTGTGCTCCTATTCCCAGAGCCAGACTAACACATAGGAGTCTACACAGGTCACCACTCACCACTCAAGCAAAAAACCTTTCATAGTCTAATAGTACAAATATACTCAAATATACAGAGGTCGAGGTTACATTGTCATCTGCTATTATGGCCAGAACTAGCGCAGGTCACCTCGGTTCACCGCGCAGGTCTAATGATAATGTAGCAGGTTGGTTGCAGTAATTCAGACCCTGCGGCTGCCAGGATCCGCTCAGCTTCCCTACACAACACAAGCCGCTCCCAGTCTCCACCCCTCGGCGGCCTGGTTACCCCCTCAGTGAATCGGTGACCCCTCCATGCACCTCCAAAATGTGCCCTGAGCGCCCTGAAACATTCCTACGGCTGGCCATTGGGGGTACAGGCGGTAATGTGCCCTGAGCGCCCCGAAACATTCCTACGGCTGGTCATTGGGGGTACAGGCGGTAATGTGTCCAGAGAGCCCCGAAACATTCCTATGGCTGGTCATTGGGGGTACAGGCGGTAATGTGCCCAGAGAGCCCCGAAACATTCATATGGCTGGCCATTGGGGGTACAGGCGGTAATGTGCCCTGAGAGCCACGAAACATTCCTACGGCTGGTCATTGGGGGTACAGGCGGTAATGTGCCCTGAGAGCCCTGAAACATTCCTACGGCTGGTCATTGGGGGTACAGGCGGTAATGTGCCCTGAGAGCCCTGAAACATTCCTATGGCTGGTCATTAGGGTACAGGGGGTAATGTGCCCAGAGAGCCCCAAAACATTCCTATGGCTGGTCATTGGGGGTACAGGCGGTAATGTGCCCTGAGAGCCCCGAAACATTCCTATGGCTGGTCATTAGGGGTACAGGCGGTAATATGCCCAGAGAGCCCCGAAACATTCCTATGGCTGGCCATTGGGGGTACAGGCGGTAATGTGCTCGCTGAGCCTTTCTTCATTGGTCTAGTAGTGCACCCTATATAATATTTTTGGCAAGTCGTCCATGTGGCCCTATGTGGCCCTACACATCACATGTGCTGTTACAATTTATGTATGATTTAATTTTACGGTAAATTCTTTATTATTCTTAAATGTATTTGTTCTATCAATAAACTGACACAAATTGCATTATCTATTGCCACATCTAATAGACCCAGGATATCTCAGCTAGGTCCACCCTGTCCTGGTAAACATACATGATAATAACATGTTACCGGGGTTCTGTGCTCGTCACAGTTCACACCTGTATCCACCTTCCAGGATCTGGGAACGCTTCTTCTTCTATGTATTAGTGACCCATGATAATAGTCACTGTAATCCATGGAATAAGGTGGAAGATGATTTTCTCTGCACATAATATTAGACAGCCTAATCCCATAGTCTGCCTGCCCGTCCGATACTCTGCCTGCCCGTCCGATACTCTGCCTGCCCGTCCGATACTCTGCCTGCCCGTCCGATAGTCTGCCTGCCCATCCAATAGTCTGCCTGCCCGTCCGATACTCTGCCTGCCCGTCCGATACTCTGCCTGCCCATCCAATAGTCTGCCTGCCCGTCCGATACTCTGCCTGCCCGTCCGATAGTCTGCCTGCCCGTCCGATACTCTGCCTGCCCGTCCGATACTCTGCCTGCCCGTCCAATAGTCTGCCTGCCCGTCCGATACTCTGCCTGCCCGTCCGATAGTCTGCCTGCCCGTCCAATAGTCTGCCTGCCCGTCCGATACTCTGCCTGCCCGTCCGATAGTCTGCCTGCCCGTCCGATACTCTGCCTGCCCGTCCGATAGTCTGCCTGCCCGTCCGATACTCTGCCTGCCCGTCCGATACTCTGCCTGCCCGTCCGATACTCTGCCTGCCCGTCCGATACTCTGCCTGCCCGTCCGATACTCTGCCTGCCCGTCCGATTGTCTGCCTGCCCGTCCGATTGTCTGCCTGCCCGTCCGATTGTCTGCCTGCCCGTCCGATAGTCTGCCTGCCCGTCCGATAGTCTGCCTGCCCGTCCGATAGTCTGCCTGCCCGTCCGATAGTCTGCCTGCCCGTCCGATACTCTGCCTGCCCGTCAGATTGTCTGCCTGCCCGTCCGATAGTCTGCCTGCCCATCCGATAGTCTGCCTGCCCGTCCGATAGTCTGCCTGCCCGTCCGATAGTCTGCCTGCCCGTCTGATTGTTTGCCTGCCCGTCCGATAGTCTGCCTGCCCGTCTGATTGTTTGCCTGCCCGTCCGATTGTCTGCCTGCCCGTCCGATTGTCTGCCTGCCCGTCCGATTGTCTGCCTGCCCGTCCGATACTCTGCCTGCCCGTCCGATAGTCTGCCTGCCCGTCCGATTGTCTGCCTGCCCGTCCGATAGTCTGCCTGTCCGTCTGATTGTTTGCCTGCCCATCCCATAGTCTGCCTGCCCGTCCGATTGTCTGTCTGCCCATCCGATAGTCTGCCTGCCCATCCGATAGTCTGCCTGCCCATCCGATAGTCTGCCTGCCCATCCGATAGTCTGCCTGCCCACCCGATCATCAATATATCTGCCATACCACACCACCTCCGCTGGATATGGATTCACCATAGTGAGGATATATGTAATCTCCCACACACTCATGTACAGATTGGCTTTGTGCCCATAGAGCAGCCGTGTGTCTGCAGGTAATCAGTGCAGTCAAATGTAAAAGAATGTGCTGATAAAAGATGCAGAGGAGAAATGATGATGATGATGATGATGATGATGGTGATGGTGATGATGATGATGATGATGATCTCGGTGATTTATCACTAATATTCATTCTTGATACAAGCAGTAACCCTGGAGTGTGTGGAATATGGGGCTGTCCATACACCGGTCTATTCCTCCATCCAATGTCTGTTCTCTATTGAGGACGTGTTTGGTGTCCAGAGCCCGTGTGAAATACCAATAATCTCTGATCACTTCCCAAAGTCTCCCATTAACCCCTCCTATTCCAGCCACAATCCGGAGGAAGATTTCTTTATGGCCTTTCGGAAGGACATGCTGGTTGTCCACATACAGATACCCGGATCATTTGTACCTGAAAGCCACGATGGCCTCTCTTACTTTGGAGCCTTGTGTCAGGTTTGGGACCTCTTATCTCTTTTCTGTATTGAGACTTCATATTAATCATGTTTCTTTTCTTGGCAGTTCAGATGTGAATGTCAGTTTCTGCTGCTAGCAGACTCCTTAGTTTCCTTACCAGGTGTGGATACTCTGTGATCACTCCCATCCCCTTTACATGGTCATATGGTTCCAGCATCCTTTGCTGGTGATTGAACTTATTCCTGGCCAAGCTTCCTGGGGTGAAGGAGGTTCTTTGGAGACCTGACTACTGCCAAGCTGTCTGCTGCCAAAGCACGTGGCAGCAGGTGTGAAGTTGTTTCTTGTTCCCCTGTCTTTCTTTCTCCTCTTGTTGTTGGGACTAGTGCTCCCACCGGCCATTCCTTACTGAGGGCTAACATCAGGGCCAGCCAGGGACTAGATATCCTGCTCGGTGATGGGGTGAAAGAACCTGTATAGGGACAGTAGGGAGATCAGGGCAGAGCCACAGGTCACCTCTCCTGCATTCCCTATGAGCAGGGCCCTCCGCTGTATTTGTCCCCCCGGTGTGTCCCCGTCTGTTTTGTGCATCACTGTCACACACGGTAGCCGGACACCCCCTTATCCCAGCGTGACAGTAACGCCCTCATTATACCCCACATCACACAGAAAACCCCAATATTGTTTGAACCCGAGTGATATCCATAGTGTTAGCGGCCAGTGATCGTAATATTGATTGATTCTCGTCATAACACATCTTTCCACCTGCACACACATGACGGCTCGTCGTGTTATACTGTCTCCGTGTCATCAGTCTCCCCCCTCGTGTACCAGGTGTAACACCGGCCCTTATGAATGACCCTCCACCCCCCGCGGCAGCCATGTTCCCTTGTATAATATTGAGCTCGTACACGATAGCGAAGCGACAACGATCCACTCATCAATCTCTAACGTTACATTAGCTGATAAGAGAAAGAGGCGAGGGTTAATCCCTACAAGGGCTGTATGGACAGGAGTAGCCAGAAGAGCTGACAATCTGCCAGAGGCACCGCACTCACCAGGTACTGAGAGTCAATAGTCCGGGCCGTGGGCTTCAGGGGCCGTCTGAAGAGCTCCCCCAGGTTCCGGTATCGCTGCAGATCTTCTTCCTCAGCTTCTTGCATGTTCACAGAGAAAGTCCATACATACATGGAGAGCAGAGGACGGCGCAGCCATGGCGGGAGGCTAACCTCGTTCACAAGACCCCAAAGGCGAGACAAGAGGCGGGTGGGGCTCGGGTGTACACCGCCTGTGGGTGAGAAGATCCGGAGGGTGAAGAGCCATTGTGTGTGTGTAGTGAAATATGTATCTCAGGGACTGGACACCAGAACAGTAAGGGGTTAAATCCCATGTCCATCCACAAGAGGTCACAACCTGCTTTATATTAGCACACACTAAGGCTGCCTTCAGATTTGCAGATGCCTCCGCAGCGTTTTGCGGAAGCATCTGCAAGCATCTGCATGCAGACGGCAGCCCCTATGTTTATAATGGAGCGCACGGCGGTCTGCAGATGCTTGCAGACCAGCGTGCGCACCCATTCACCACTATATGTGATATGTCGCGTCCCTGGTGCGGACGAGAGTGTGTGATCTGTACGCAGGCATCCGCCTGCGCACAGATCACATATAGGAGTGAATGGGTGCGCACGCCGGTCTGCAAGCATCTGCAGACCGCCGTGCGCTCCATTATAAACATAGGGGCTGCCGTCTGCATGCAGATGCTTGCAGATGCTTCCGCAAAACGCTGCGGAGGCATCTGCAAATCTGAAGGCAGCCTAACTTCACAGTCACCACCCTGACTCCAGTCTCCCCAGGGGGCATCCTGCCAGCAGGGCAATACAGTCACACATATCGGGAGCCTCAAAGAGGAAGAGAATAGATAATAGAGAGAAGCCATCTCCAATAGTGACCTTCACACAGACCCACAGATGGGAAATCAGGAGACCTAGTCACAAGACAAAGAACATTGTAACATAATGTATGCCTGGCTAATGAGTGATCATCCAATCATAGACCCAGAAGTAGAATGTTACACTAGAAGGCCGGTCTAGAATCTGACCCCCCAGTCTGAGTCTATATCTGGACTCTCCCAGCTACAGGGCCGTGTCACAGTGATGGGTCAGCCGAAGCTGCTGTGAACCTCTTTCCATATATCTCTGCTCTCCCCATCGGGCAACAGAAGCAAAGTTTAGGTTTCTGTAAGTTTCTCCCTTTTATTTCATTGTTTGCATATGTGTATGTCATTGTATTATTTCTATATCTTTTTATGTAAGCACTGTACCTTTTATATTAAAGCTTAAAACTTTAATAAGTCTGAACCTTGTATGTTCTAAAAGGATTCATAGCCCTAAGAAGTGTGTGATCCTGGTGATTGGCTGACAGTGTTATTCCAGGGACTTACCCCCTGTATGTTGGTAAGTGGTGGCAGCGTGTGTGAAGCGGGGTGCACAGTGCGAGTCGGGGTGATTGATGCTCCCTTTCAGCATAGGACAGAGGTTGAGCGCTGGATTGAGTGAGAGGAGATAGATTAACCCTTGCAGGCGCAACCCCAAGTCACGTGCTGAGGAGTGTGTGCGTGAGGGCCTTACACCTGCACAAACTGAGATATAGGTGAAGAAGAAAAAACCCAAAGAACCCAAACGAGTTACAGATCAGTCCATCATTGTGTGTCTGCCCAGACCCCCAGAGACACCATCTGTACTCACCCTGCTCCATCGTGTTCTGCACTCACCCTGCTCACTCGGGTTCTGCACTCACCCTGCTCACTCGGGTTCTGCACTCACCCTGCTCACTCGGGTTCTGCACTCACCCTGCTCACTCGGGTTCTGCACTCACCCTGCTCACTCGGGTTCTGCACTCACCCTGCTCACTCGGGTTCTGCACTCACCCTGCTCCATCGTGTTCTGTAATCATCCAGCTCACTTGGGTTCTGCACTCACCCTGCTCACTTGGGTTCTGCACTCACCCTGCTCCATCGTGTTCTGTACTCACCCTGCTCACTCGGGTTCTGCACTCACCCTGCTCACTTGGATTCTGTACTCATTCAGCTCACTTGGATTCTGTACTCATCCAGCTCACTTGGGTTCTGCACTCACCCTGCTCCATCGGGTTCTGTACTCACCCTGCTCACTCGGGTTCTGCACTCACCCTGCTCACTCGGGTTCTGCACTCACCCTGCTCACTCGGGTTCTGCACTCACCCTGCTCACTCGGGTTCTGCACTCACCCTGCTCACTCGGGTTCTGCACTCACCCTGCTCACTCGGGTTCTGCACTCACCCTGCTCACTAAGGTTCTGCACTCACCCTGCTCACTCGGGTTCTGTACTCACTCGGGTTCTGCACTCACCCTGCTCACTCAGGTTCTGTACTCACCCTGCTCCATCGTGTTCTGCACTCACCCTGCTCACTCGGGGTCTGCACTCACCCTGCTCACTCGGGTTCTGCACTCACCCTGCTCACTCGAGTTCTGCACTCACTCGGGTTCTGTACTCACCCTGCTCACTCAGGTTCTGTACTCACTCGGGTTCTGCACTCACCCTGCTCACTCAGGTTCTGTACTCACCCTGCTCCATCGTGTTCTGCACTCACCTGCTCACTCGGGTTCTGTACTCACCCTGCTCCATCGTGTTCTGCACTCACCCTGCTCACTCGGGTTCTGTACTCACCCTGCTCACTCGGGTTCTGCACTCACCCTGCTCACTTGGGTTCTGCACTCACCCTGCTCACTCAGGTTCTGTACTCACCCTGCTCCATCATGTTCTGCACTCACCCTGCTCACTTGGGTTCTGTACTCACCCTGCTCACTCGGGTTCTGCACTCACCCTGCTCACTCGGGTTCTGCACTCACCCTGCTCACTCGGGTTCTGCACTCACCCTGCTCACTCGGGTTCTGCACTCACCCTGCTCACTCGGGTTCTGCACTCACCCTGCTCACTCGGGTTCTGAACTCACCCTGCTCACTCGGGTTCTGCACTCACCCTGCTCACTCAGGTTCTGTACTCACCCTGCTCACTCGGGTTCTGCACTCACCCTGCTCACTCAGGTTCTGAACTCACCCTGCTCACTCGGGTTCTGCACTCACCCTGCTCACTCAGGTTCTGTACTCACTCGGTTCTGTACTCACCCTGCTCACTCGGTTCTGTACTCACCCTGCTCACTCGGTTCTGTACTCACCCTGCTCACTCGGGTCGTTGGCTGTAGTCCAGCTTTTGCCAGAGGTTTCAGAAGTTGCCAGGAGCGGAAACGCAGAAATGGCGGCCGCAGCTGACCAAACCTCCGCTTAATGGAGAGACGAGGTACAGATAACCTGTATAGAGGAAGACACAGAGTAAAGGGGGATTAGAGGGAGGCTGGGACAGGGGCATGAAGGACCAAGAGGGACGAGGATAGAGAAAGGAGAGCTAGATAGAGTGTAAAGAGACCGAGGAGAGAGATAGACGGAGTGTAAAGAGACCGAGGAGAGAGATAGACGGAGTGTAAAGAGAGAGGAGAGAGACAGACGGAGTGTAAAGAGACTGAGGAGAGAGACAGACGGAGTGTAAAGAGAGAGGAGAGAGACAGACGGAGTGTAAAGAGACCGAGGAGAGAGACAGACGGAGTGTAAAGAGACCGAGGAGAGAGATAGACGGAGTGTAAAGAGACCGAGGAGAGAGATAGACGGAGTGTAAAGAGAGAGGAGAGAGACAGACGGAGTGTAAAGAGACTGAGGAGAGAGACAGACGGAGTGTAAAGAGACCGAGGAGAGAGACAGACGGAGTGTAAAGAGACCGAGGAGAGAGACAGACGGAGTGTAAAGAGAGAGGAGAGAGACAGACGGAGTGTAAAGAGACCGAGGAGAGAGATAGACGGAGTGTAAAGAGACCGAGGAGAGAGACAGACGAGTGTAAAGAGACCGAGGAGAGAGATAGACGGAGTGTAAAGAGACTGAGGAGAGAGACAGACGGAGTGTAAAGAGACCGAGGAGAGAGACAGACGGAGTGTAAAGAGAGAGGAGAGAGACAGACGGAGTGTAAAGAGACCGAGGAGAGAGATAGACGGAGTGTAAAGAGACCGAGGAGAGAGACAGACGGAGTGTAAAGAGACTGAGGAGAGAGATAGACGGAGAGTAAAGAGAGAGGAGAGAGACAGACGGAGTGTAAAGAGACCGAGGAGAGAGACAGACGGAGTGTAAAGAGAGAGGAGAGAGATAGACGGAGTGTAAAGAGACCGAGGAGAGAGATAGACGGAGTGTAAAGAGACCGAGGAGAGAGATAGACGGAGTGTAAAGAGACCGAGGAGAGAGATAGACGGAGTGTAAAGAGACTGAGGAGAGAGATAGACGGAGTGTAAAGAGACCGAGGAGAGAGACAGACGGAGTGTAAAGAGAGAGGAGAGAGATAGACGGAGTGTAAAGAGACCGAGGAGAGAGATAGACGGAGTGTAAAGAGAGAGGAGAGAGACAGACGGAGTGTAAAGAGACCGAGGAGAGAGACAGACGGAGTGTAAAAAGACCGAGGAGAGAGACAGACGGAGTGTAAAGAGACTGAGGAGAGAGATAGACGGAGTGTAAAGAGACCGAGGAGAGAGATAGACGGAGTGTAAAGAGACCGAGGAGAGAGATAGACGGAGTGTAAAGAGACTGAGGAGAGAGACAGACGGAGTGTAAAGAGACCGAGAGAGAGAGACAGACGGAGTGTAAAGAGACCGAGGAGAGAGATAGACGGAGTGTAAAGAGACCGAGGAGAGAGACAGACGGAGTGTAAAGAGAGAGAGGAGAGAGATAGACGGAGTGTAAAGAGACTGAGGAGAGAGACAGACGGAGTGTAAAGAGACCGAGGAGAGAGATAGACGGAGTGTAAAGAGACCGAGGAGAGAGACAGACGGAGTGTAAAGAGAGAGGAGAGAGATAGACGGAGTGTAAAGAGACCAAGGAGAGAGATAGACGGAGTGTTAAAGAGACCGAGGAGAGAGACAGACGGAGTGTAAAGAGACCAAGGAGAGAGATAGACGGAGTGTAAAGAGACCGAGGAGAGAGATAGACGGAGTGTAAAGAGACCGAGGAGAGAGATAGACGGAGTGTAAAGAGAGAGGAGAGAGACAGACGGAGTGTTAAAGAGAGAGGAGAGAGATAGACGGAGTGTAAAGAGAGAGGAGAGAGATAGACGGAGTGTAAAGAGAGAGGAGAGAGATAGACGGAGTGTTAAAGAGAGAGGAGAGAGATAGACGGAGTGTAAAGAGACCGAGGAGAGAGATAGACGGAGTGTAAAGAGAGAGGAGAGAGACAGACGGAGTGTAAAGAGACCGAGGAGAGAGACAGACGGAGTGTTAAAGAGACCGAGGAGAGAGACAGACGGAGTGTAAAGAGACTGAGGAGGGTTATAGGGTGTAACTAGGAAGGGGTCGGGGATACACATCCAGGTAGACGAGGTGCAGAGAAGCAGAAGAGGAGATGATGGAGGTGTAGGGACGTCTCCAGTGCGGCTCGTACTCACCATCTCCTCGATCTTTGGACTCCACTTGAAGGCTGAGCCGCTGCTTTACACATGGTGGATCTAATAATGAAACCTTCAGTATAAAAAATAATCCACTATCACAACATTACATACATTACACAGGACACACTACACTCACACACTGTATCCCCGAGTACAGGACACATTACAGAGGACACACTACACTCACACACTGTATCCCCGAGTACAGGACACACATTACACGGGACACACTACACTCACACACTGTATCCCCGAGTACAGGACACACATTACACGGGACACACTACACACACACACTGTATCCCCGAGTACAGGACACACATTACACGGGACACACTACACTCACACACTGTATCCCCGAGTACAGGACACACATTACACAGGACACACTACACTCACACACTGTATCCCCGAGTACAGGACACACATTACACAGGAAACACAATACTCACACACTGTATCCCTGAGTACAGGACACACATTACACAGGACACACAATACTCACCCACTTTATCCTCCTGAGTACAGGACACACATTACACAGGACACACAATACTCACCCACTTTATCCCCCTGAGTACAGGACACACATTACACAGGACACACAATACTCACACACTGTATCCTCCTGAGTACAGGGCACACATTACACAGGACACAAAATACTCACACACTTTATCCCCCTGAGTACAGAACACACATTACACAGGACACACAATACTGGCACACTGTATACCCAAGTACAGGACACACATTACACAGGACACACAATAATCACACACTGTATCCTCCTGAGTGCAGGACATATATTAAAGAGGACACACAATTCTCACACACTTTATCCTCCTGAGTGCAGGACACACATTACACAGGACACACAATACTCTCACACTTTATCCTCCTGAGTACAGGACACACACTACACAGGACACACAATACTCACATACTTTATCCCTGAGTACAGGACACACATTATACAGGACACACAATACTCACCCACTTTATCCCCCTGAGTACAGGACACACAATACTCACACACTGTATCCTCCTGAGTACAGGACACACATTACACAGGACACACAATACTCAAATACTTTATCCTCCTGAGTAAAGGACACACATTACACAGGACACACAATACTCACACACTGTATCCCTGAGTACAGGACACACATTACACAGGACACACAATACTCACACACTTTATCCTCCTGAGTACAGGACACACATTACACAGGACACACAATACTCACACACTTTATCCTCCTGAGTACAGGACACACAATACTCACACACTGTATCCTCCTGAGTACAGGACACACATTACACAGGACACACAATACTCAAATACTTTATCCTCCTGAGTAAAGGACACACATTACACAGGACACACAATACTCACACACTGTATCCCTGAGTACAGGACACACATTACACAGGACACACAATACTCACACACTGTATCCCTGAGTACAGGACACACATTACACAGGACACACAATACTCACCCACTTTATCCTCCTGAGTACAGGACACACATTACACAGGAAACACAATACTCACACACTGTATCCCTGAGTACAGGACACACATTACACAGGACACACAATACTCACACACTGTATCCCTGAGTACAGGACACACATTACACAGGACACACAATACTACCACCACTTTATCCCCCTGAGTAGAGGACACACATTACACAGGAAACACAATACTCACACACTTTATCCTCCTGAGTACAGGACACACATTACACAGGACACACAATACTCACACACTTTATCCTCCTGAGTACAGGGCACACATTACACAGGACACACTACACTCACACACTGTATCCCTGAGTACAGGGCACTCATTTCACAGGACACACAATACTCACACACTGTATCCTCCTGAGTACAGGGCACACATTACACAGGACACACTACACTCACACACTTTATCCTCCTGAGTACAGGACACACATTACACAGGACACACAATACTCACACACTTTATCCTCCTGAGTACAGGGCACACATTACACAGGACACACAATACTCACACACTTTATCCTCCTGAGTACAGGGCACACATTACACAGGACACACAATACTCACACACTTTATCCTCCTGAGTACAGGACACACATTACACAGGACACACAATACTCACACACTTTATCCTCCTGAGTACAGGACACACATTACACAGGACACACAATACTCACACACTGTATCCTCCGGAGTACAGGACAAACATTACACAGGACACACAATACTCACACACTTTATCCTCCTGAGTACAGGGCACACATTACACAGGACACACAATACTCACACACTGTATCCTCCTGAGTACAGGGCACACATTACACAGGACACACAATACTCACACACTGTATCCTCCTGAGTACAGGACACACATTACACAGGACACACAATACTCACACACTTTATCCTCCTGAGTACAGGACACACATTACACAGGACACACAATACTCACACACTGTATCCTCCGGAGTACAGGGCACACATTACACAGGACACACAATACTCACACACTTTATCCTCCTGAGTACAGGGCACACATTACACAGGACACACAATACTCACACACTGTATCCTCCTGAGTACAGGGCACACATTACACAGGACACACAATACTCACACACTGTATCCTCCTGAGTACAGGACACACATTACACAGGACACACAATACTCACACACTTTATCCTCCTGAGTACAGGGCACACATTACACAGGACACACAATACTCACACACTTTATCCTCCTGAGTACAGGGCACACATTACACAGGACACACTACACACACACTTTATCCTCCTGAGTACAGGGCACACATTACACAGGACACACAATACTCACACACTTTATCCCCCTGAGTACAGGGCACACATTACACAGGACACACAATACTCACACACTTTATCCTCCTGAGTACAGGACACACATTACACAGGACACACAATACTCACACACTGTATCCTCCTGAGTACAGGGCACACATTACACAGGACACACAATGCTCACACACTTTATCCCCCTGAGTACAGGACACACATTACACAGGACACACAATACTCACACACTGTATCCTCCTGAGCACAGGGCACACATTACACAGGACACACAATACTCACACACTTTATCCTCCTGAGTACAGGACACACATACAGACAATCCTCACGCGCTTGGCTTTGGTCACAGCCTCGGGGGCCTCTTACACAGGATGGAGTTTTCCTGTATGAGCTGAGACTCTGCAGCCAATCCTCACACTCACAGAAGTGCTGACGTTGCGGACTCTGACCGCTGACTATGACTTCATGTCTTCAGCTTCTTAAAGGGAAACTTTCCTCTACTTACAATTGTGATGATGGATCTGTGCAGACGACTGTCGATAGCGACGTATCATCCATTCACCGGTCGTATTATCCAATCACCGGACGTATCATCCAATCACCGGTCGTATCATCCAATCACCGGACGTATCATCTAATCACCGGACGTATCATCCAATCACCGGTCGTTTCTTCCAATCACCGGTCGTATCATCCAATCACCGGACGTATCATCTAATCACCGGTCGTATCATCTAATAACCGGTCGTATCATCTAATCACCGGTCGTATCATCCAATCACCGGTCGTATCATCCAATCACTGGTCGTATCATCTAATAACCGGTCGTATCATCCAATCACCGGTCGTATCATCCAATCACTGGTCGTATCATCTAATAACCGGTCGTATCATCCAATCACCGGACGTATCATCTAATAACCGGTCGTATCATCTAATAACCGGTCGTATCATCCAATCACCGGTCGTATCATCTAATAACCGGTCATATCATCTAATAACCGGTCGTATCATCCAATCACCGGTCGTATCATCCAATCACTGGTCGTATCATCTAATAACCAGTCGTATCATCCAATCACCGGACGTATCATCTAATAACCGGTCGTATCACCCATTCACCGGTCGTTTCACCCAATCACCGGTCGTATCACCCAATCACCGGTCGTATCACCCAATCACCGGTCGTATCACCCATTCACCGGTCGTATCATCCAATCACCGGTCGTATTCATCCAATCACCGGACGTATCATCCAATCACCGGTCGTATCATCCAATCACCGGTCCAATCATCCAATCACCGGTCGTATCATCCAATCACCGGTCGTATCATCCAATCACCGGTCTTATCATCCAACCACCGGTCGTATCACCCATTCACCGGTCGTATCATCCAATCACTGGTCGTATCATCCAATCACCGGTCGTATCATCCAATCACCGGACGTATCATCCAATCACTGGTCGTATCATCCAATCACCGGTCGCATCATCCAATCACCGGACGTATCATCCAATCACCGGTCGGGTCATATCATCCAATCACCGGACGTATCATCCAATCACCGGTCGGGTCATATCATCCAATCACCGGACGTATCATCCAATCACCGGTCGGGTCATATCATCCAATCACCGGTTGTGTCAGAGGCCGTTTGCACTCGGTGACCAGAAAGATTTTTTGCATTTACAACGTTGAGTCTGATGATTCTGTGTGAAGAGAAGATCAGTCTGCAGCATCAGAGGATTATAGAGGACAAACTACAAAGAATGAAGACAATGAATGCAGAAAAAGAATGAACATAATCACTTATTAGACAAAGAGCATGGAGACGTGTAACAGGTTTCCTGTGCATCTTAGACATGGAATGAACATGAAATATCTAATAGAATGAACACATATCCCATATAACTGGGTACAGTTGTGGCCAAAAGTATTGACACCCCTGCAATTCTGTCAGATAACTCAGTTTCTTCCTGTAATGATTGCAATCACAAATTCTTTGCTATTATTATCTTCATTTAATTTGTCTTCAATGAAAAAACACAAAAGAGAATTGTCCTAAAGCCAAATTGGATCTAATTCCACCAAACATAAAAAAGGGGGTGGACAAAAGTATTGGCACTGTTAGAAAAATCATGTGATGCTTCTGTAATTAGTGTAATTAACAGCACCTGTAACTTACCTGTGGCACCTAACAGGTGTTGGCAATAACTAAATCACACTTGCAGCCAGTTCACATGGATTAAAGTTGACTCAACCTCTGTCCTGTGTCCTTGTGTGTACCACATTGAGCATGGAGAAAAGAAAGAAGACCAAAGAACTGTCGGAGGACTTGAGAAACCAAATTGTGATGAAGCATGAACAATCTCAAGGCTACAAGTCCATCTCCAAAGACCTGAATGTTCCTGTGTCTACCGTGCGCAGTGTCATCAACAAGTGTAAAACCCATGGCACTGTAGCTAACCTCCCTAGATGTGGACGGAAAAGAAACATTGACAAGAGATTTCAACGCAAGATTGTGCGGATGCAGTATACACATGGTGGAGTATTCATAGTGTATAGTACCTGTGTATATTGCACCCAATATATACTGCAACGTGTATATAGTACTTGTGTATAATACACAGGTACCAGATACAGTGTGCAGTATATACAGGAAGGTGCACTATACACAATTCTCATGATATATTGATCTATTGTCAATAGGTCAATATATCATGAGAGAATATGATGCATCAATAATGCAGCCTCAGATGGCCACTAACAACAGCAGCCTGTGCAGGAATCAGGGTATCCTGGACGTGGCAAACACTTCCAGTAGGCACTGGACAGCAGGCAGTGGGCAGCAGGCACTGGACAGCAGGGAGTGGGCAGCAGGCACTGGGCAGCAGGCAGTGGGCAGCAGGCACTGGGCAGCAGGCACTGGGCAGCAGGCACTGGACAGCAGGCACTGGGCAGCAGGCACTGGACAGTAGGCAGTGGGCAGCAGGCAGTGGGCAGCAGGCACTGGGCAGCAAGGAGTGGGGCTCAGTCAGACTGGCCTTCTCCCGTCTGCTTTCACACTCTAATCGGCCGCCAGCCTCACACACAGACACCGAGACTCAGTAATGGCGCTGCTTCTCATCACAGCGCTCCGTGCTCTGGAGGGGTTCAGAGGGGTGATAACGTTGCACGCTTTACATGACATGCCTCTAAACCCTGGCTCATGCAATCCCTGCACGCCGCCGGGCACCATAGCAATGCTGCATGCCTCCCGAGTCCCTGTTAGTCGCTGACTCCTGCCTGCCGCTGTCAGGTGATGATTTTTATAGTACCCACAGCGAGGCGGCCGGGCGGCCCTGAACGGTTGCTAATCCACCGGCCTGGGGGGCAAATGCCTCCCTGACACCCGGCCCAGTCCACCCCTGATAGTGACAATTTTGATGCTGCATAAAGTTTAGTGAAACACCATATCCAAAAAAACAACCCTCCAAGTGTCACCCTACATAGGTACATTGCAGGATTAGGACCCACCAATTCACTCTATAGCACAATATGCAGAACCAGTCACACAAATTACAGGTCCTAGAACCCAGGCGAGATCCCATAAGACCTGAACAGGCACAATCCTGATACCCACATGTGTGACTACAAAGCCAAACGTAACCCTATATACAGTCACCTGCAGAGAGGAGCCACTGAGTCAACGTTCTTACTCCTAGAATACGCACAGGAGCAAAACTCCCACCATCTACAGGAATCAGGATATCACAAGAAGGGATCAATATGGAGTGGTGTCACCTACCACCACCACCACCAGCCACATACTGTGTTCAACTAGTTACAATAAGTCTTCTAATCGCTCAAAAATACCCAGTGCAATATACCCCAAGACCAGATGATTTTTAGAAGTTTTACGATTTTTTATGAAATTTTAAACGTGTTATGTATAATTTTATTTGCGAATAAACATCCCACATCCCGGGTTATAGCAGGAGCAATTTTCAATCATTTCAATACTACATATTGGGACAATATTAGCCATGACATAATGGAGGGAGCGCTGGGTGTATATGAACATAAGCTGTTCACACCTCCTGTGTCCCTATATACCACACAACACGTGCTGCCTCTTATGGGTCGGCCGGTTCTGTAAATATGATATGGTTCTAGATTCTGCTCCTGTCCTAAGTGACATGATGCATGTGTAGAAGACACACACCAGGCACACAGTCAGGACTCCGCTCTGCTCCGCCCTCAGCACAGCTCCAGGTTCTGTAAATATATGATATGGTTCTAGATGTGTAAATCTCCAGCTGTCTGCTCCTGTCCTAAGTGATCTGGGCTGATGCATAGAGGACACACACCAGACACACAGTCAGGAGTCCACTCTCCTCCGCTCCAAAGGGAGTTGATCAGTTCTGATGTCCAGAGATGGAGTGACATGACTTTGATGTGGGGCATCACTAGGTATGTAATTGTGGTGTAAGATCAAAGCCATTTACCCCCTTCTATAACACATCAGTGCCCACTCTGATGCCCACTTTTGTGGCGGTGTTATAATTTGTGTGTTCACATCAGGGCACAGGACTGCGGGGATTATACAATATCAGGTTTTATATTTGTTGTTAATTAGATAATAAATAATCGAGAAATAATAAACAAACTCGAGCCCCGAATAAGACATCGCAGAGGACCACAAACGCCAACCTTGTGCCAAGTTCACACCGCCACACACAGATCCCGTGGTGCAGTCGCTTCCCTGGGGTGGGTTAAGGGACAAATGTCGGCCACATTACAGGACGTCAGGAGCTCGGTGTCCACCATCATGACCCCACACCCGCGGTAGCTTCTGCTTCGTCCTCAGTCATCATCTGGGTCAGAATCCGCGGACGGTAGCGGTGGCGAGCTGAACCTCCTGAATAAGGATACAGGTCCTCACTTACTGTATTAAGGCAACGTGGAGAACCTTGGCGTCTGACCTCACCATCACAGACCCAAGACACAGAGGTGGTGTGACGTCCCCTCCCTCGAGGAGCGCGCCTATCCGGGACATCCCCTGCTGCCTCTGTCTTCAATGAGACTGGTCTAAGCCTGATAAATCTGTCTGTGGCCTCGCCCGACTTCAGTCTGTAAACTGGATCCTGCACAGTTCCAAGAACGAGAGTCTCCACATAAAGTGGATTAAGCAGGGGCGAAGCTTTCCAAAAAATACTTTGTTCCTTCGATTCATCTCTCCTTAAGGACCCAATGGAAAGGAAACAAGACTCAACCGTGAAGAGAGCATACATGGCGGTGGTGCCAGGAGCCAGAACATTGCCAGCTACGGTGCCAAAGGCCAAAGCTCTGCGAGTCTGGTCAGACCGCCTGTCACATGATCTAACAAGGCGCGTCTCCAGAGGAGATTCTCCATAGGATCCCTGCAGCTGATCTCCTCTGTGATTCGTCAGTAGACACCTTAAAGGAGTCCTCAAAGGCTTTGGCCACAACGGTCTCAGTAAGGAGAGGGCTTTGGAGATTTGCCATCAGAGATGCCCCTCTGCAGCCTCCCTCTCCAGCCTTTATGGACCACAACCGGAACCACGACGGGAACTTGGTGGGAGAGAATAAAGTGTCTCTGTCTATTTTGTATGTTAGAAAGGATTTCTCTGTTTACTGACAGTATTGCTAATGGACGGCTGTCATACTGATGGCTGACATTAGCAAGAGGGCTTGGTGTCAGCTGCCAAAAAATCCCACAAAGCTGTCATCAACCCCTTTATTACCCAGTCTGCCACCGCTACATGGCAGCTGGGAGAGCGGGGTAAGCGCCAGCTGTGGCATCTCTCATGGAGGCACCAATTCTGGGGCAGCTGATGGCTGCAATTTTCAGTGTCGGAGGTCCAGAATGCTCGGGTCCGACCATGCGAAACATTCCAGCCCTCAGCTGCCTGCTTTACCCTACAGAGAAGCCACCACTATTGGTTTTTAAGTTATTTATTTAAATAACTAAATTCTCAGTATTTTTCACGGCCAGTGCAGGTAACACTGGGCAGCAGGATTGGAAGGCAGCAGCTGCTTGGTTTGGTTTACAGTGAAGCCCTACACACTTTTTTACCAGGACATTAAACACAATTAAAAAAACACAGAAAAAGGTTTTTAAGAAATATACATTTATTTTCATACATGGGAAGTGATCATGGGGGGGGGGGGGGAGGGGAAGAGACGGCACTTAGGGGGGAAGAGAGAAACGGCACATGAAGGGGAAGAGAGACTGTACAGGGAAGGGGGGTTGGAAGAAACAATACGGGGGGGGGGGGGTGTCTGATGGCACAGGGGGGAGTGAGATGGCACAGGGGGGAGTGAGATGGCACAGGGGGGAGTGAGATGGCACAGGGGGGAGCGAGATGGCACAGGGGGGAGTGAGACGGCACAGAAGGGGGGGGGGGGGGGAGAGATGGCCACCACTCCAGCGTGATGTTACCGCTCAGCCGTTGCAATAGCATCAGGCCCACATCTAGTAATGGCTATTAAGGTGATGATATGATGGCGCCAGGACTGAATGGCTCCTCCGACAGTAAAACCTTCACAGCAGCATCTACTGCCGTCCAGAGACCGGTCCCGGACAGCAGTGGATGGCTGTCATCATCTAATATCAGGGGCCACAGAGTCGCAGCTGCTCAGCGGGTAACATGGCTGCCGAGAAGGGAAGACCATGTGTGGCGCAGAGTCACATGAAAACGTGACATCATATGTAATGAAGAGGCGGGGCTCAGTCAGAGGGGGATAATGAGAAGGCGGGGCTCAGTCAGAGGGGGATAATGAGAAGGCGGGGCTCAGTCAGAGGGGGATAATGAGAAGGCGGGGCTCAGTCAGAGGGGGATAATGAGGAGGCGGGGCTCAGTCAGAGGGGGATAATGAGGAGGCGGGGCTCAGTCAGAGGGGGATAATGAGGAGGCGGGGCTCAGTCAGAGGGGGATAATGAGGAGGCGGGGCTCAGAGGGGGATAATGAGAAGGCGGGGCTCAGTCAGAGGGGATAATGAGAAGGCGGGGCTCAGTCAGAGGGGATAATGAGGCGGCGGGGCTCAGATAATGAGAAGGAGGGGCACATACTCAGGGAGATGAGGAGTAGGCAGGGCCCATAGTCAGGGGGGATAATGAGGAGGGGGGGCTCAGTCTGGGGTGGGATGATAGATAATGAGGGTGTGAGGCTGGAGGGTTGTTATCGTTCTTCCATCAGATGACCCCGCACGTCTGGAGCAGCAGAGGATTGCAGGATTCAAAGAAATCAACAAATTAGGATGAAAATGAAACAACTGCAGAAAACAAAGTAGATCCCGAGGCCTGAGCCCGGGTGGATTCAGGGAGACTGAGGGTGGGATGTTTGGCCCTGGTCTGACCCTCCTCTCCGGGGAGCAGTGCGCTGTTTTGTCGATTTCACATCCGATCAGGCGATTGATCTTTGTGTTATTTCTGTGATTTTTGTGCATTTTCTCCCAATCACAAAACACAAAGAGTCAGAACAAAAGGCTGCGACGTGTTCAGGCTTCTGTGACTTATATTTAAGGAAGATTTTACCAGCAATGTTTAAAGCCAGAAGAACAACTGCAAATAAATGTAATACAGTCCTGAGCAAATCCCCGCCCATCCTCCTCCACGGTCCCAAGAACCTTCCCCACCCATCCTCAACTACAGGCCCAAGAGCCGTCCCCGCCCATCTTCCTTCAGTCCCGGGCGCTGACCTCAGCCATCCTTCACCACGGTCCCCATCTCAACACCCACCCATCCTCCGCCACAGTCCCGAGACCCTTCCCCACCCATCCTCCTCCATGGTCCAGAGCGCCGTCCCCACCCATCCTCCTCCATGGTCCAGAGCGCCGTCCCCACCCATCATCCTCCATGGTCCAGAGCGCCGTCCCCACACATCATCCTTCATGGTCCAGAGCGCCGTCCCCACCCATCATCCTCCATGGTCCAGAGCGCCGTCCCCACCCATCCTCCTCCATGGTCCAGAGCGCCGTCCCCACCCATCCTCCTCCATGGTCCAGAGCGCCGTCCCCACCCATCATCCTCCATGGTCCAGAGCGCCGTCCCCACCCATCATCCTCCATGGTCCCAAGACCCTTCCCCACCCATCCTCCACCACAGTCCCAGGACCCTTCCCCACCCATCCTCCACCACAGGCCCTAGCTCAACCCCCACCCATCCTCCACCACAGGCCCAGGACCCTTCCCCACCCATCCTCCACCACAGTTCCTAGCTCAACCCCCACCCATCCTCCTCCACACTCCTGAGCGCCGCCCCTGTCCCCGCTGCTGCCCTTGATCCATACAATTGTTAACTTCTTTTCCAATGATTATCCACAGCACATCCATAATGCTTTCATGGCCGATGGTCCTGTTCTTGTGTTCACAGTCCTTTATTTGTGTCCCAATTTGCCCTCCAGTCATCGGAGTCAAGAAGATTGCGATCGGTCAGCCAGCCTGCCGCACACAGACCTGCAAAAGAGACAGCAATGACTGCACGGGAGGAAACATACAAGAGACAGCCATGACTGCACAGGAGGAAACATACAAGAGACAGCCATGACTGCACGGAAGGTAACATACAAGAGACAGCCATGACTGCACGAGAGACAACATACAAGAGACAGCAATGACTGCACAGGAGACAACATACAAGAGACAGCAATGACTGCACGGGAGGAAACATACAAGAGACAGCCAAGACTGCACAGGAGGTAACATACAAGAGACAGCAATGACTGCACGGGAGGTAACATACAAGAGACAGCCAAGACTGCACGGGAGACAACATACAAGAGACAGCAATGACTGCACAGGAGATATAAGAGACAGCCACTGGCGGACACAGTAGTCATGTATCATACACTATATATACCAGCCACCATGGTGCCCCCGCCACCCCAGCGACAGGGCGGGCCTTCCCCCAAGGTTACAGGGCGCCCGTAACCATCAGGACATGCCTGTAGGGCTGTGTGGATAATCCCTGTCTTGGTCATTACAGCAGCCTAGAATTAGGTAGCGATTGCTGAAGCGCTTATAATGGATTCGTACCGTGACAGAAGTCCGGGAACATACGGTCGACGTATCCGTGTGTCTCTGCCAAGTAAGTGTATCGGGCAGGATCTGAGGAATGGACACCATTAATAACACTACACAGGTGTGCGGCCTCTGTACTGGCAGAGCCAACACTCACCTGAACATGAGGTTTTCCTGTGAAGAATCTCAGCATGGAGCACAGATTTGATGACGTCCTCACTGCCCGATCTCTCATGTAAGACAACCGCTATACGCCCTGAAGTGAGTAAGAGACAACAGTATGGGGCGTCATCCACCGGACCCCACAGAAGAGGGCACAGTGCAGACCCCTCCACCGGACCACACAGAAGAGGACACAGTGCAGACCCCTCCACTGGACCTTGCAGAAAAGGGCACAATGCAGACCCCTCCACCGGATCCCACAGAAGAGGGCACAATGCAGAACTGTCCACCGAACCCCACAGAAGAGGGCACAGTGCAGACCTCTCCACGGGACCTTGCAGAAAAGGGCACAATGCAGACCCCTCCACCGGATCCCACAGAAGAGGGCACAATGCAGAACTGTCCACCGAACCCCACAGAAGAGGGCACAGTGCAGACCCCTCCACTGGACCTTGCAGAAAAGGGCACAATGCAGACCCCTCCACCGGATCCCACAGAAGAGGGCACAATGCAGAACTGTCCACCGAACCCCACAGAAGAGGGCACAGTGCAGACCTCCCCACGGGACCTTGCAGAAAAGGGCACAATGCAGACCCCTCCACCGGATCCCACAGAAGAGGGCACAATGCAGAACTGTCCACCGAACCCCACAGAAGAGGGCACAGTGCAGACCCCCCACCGGACCTTGCAGAAAAGGGCACAATGCAGACCTCTCCACCGAACCCCACAGAAGAGGGCACAATGCAGACCCCCCACCGGACTCCGCAGAAGAGGCAAAGTGCAGAGCCCTCCCCAGAGCTCACCTGTGTCTTTCCGCCACCCCAGCAGGTACAGACTATCATTCCCTTTCTTTAGGAGTTCCAGCTGTGAGACACTGGGAAATATGAAGAGACAGCCTGTCAGCCACTGCGGAGAGACATCCCTCCATTGACAGCAGTGACACCCATGATTACCTAGAGACTACAGCACTCAAAGGCGCGCCGACATCCACCGAGACTTGTGTGCCGAGACCTGCAGAAAAACAGCATCACCATAAGAGACTGCGGCCACCACTGGGGTCCGGATGGCTGACGTGGCCAACCTGGTAACAATGGCTCCTTGGGGTTGGCTTCAGCTGGACTCAAGATCCGTCCCTCCAGAAGAAAATGCTCCAGGATGATGGCCAGACGAGACTGATTGAGGGTCTCCATGACGACAGAACCCACAGCACGATAATTGGCATAAAGGTGCAGACACGTCAGGAGGAGGAAGAGGAGGTACGTGGCCCTGAGAAGAGAAGACGTGTCAGGAAGATGAGGAATGTGGTCCTGAGGAGAGAGGACGTGTAAGGAGGAGGAAGAGGAGGAACGTGGCCCTGAGGAGAGAGGACGTGTCCGGAGGAGGAAGAGGAGGAACGTGGGCCTGAGAAGAGAAGACGTGTCAGGAGGAGGAAGAGGAGGAACGTGACCCTGAGGAGAGAGGACGTGTCAGGAAGAGGAGGAATGTGGCCCTGAGAAGAGAAAACGTGTCAGGAAGAGGAGGAATGTGGTCCTGAGGAGAGAGGACGTGTCAGGAGGAGGAAGAGGAGGAACGTGGCCCTGAGGAGAGAAGACGTGTCAGGAAGATGAGGAATGTGGTCCTGAGGAGAGAGGACGTGTAAGGAGGAGGAAGAGGAGGAACGTGGCCCTGAGGAGAGAGGACGTGTCCGGAGGAGGAAGAGGAGGAACGTGGGCCTGAGAAGAGAAGATGTGTCCGGAGGAGGAAGAGGAGGAACGTGGGCCTGAGAAGAGAAGATGTGTCCGGAGGAGGAACGTGGGCCTGAGAAGAGAAGATGTGTCCGGAGGAGGAAGAGGAGGAACGTGGGCCTGAGAAGAGAAGATGTGTCCGGAGGAGGAAGAGGAGGAACGTGGGCCTGAGAAGAGAAGATGTGTCCGGAGGAGGAAGAGGAGGAATGTGGGCCTGAGAAGAGAAGACGTGTCCGGAGGAGGAAGAGGAGGAACGTGGGCCTGAGAAGAGAAGATGTGTCCGGAGGAGGAAGAGGAGGAACGTGGGCCTGAGAAGAGAAGATGTGTCCGGAGGAGGAAGAGGAGGAACGTGGGCCTGAGAAGAGAAGATGTGTCCGGAGGAGGAAGAGGAGGAATGTGGGCCTGAGAAGAGAAGACGTGTCCGGAGGAGGAAGAGGAGGAATGTGGCCCTGAGAAGAGAAAACGTGTCAGGAAGAGGAGGAATGTGGTCCTGAGGAGAGAGGACGTGTCAGGAGGAGGAAGAGGAGGAATGTGGCCCTGAGAAGAGAAGACGTGTCAGGAAGATGAGGAATGTGGCCCTGAGAAGAGAAGACGTGTCCGGAGGAGGAAGAGGAGGAATGTGGCCCTGAGAAGACGTGTCCGGAGGAGGAAGAGGAGGAACGTGGCCCTGAGAAGAGAAGACGTGTCCGGAGGAGGAAGAGGAGGAACGTGGGCCTGAGAAGAGAAGACGTGTCCGGAGGAGGAGGAAGAATGTGGCCCTGAGAAGACGTGTCCGGAGGAGGAAGAGGAGGAACGTGGCCCTGAGGAGAGAAGACGTGTCCGGAGGAGGAAGAGGAGGAATGTGGCCCTGAGAAGACGTGTCCGGAGGAGGAAGAGGAGGAACGTGGCCCTGAGAAGAGAAGACGTGTCCGGAGGAGGAAGAGGAGGAACGTGGGCCTGAGAAGAGAAGACGTGTCCGGAGGAGGAAGAGGAGGAACGTGGGCCTGAGAAGAGAAGACGTGTCAGGAGGAGGAAGAGGAGGAACGTGGGCCTGAGAAGAGAAGACGTGTCAGGAGGAGGAGGAAGAATGTGGCCCTGAGAAGACGTGTCCGGAGGAGGAAGAGGAGGAATGTGGCCCTGAGAAGACGTGTCCGGAGGAGGAAGAGGAGGAACGTGGGCCTGAGAAGACGTGTCCGGAGGAGGAAGAGGAGGAACGTGGGCCTGAGAAGAGAAGACGTGTCAGGAGGAGGAAGAGGAGGAACGTGGGCCTGAGAAGAGAAGACGTGTCAGGAGGAGGAAGAGGAGGAACGTGGGCCTGAGAAGAGAAGACGTGTCAGGAGGAGGAGGAGGAATGTGGCCCTGAGGAGAGAGGACGTGTCAGGGGGAGGAAGAGGAGGAACGTGGCCCTGAGAAGAGAAGACGTGTCCGGAGGAGGAAGAGGAGGTACGTGGCCCTGAGGAGAGAGGACGTGTCCGGAGGAGGAAGAGGTGGAACGTGGCCCTGAGGAGAAAGGACGTGTAAGGAGGAGGAAGTCCCCCCCCCCCATCCACCAGCACAGACGGACAGACCCCCCTCCCCCCCGAGCAGAGATTTCTGTTTGTTTTTATCTATTTTAAGTGCTACTATTCAGGCAAAGCGTCAGCTCTTCTACCCGGTATGAACTCACCACAAAGTGTCAGACACCAATGGAACGACCAGGAGGCTGACGAGGAGTCCGGCCAGGTTCACCAGCGTCTCCTGACAGAGGACACAGGTACCGTTACTTTCAGCCAATATGGCGGGTTTGGGGACAGCCCCCTCCTCGGAGGTGTCACATAGGCTTGTGGCTCACCTGGCTGCCATCCTTGGCACATACATCAGCCATATTGTCCCTTCGGGCTTGGTGCACGGTGAGCGCAGCACGCGTCGCCCCTCCTGCCACTCCCACAATGCACTGCAGGAAACAAGGTTAACAACATCCAAAAGAAAAAGCCCGAACTCAAGACACAGCAGCTGGACGGGGCCGCACCTTACACACTCCTGCCGTGCACACCGTCAGAGTGAAGCATGATGGGAAGACGGGAGCCGCGATCTCCAGGAACAGCGCCAGGTCATTCAACACGTCGGCAAAAAGTCTGAAGAACAAAAAAAGTCACCTGAGGAAGCCGAAAATGTCAAGGAGGCGCACGCCCGGCCCACACCCGGGGAGGGAGACGCCCGGCCCACACCCGGGGAGGGAGACGCCCGGCCCACACCCGGGGAGGGAGACGCCCGGCCCACACCCGGGGAGGGAGACGCCCGGCCCACACCCGGGGAGGGAGACGCCCGGCCCACACCCGGGGAGGGAGACGCCCGGCCCACACCCGGGGAGGGAGACGCCCGGCCCACACCCGGGGAGGGAGACGCCCGGCCCAAACCCGGGGAGGGAGACGCCCGGCCCAAACCCGGGGAGGGAGACGCCCGGCCCACACCCGGGGAGGGAGACGCCCGGCCCACACCCGGGGAGGGAGACGCCCGGCCCACACCCGGGGAGGGAGACGCCCGGCCCACACCCGGGGAGGGAGACGCCCGGCCCACACCCGGGGAGGGAGACGCCCGGCCCACACCCGGGGAGGGAGACGCCCGGCCCACACCCGGGGAGGGAGACGCCCGGCCCACACCCGGGGAGGGAGACGCCCGGCCCACACCCGGGAGGGAGACGCCCGGCCCACACCCGGGGAGGGAGACGCCCGGCCCACACCCGGGGAGGGAGACGCCCGGCCCACACCCGGGGAGGGAGACGCCCGGCCCACACCCGGGGAGGGAGACGCCCGGCCCACACCCGGGGAGGGAGACGCCCGGCCCACACCCGGGGAGGGAGACGCCCGGCCCACACCCGGGGAGGGAGACGCCCGGCCCACACCCGGGGAGGGAGACGCCCGGCCCAAACCGGGGAGGGAGACGCCCGGCCCAAACCGGGGGAGGGAGACGCCCGGCCCAAACCGGGGGAGGGAGACGCCCGGCCCAAACCCGGGGAGGGAGACGCCCGGCCCAAACCCGGGGAGGGAGACGCTCGGCCCAAACCCGGGGAGGGAGACGCTCGGCCCAAACCAGGGGAGGGAGACGCTCGGCCCAAACCAGGGGAGGGAGACGCTCAATAGTTACCTCCATCGCTTGGCATCACAGTCCAGCCGACTCCTGTAAGAGATGATGACTTACAGATATTTCATAGACCCGAGAGCTTGTCCCCTACAGAACAGTTTCCTACCCCTTCATCCAGGCAAATAGAATCCGTCCAATCATCCCAGTGCCATCTACACAAAGAGAAAACACCAATCAGACACCAAGAACAATAGAGGAAGAGAGGACGAAAGAGGACAGGCACCTCGAAGAATCCAGGTAATAGTGGCGGCTGTCACAGTAGCGGAGCTGTCACCGACGCCTGATCCACGGAGAAGAGCATGAGTGGCCAGAGAGCCTGTGACACTGCTGGAGAAGGCCTGGAGGGCAAAACACAGACGAGGTCAGTGCCTACCCCAGCGCAGGCGTCAGCCCCACCACCCCCCAGACGCAGGAGTCAGCCCCACCCCCCCAGCGCAGGCGTCGTCAGCCTCACCATCCCCAGCGCAGGAGTCGTCAGCCCCACCACCCCCCAGACGCAGGAGTCAGCCCCACCCCCCCAGCGCAGGCGTCGTCAGCCTCACCATCCCCAGCGCAGGAGTCGTCAGCCCCACCACCCCCAGACGCAGGCGTCAGCCCCACCCCCCAGCGCAGGCGTCGTCAGCCTCACCATCCCCAGCGCAGGAGTTGTCAGCCCCACCATCCCCCAGACGCAGGCGTCAGCCCCACCACCCCCAGATGCAGGTGTTGTTCAACCCGCCCCAGACGCAGGTGTCGTCGCCCCCCCCCCCCCCAGGTGTTCTTGGACCTGCCCCCCAGATGTGGATGTCGACAGTTACCTGCAATGTGTCCCAAAGCTGATACTCCAAATAGTCTTCACTGACGCTGTCTGGAAAACCGTGAGGGAGGAACAGAGTCTGAAAGAGAAGGATGGCGGCGGGGTCACATGGTGGAGGTCACACGGCGGAGGTCACACGGCGGAGGTCACACGGCGGAGGTCACACGGCGGAGGTCACATGGCGGAGGTCACATGGCGGAGGTCACAACATCCCCAGAGATTAAGAGATATCTATAAAGTTTAACACTTTCATCTTTGCTTCATAAGCGAAAACGAAGAATAAAATGCGAGTTAAAGGTTCCAGACCCCAATATATAACAGCCCGGGCATCACTGGCGACAATATAACCCATATTATATATATTATACTGTGACAGGACAGAGGCTGTGATGTGGTCAGTGATGTCTGCACCGGCCTCGCAGTTTATAAATGCTTCTCTCTACAATAGCCGCACTGATGTAACCAATCACCTTGGAGAACACTATTCCCCAGCAAATGTGAGGTTAATCTGCAGGAGAGCGATCCTGCGGCTCCAGAGAGGACACAAGCTCACATCCTACCTGCACACACCGGATCACGAGGGACATTACAGCCACTGACATTACTGACATGTACTTGGGGTCTTGTCCTCGCTGTATATGATTCCACCCTCCCTTGGCGGTGACTTAATAATCTTTATCTATATAGCGACATATTCCGCAGCTTCACAATTCAGAGGTTCTTATACAGAGTACAGGGGCTTATTTACAATGATGGTCCAGACACCTTGAGAGATCGGGGGTTGGTAAGGGCTGCGTGAGTCATCACCAGATAATGTGTGTGGAGCTTTTGGGTTTGCTGGTGATCCTGATGAAGGCGGATGTTACCACCGGAACATATTGTGAGGAGAACTGACCAAAATAACAGGTTTCATATCCATCTAAATCAACTGTCTGACTTGGTCTCAGCGTCCATAACCAGCACTTTACTTTTTCGTTGGTCACTTTGATGAGGGCGGTTTCTGTAGAATGTAGGGGGCGGAAACCAGGCTGTAATGGGTCCTGAAGAGAGTGGGCGGAGAGGTAACGGGTGAGGCGGGAATAGACCAGACGCTCCAGGAGGTTAGAGATGAAGGGGAGATTGGAGACCGGTCTGTAGTTATTAGTGCAGGATGGGTCAAGAGAAGGTTTCTTTAATAATGGAGTAATGATCGAGTGTTTGAAGGAGGAGGGGAAGATGCCAGTAGAGAGGGAGAGATTGAAGATTTTGGTTAGGCGAGTGGTGACCACCGGAGAGAGAGACTGGAGTAGGTGTGAGGGGATGGGGTCAGTGGTGCATGTGGTGGGACGAGAGGAGGAGAGGAGCCTGGAGACGACTTCTTGTGTGACTGGGTCAAATGTGGAGAGTGAGCGAGAGGGGATGTGGGAAGAATGGGGGTGGCAGCGCTTGGAGGCCGGGAGCTGATTTCCTGATGGATGTTGTCCATTTTCTCTGGAAACTAAAAAGCCAGATCATCAACACAGAGGTCAGTGATGGGGGGGCCTGCACAGAGGTCAGTGATGGGGGGGCCTGCACAGAGGTCAGTGATGGGGGGGGGGGGGCCTGCACAGAGGTCAGTGATGGGGGGGGGGCCTGCACAGAGGTCAGTGATGGGGGGGGCCTGCACAGAGGTCAGTGATGGGGGGGGCCTGCACAGAGGTCAGTGATGGGGGGGGGGGCCTGCACAGAGGTCAGTGATGGGGGGGGCCTGCACAGAGGTCAGTGATGGGGGGGGCCTGCACAGAGGTCAGTGATGGGGGGGGCCTGCACAGAGGTCAGTGATGGGGGGGGGGGCCTGCACAGAGGTCAGTGATGGGGGGGGGGGCCTGCACAGAGGTCAGTGATGGGGGGGGCCTGCACAGAGGTCAGTGATGGGGGGGGGGGCCTGCACAGAGGTCAGTGATGGGGGGGGCCTGCACAGAGGTCAGTGATGGTGGCCTGCACTTTAGGACTGAGGAGGGAGTGAAATGTGTCAGTTTTTTTAGGATTATTGGATAGTGAGGAGATCAGGGTGGTGAAGTAGGTCTGTTGGGTAAAGGGTGAAGTTGTAGGTTCTTAACATGAATTTATAGTAGGTAAAGTCTTCAGGAGTGCGGCTTTTCCTCCATAGGCGTTCAGCACTCCTGGAGCATCGCTGGAGGAATCGAGTCTGTGATGTGGCCAGGGCTGATTCACTCTGTGTTTGGAGGTTCGGAGGCTGGTTTCACACTGCAGTTTTTTCCCTGATCAGGATCAAGTGCCAAAACCAGGAAAGGAACCAGGAGAGGAACGTGCAGAGAAAAAAAACATAATTTAAAGATTGACCCCTGATCTGAGTTTTGGAGACTCTCCCGGCTCCTCTCCTGGTTTTGACACACAAACCTGATGGAACCTGATCAGGGGAAAAACTGCAGCTTGACACCAGCCTGAGGGTGAGGGCGCTACTTGGTCCAGGAGCTTCTGAGAGAGTCATTATAGTGATTGACCACCAGATCTGGACAGGAGGAGATTGGGGATAGTGATGAGATGAGGGTCTGATCGTGTATGAGGGTTAATGGCCTGTAGATATCTGGATGTGTGATAGGTCGGGGTGCGCTGGGCGAGGGTTTGTGAGTGAGAAGGAGACAATGTTGTGGTCAGAGAACCTCTGCACCCCCATAGACACATCATCATGAAGGGCTATGTCACACGTGGCCTTTCACATCACAGAATACATAGGGGGATGGTATCCCTGAGTGTGACCCCATCCATCATGACCCCAAAAGGGTAATAAAGCCAAATAAAAAAGAAACATTCTGAATCTATAAATTAAGCACTTTACAACCTTTCAGCTTAAATGAAATCAGCGATCCTTTGTAAGAAATAAAGCTTTCGGCCGCCTGTTTGTCATTAATTCTTCTATAGTTGATAACGGTTATTGAGCTTCTAGTAAAGCATTTGATGAGGGCGAGAGTATTCGGGGGAGAGTGGCGGTGTTTGGATGTGTGGGTCTCCCTACAGGCGGTGCGCCATACTGAGGAGGCGATCGTTGGTCTGAGTGTTTAGATGACATCTGCCTTAATTCCCTATATGGCTCATGTGTTGCACATTGGCTGTTTTTAATCAGATGTTTATGTTTGGAAAATAAAGATAGCACACGTATGAGGCGAGTTGTGTGCGGTGATTTGTGCACATCTGTGTCTGTCTGTGTGGTGTGTGTGTCCCTGTGGTGTGTGTGTCCCTGGGGTGTGTATGTGTGTGTCCCTGTGGGGGGGGTGGGGGGGGGTCTGTGTGGTGTGTGTCTCTGCTGTGTGTGTCTCTTTGTGTTGTGTGTGTGTCCCTGTGGGGCGAGTGCATGTGTCCCTGTGGTGTGTGTGTGTCCCTGTGGGGGGGGGGTCTGTGTGGTGTGTGTGTCTCTGTGTTTGTATCTCTTTGTGGTGTGTGTTTGTTCGGGTGCGTGGTGAGTATCCAATGTTGGGGCTGCACCTTAGCGACTATACACTTGCTGTAACTCTTTGTGTGCGTGTGGTGTGTATACATGTCCCCGTGTGTGGTGAATATCTCATGTTGGGGCCCCACTTTAGTGACTATATACTGGTATGTGCCGTTAGTCTTTGGCGCTATCATTAAGCCCCTCTCATTCACAACTGGCAACTGTCACTTTTCCCCATTATGTAGATAGGGGCAAAATTGTTTGGTGAACTGGAACGCGCAGGGTTAAAATTTCGCCTCACAACAACATAGCCTATGACGCTCCCGGGTCCAGACGTGTGACTGTGCAAAATTTTTTGGCTGTAGTTGCGACGGTGTAGATGCCAATGCCGGATATACACACACACACACACACACACATACACAACACATACACACACACATACACACACACATACACACACACACACACACACACACATTCAGCTTTATATATTAGATTTAGGGTGAATGTGAGCTAATTCAGTCCAATCCTGATTGTTATAAAGGAAGTGCACAGCTCGCACTGATTATCCCCAGCCTGGCAGGTCAGTATGATGAGAGCAGACAGATGGACACGACCAGCCCCACTGTACATTCACATATGGACAGCTCCGGTCAGGCTTTGTTTACAAAAATTGCAGTAATTTGGGGACAGATTTCATGTATTTAGAATAAAATATCTGCTGTAAAATCGGGAAACTGTCTATAGTTCTAGGTATTAATAAGATCATTAACACGACGGCCAATGTAACAGAGCACTGACTTTGCACAGCTCGGATGGCCTAGTCATTATGGAGGTTGTGTGGCCTAACATTGTTAAGGAGAGCCTTAAGATCAAAATACTTCATTAAGCCTAAGACATAAGGGCATGGGAGAAATGATATATAGAGTGTATTATTTTACATTGTATAAGTTGTGATTTAAACATGGCTGCCATTTCCTGCCACATCACACCATGTGCTGAGAGCAAGATGGAGTCCAAAGAAGACTGACCAATCACCGAAGCTGGAGTTCAGGGAAGACTGACCAATCACAGAATAACATACTCGATCAAGACCACACCCCTAGATGACCTCATGGATCCGCCCATGGACTAACCCACTGACCAATGAATACATCTGAGTAGGGCTGACCGAGCCCCTTATTGCCCATGGACTAACCCACTGACCAATGAATACATCTGAGTAGGGCTGACCGAGCCTCTTTTTGAATAAAAACCTAATGTCTTATAATAAACAGGCACTTGGAGCTTGGGTCGGACCAAGGAAGGGTGTACAACTGACTATGTGTCTGGTGTCTACTTTTCGATGCCGGCGCTTGGTCTATATTGATTTGGTCAGGGGCAGGCAACTTATTAATATTATTATGAAATATTACCTTTACAACATGATCACATGACAAGAACATTACATGTGATCACAGCACCGCACTGCCCCAACTGACCCGATCAGCACCAAGGAGATCCTGGGTTTGGGGGGTTAATATAATGATAGGACAGCACCTTGTTCAGTTTGCTCATAGGTTACTCTATATCCAATGAATGTGAATTTTGTATTGTTTTTCGGATAAACAATGGATATAAAGTTCTATGCAGTTTAAGGAGAAGCTTTAGAGACATTCATTTATTCAGATATTGTAATGACATGATGACGTCAGTGGCTGTATCCCCCGTATATATATATATGCTTGTAACTGGAGATACCTGATAGCCCTGATGAAGTGGTAAGTAATAGCCACGAAACACGCAGGCAATGTAACCATTACCCTGAACCATGGGAATGATAATGTCTGGTCTGCGCGGAGGGAAAGCTCGGCTCCATCTCTCCGGGATTGTGTGATCAGAGAGAGGAAGAGGTGAATTATCTATGGAGGAGGGTGAGCAGAGCCGGACAAAGATCAGGTGAAGGGTGTTACCATCCTTGTGTGTCTCAGAGGCCGAGAAAGGTGGTTAGAGATAGGCGTATTCACGGTGCACTAGCAGCACTCACCTTATTGTGCCTAAATCCAGGCCTTTATTAGGAATCCATTAAATCCAAGAAGGGTTAAGAAGCGCCAACAGCTCATTCTGATTACAGCCGTTTCGTGCTTGTCCGGCACTTCAGATTTTTTTTTATCATATATGTGGTTAGAGATAGGAGCTGGGATGACAATGGGGAGATGGGGCTGTTTATGGGGCTGTTTATGGGGCTGTTAAAGTTTCCCAGAATAAGACTTACACAGAGCAAATAGTTTTTTGTGACATGAATTATGATGCAAAACCCTGGAATATGATGGTCTGAGATTAGTCAGTATGGTGAAGAGAGTGTGGGAGCTGTACATAGGGTAAGGAAGGAGAGAGAGGCTGATGTGGATGAGGGGTGATGGAGGGGGGATGGGGCGGTGAAAGTGAATGACAAAAGCACATAGGAAAATAGATAAGAAATGAAGGACATTGTTAAAAAAAAGTGAGAGTGAAAGAGTGTGGGTTACCCGACTCCTGCCTTGACTGACTGCCATTGGAGTAACTGCAACACTTAGCGACGGTGACATTTTGCATAAGATGACACGTGCTGCACCTCACACGTGCACTCCTAATGATAGCTCTACATTTATAGGGCTCACTACAGCATCAGGTGAGGGCCATTGTGGGAGGTCAGATGGTTTAGGTAATTACCAGCTGCTCCACACATTAGGGGAGAAATGGCAGATCAAAGCCGACCAACCAACATGATGCCAGAGCCAGATCCACAGTCACAACCTTCCCCATTAGATACAGTCACAATGTAGGAAATAGACAATCAGACTGGTGAGTACAGAATATAGTGTGAACAGGTGATATATAAGGATCGTTTACAGTGAAGCAGAGGTATGTGCCATAAGTGTTTGCCTTACACAGACCCCGTCCCTCAGGGCCCCGCTCAGGCTGGGGCCCCTGCTCCTCTGTATATTCCCCCTCCCCTGGTGGTGACTTACACGGACCCCCTCCCTCAGGGCTCCGCTCAGGCTGGGGCCCCTGGTCCTCAGTATATTCCCCCTCCCCTGGCGGTGACTTACACGGACCCCGTCCCTCAGGGCCCGCACTTGTTGGGGCCCCTGGTCCTCAATATATTCCCCCTCCCTTGGCGGTGACTTACACGGACCCAGTCCCTCAGGACCCCGCTCAGGCTGGGCCCCTGGTCCTCTGTATATTCCCCCCCCCTGGTGGCGACTTACACGGACCCCGTCCCTCAGGGCCCCCGCTTAGGCTGGGGCCCCTGGTCCTCTGTATATCCCCTCCCCTGGCGGTGACTTACACGACCCCGTCCCTCAGGGCTCCGCTCAGGCTGGGCCCCTGGTCCTCTGTATATTTCCTCTCCCCTGGCGGTAACTTACACAGACCCCGTCCCTCAGGGCCCCGCTCAGGCTGGGGCCCCCTGGTCCTCAGTATATTTCCCCCCCTCCCCTGGCGGTGACTTACACGGAACCCCGTCCCTCAGGGCCCGCACTTGTTGGGGCCCCTGGTCCTCAGTATATTCCCCCTCCCCTTGGCGTGACTTACATGGACCCAGTCCCTCAGGCCCCCCCGCTCAGGCTGGGCCCCTGCTCCTCTGTATTTTCCCCCTCCCCTGGTGGCGACTTACACGGACCCCGTCCCTCAGGGAACCGCTTAGGCTGGGGCCCCTGGTCCTCTTCTATTCCCCCTCCTCCGGGGGTGACAAAACACGGATCCCGTCCCTCAGGCCCCGCTCAGGCTAGGGCCCCTGGTCCTCTGTATATTCCTCTCCCCTGGCGGTTGACTTACACGGACCCCATCCCTCAGGGCCCGCACTTATTGGGGCCCCTGGTCCTCATATATTCCCCCTCCCTTGGGGGTGACTTACACGGACCCAGTCCCTCAGGACCCCGCTCAGCTGGGGCCCCTGGTCCTCTGTATATTCCCCCTCCCCTGGTGGCGACTTACACGGACCCCCCGTCCCTCATGGCCCCGCTTAGGCTGGGGCCCCTGGTCCCTCTGTCTATTCCCCCTCCTCCGTGGTGACTTACACGGATCCTGTCCCCTCAGGGCCCCGCTCAGCCTGGGCCCCTGGTCCTCTGTATATTCCCTCTCCCCTGGCGGTGACTTACACGGACCCCCGTCCTCAGGGCTCCGCTCAGGCTGGGGCCCCTGGTCCTCTGTATATTCCTCTCCCCTGGCGGTAACTTACACAGACCCTGTCCCTCAGGGCCCCGCTCAGGCTGGGCCCCTGGTCCTCAGTATATTCCCCCCTCCCTTGGCGGTGACTTACACGGACCCAGTCCCTCAGGACCCCGCTCAGGCTGGGGCCCCTGGTCCTCTGTTATATTCCCCCTCCCCTGGCGGTGACTTACAAGACCCCCGTCCCTCAGGGCCCCCGCTCAGGCTGGGGCCCCTGGTCCTCTGTATATTTCCTCTCCCCTGGTGGTGACTTACACGGACCCCGTCCCTCAGGGCTCCGCTCAGGCGGGGCCCCTGGTCCTCTGTATATTCCCCCTCCTCCGTGGTGACTTACACGGACCCCGTCCCTCAGGGCTCCGCTCAGGCTGGGGCCCCTGTCCTCTGTATATTCCTCTCCCCTGGCGGTAACTTACACGGACCCCGTTCAGGGCTGGGGCCCCTGGTCCTCTGTATATTCCCCCTCCCCTAGCAGTGACTTACACAGACCCCGTCCCTCAGGGCCCCGCTCAGGCTGGGGCCCCTGGTCCTCTGTATATTCCCCCTCCCCTGGTTGCGACTTACACGAACCCCGTCCCTCAGGGCCCCGCTTAGGCTGGGGCCCCTGGTCCTCTGTATAGTCTCCTGGTGGTGACTTACATGGACCCCGTCCCTCAGGCCCCGCTCAGGCTGGGGCCCCCTGGTCCTCTGTATATTCCCCATCCCCTGGTGGTGACTTACACGGACCCCGCCCTCAGGGCCCCGCTCAGGCTGGGTCCCCTGGTCCTCTGTATATTCCCTCTCTCCTGGTGGTGACTTACACGGACCCGGTCCCTCAGGCCCCGCTCAGGCTGGGCCCCTGTCCTCTGTATAATTCCTCTCTCCTGGTGGTGACTTACACGGACCCCGTCCCTCAGGGCTCTGCTCAGGCTGGGGCCCCTGGTCCTCTGTATATTCCCCCTCCCCTGGCGGTGACTTACACGGACCCCGTCCCTCAGGGCCCCGCTCAGGCTGGGGCCCCTGGTCCTCTGTATATTCCCCCTCCTCCGGTGGTGACTTACACGGACCCCGTCCCTCAGGGCCCCCGCTCAGGCTGGGGCCCCTGGTCCTCTGTATATTCCTCTCCCCTGGCGGTAACTTTACACAGACCCCCGTCCCTCAGGGCCCCGCTCAGGCTGGGGCCCCTGGTCCTCAGTATATTCCCCCTCCCCCTGGCGGTGACTTACACGGACCCCGTCCCTCAGGGCCCGCACTTGTTGCGGCCCCTGGTCCTCAGTATATTCCCCCTCCTTGGCGGTGACTTACACGGACCCAGTCCCTCAGGACCCCCGCTCAGCTGGGCCCCTGGTCCTCTGTATATTCCCCCTCCCCTGGCGGTGACTTACACGGACACCCGTCCCTCAGGGCCCGCACTTGTTGCGGCCCCTGGTCCTCAGTATATTCCCCCTCCCTTGGCGGTGACTTACACGGACCCAGTCCCTCAGGACCCCGCTCAGGCTGGGGCCCCTGGTCCTCTGTATATTCCCCCTCCCCTGGCGGTGACTTACACGGACCCCGTTCCCTCAGGGCCCGCACTTGTTGCGGCCCCTGTCCTCTGTATATTTCCTCTCCCCTGGTGGGACTTACACGGACCCCGTTCCTCAGGGCTCCGCTCAGGCTGGGGCCCCCTGCTCCTCTGTATATTTCCTCTCCCCTGGGTGGTGACTTACACGGACCCCGTCCCTCAGGGCTCCGCTCAGGCTGGGGCCCCTGCTCCTCTGTATATTCCCCCTCCCCTGGTGGTGACTTACACGGACCCCGTCCCTCAGGGCTCCGCTCAGGCTGGGGCCCCTGCTCCTCTGTATATTCCCCCTCCCCTGGTGGTGACTTACACGGACCCCGTCCCTCAGGGCCCCGCTCAGGCTGGGGCCCCTAGTCCTCTGTATATTCCCCCTCCCCTGGTGGTGACTTACACGGACCCCGTCCCTCAGGGCTCCGCTCAGGCTGGGGCCCCTGCTCCTCTGTATATTCCCCCTCCTCCGGTGGTGACTTACACGGACCCCGTCCCTCAGGGCCCCGCTCAGGCTGGGGCCCCTGGTGGTGACTTACACGGACCCCGTCCCTCAGGGCCCCGCTCAGGCTGGGGCCCCTGCTCCTCTGTATATTCCCCCTCCTCCGGTGGTGACTTACACGGACCCCGTCCCTCAGGGCCCCGCTCAGGCTGGGGCCCCTGCTCCTCTGTATATTCCCCCTCCTCCGGTGGTGACTTACACGGACCCCGTCCCTCAGGGCCCCGCTCAGGCTGGGCCCCTGCTCCTCTGTATATTCCCCCTCCTCCTGTGGTGACTTACACGGATCCCGTCCCTCAGGGCCCCGCTCAGGCTGGGGCCCCTGCTCCTCTGGCTCCGCACACTCCCGTCCTGGCTCCTCGTGTATTTCTCGGCTCCGCGGTTCCCGTACCGCTCCGTCCACAGCACCGGCTCCTCTGGGGACATCACAACTGCGGACAAGCAGGAAAGTCTGAGAGCAGAGGAGGGAGGAGTCAGAGCTGTCACATGACCGCACAGCACGTGACCCCACAGCACGTGACTGGTGCTAGTAATCACGATTCCCATTTCCGGTCATGTGACCCCGCTCACCTCTCGCTCGCCCTCCACTTCTGCCACGTGGTGATTGGCCCCAAATATCAGAACACGTGACGGTCACTGTGTACAGGTGGAAGCTTCAATAAATACCGGAAGTGACGCCATGTGCCCAGCACCCGATTGGTTGTCTTAGTCACGTGGTATGCAGCCAGCAACAACATAGAGGAGCGTAACGTGTGTCAGCCGGAAGAGGCGGAGTTATTACCGGAAGTGCCTGCTTGTGATGTGGTTCCCTTCTCCGGCGCGGTACCGGCAGCTCCGGGTGAAGCTATGACGTCACGAGAGAAGAGTCCGCGCCATTACCGGAGGCGGCTGCTCATGTACCGGTGAGCGGGGGTGAGGTCACCGGGGGATACTGGGACGGAGGGGCGCTGCGAGGCCTGACATACAGTCATGTACCCCCGGAGATGGCAGCTCTACAGCGCCTCCTCTATACTCCGCTCAGGCCGGGAACTGCCGAGGATCAGAGCGGCCTATAATAGGGGATCTGCAGCTCAGTGTCCCCCAACTACCCCCCCCCCCATCACTGCCAACATAGTGTACCCCAACTACCCCCCCCACCACTGCCAACATAGTGTACCCCAACTACCCCCCCCACCACTGCCAACATAGTGTACCCCAACTACCCCCCCCCCACTGCCAACATAGTGTACCCCAACTACCCCCCCCCCCACTGCCAGCATAGTGTACCCCAACTACCCCCCCCACCACTGCCAACATAGTGTACCCCAACTACCCCCCCACCACTGCCAACATAGTGTACCCCAACTACCCCCCCACCACTGCCAACATAGTGTACCCCAACTACCCCCCACCACTGCCAACATAGTGTACCCCAACTACCCCCCCACCACTGCCAACATAGTGTACCCCAACTACCCCCCACCACTGCCAACATAGTGTACCCCAACTACCCCCCCACCACTGCCAACATAGTGTACCCCCAACTACCCCCCCCACATGCCAACATAGTGTACCCCAACTACCCCCCACCTACTGCCAACATAGTGTACCCCAACTACCCCCCCACCACTGCCAACATAGTGTACCCCAACTACCCCCCCACCACTGCCAACATAGTGTACCCCAACTACCCCCCACCACTGCCAACATAGTGTACCCCAACTACCCCCCCCACCACTGCCAACATAGTGTACCCCAACTACCCCCCCCCCACTGCCAACATAGTGTACCCCAACTACCCCCCCCCACTGCCAACATAGTGTACCCCAACTACCCCCCACCACTGCCAACATAGTGTACCCCAACTACCCCCCACCACTGCCAACATAGTGTACCCCCAACTACCCACTGCCATAGTGTACCCCAACTACACCCACACTGCCACATAGTGTACCCAACTACCCCCCACCACTCCCAATCTAGTAGTGTACCCAACACCCCACACTGAACAAGTGTCCCCAACTACCCCCCGACCACTGCCAACATAGTTACCCAACTACCCCCCACCACTGCCAACATAGTGTACCGCCAACTACCCCCCACACTGCAACATGTGTACCCCAAACTACCCCCCACCACTGCCAACATAGTGTACCCCAACTACCGCCACCACTGCCACATAGTGTCCCCAACTACCCCCCCACCACTGCCAACATAGTGTACCCCAACTACCCCCCACCACTGCCAACATAGTGTACCCCAACTACCACCATCACAGTGTCCCCAACTACCCCCCCACTGCAACATATGTACCCCAACTACCCCCCCCACTGCACATAGTGTACCAACTACCCCCCCCACCACTGCCAACATAGTGTACCCCAACTACCCCCCCCCACTGCCAACAAGGTACCCCACTACCCCCCCCCCACTGCCACATATGTACCCAACACCCCCCCCCCCATCACCCAACAAGGTACCCCAACTACCCCCACCACTGCCAACATAGTGTACCCCAACACCCCCACCACTGCCAACATAGTGTACCCCAACTACCCCCCCCCACTGCCAACATAGTGTACCCCAACTACCCCCACCACTGCAACATAGTGTACCCCAACTACCCCCCCACTGCCAACATAGTGTACCCCAACTACCCCCCCCCCACTGCCAACATAGTGTACCCAACTACCCCCCCACTGCCAACATAGTGTACCCCAACTACCCCCCACCACTGCCAACATAGTGTACCCAACTACCCCCCCCCCACTGCCAACATAGTGTACCCCAATACCCCCCCACTGCCAACATAGTGTACCCCAACTACCCCCACCACTGCCAACATAGTGTACCCCAACTACCCCCCCACTGCCAACATAGTGTACCCCAACTACCCCCCACCACTGCCAACATAGTGTACCCCAATTACCCCCCACCCTGCAACATAGTGTACCCCAACTACCCCCCACCACTGCCAACAATGTACCCCAACTACCCCCCCCACTGCCAACAAGTGTACCCCAACTACCCCCCACCACTGCCAACTAGTGTACCCCAACTACCCCCCACCACTGCCACATAGTGTACCCCAACTACCCCCCCACCACTGCCAACATAGTGTACCCCAACTACCCCCCCACCACTGCCAACAAGTGTACCCCAACTACCCCCCCACTGCCAACATAGTGTACCCCAACTACCCCCCCACTGCCACATAGTGTACCCCAACACCCCCCACCACTGCCAACATAGTGTACCATACCCCCCCACTGCCAACATAGTACCCAACACCCCCCACCCCCCCCCCCCCCCCCCCCCCCACCCCCCCCCCCCCCCCCCCCCCCCCCCCCCCCCCCCCCCCCCCCCCCCCCCCCCCCCCCCCCCCCCCCCCCCCCCCCCCCCCCCCCCCCCCCCCCCCCCCCCCCCCCCCCCCCCCCCCCCCCCCCCCCCCCCCCCCCCCCCCCCCCCACCCCCCCCCCCCCCCCCCCCCCCCCCCCCCCCCCCACCCCCCCCCAACCCCCCCCCCCCCCCCCCCACCTGCCAACATAGTGACCCCAACTACCCCCACCACTGCCAACATAGTGTACCCCAACTACCCCCACCACGCATATGTACCCAACACCCCCCCCACTGCCAAATATGTACCCCAACTACCCCCCCCACTGCCACATGTCCCACTACCCCCACCACTGCCACATAGTGCCCCAACTACCCCCCCCACCACTGCCAACATAGTGACCCAACTACCCCCCACCACTGCCAACATAGTGCCCAACTACCCCCACCACTGCCAACATAGTGTCCCCAACTACCCCCCACCACTGCCAACATAGTGTCCCCAACTACCCCCCACCACTGCCAACATAGTGTCCCCAACTACCCCCCCCCCCCCCACACTGCCAACATAGTGTCCCCCACAACACCCCCCCCACCACTGCCAACATAGTGTACCCCCAACTACACCCCCCCCCCCCACTGCCAACATAGTGTCCCCAACTACCCCCCACCACTGCCAACATAGTGTACCCAACTACCCCCCACCACTGCCAACATAGTGTACCCCAACTACCCCCCACCACTGCCAACATAGTGTACCCCAACTACCCCCCACCACTGCCAACATAGTGTACCCCCAACTACCCCCCACCACTCCCAGCATAGTGTACCCCAACTACCCCCCACCACGCCAACATAGTGTACCCCAATACCCCCCACCACTCCCACATAGTGTACCCCAACTCCCCCCCCCACTGCCAACATAGTGTACCCCAACTACCCCCCCCCCCCCTGCCACATAGTGTACCCCAACTACCCCCCACACACAATGCCAACCCATAGTGTACCCCAACTACCCCCCACCACTGCCAACATAGTGTACCCCAACCCCCCCACCACTGCCAACATAGTGTACCCCAACTACCCCCCACCACTCCCACATAGTGTACCCCAACTACCCCCCCACCACTGCCAACATAGTGTACCCCAACTACCCCCCACCACTCCCAGCATAGTGTACCCCAAACACCCCCCCACCACTGCCAACATAGTGTACCCCAACTACCCCCCACCACTGCCAACATAGTGTACCCCAACTACCCCCCACCACTGCCAACATAGTGTACCCCAACTACCCCCCACCACTGCCAACATAGTGTACCCCAACTACCCCCCCACCACTGCCAACATAGTGTCCCCCAACTACCCCCCGCCACCACTGCCAACATAGTGTCCCCCAACTACCCCCCGCCACCACTGCCAACATAGTGTCCCCCAACTACCCCCCGCCGCTGCCAGCTCGGTGTCCCCCAACTACCCCCCGCCGCTGCCAGCTCGGTGTCCCCCAACTACCCCCCGCCGCTGCCAGCTCGGTGTCCCCCAACTACCCCCCGCCGCTGCCAGCTCGGTGTCCCCCAACTACCCCCCGCCGCTGCCAGCTCGGTGAATTGTGCCCTGGTCTGGCCTTACACTGTGTATCATAGACATGGTGTGAATTGTTGCCAAATATATTTATTAGGGTTTTTAGGAACAAAAGGAAGGGGGAAGGGAGGAGAAGGGAAGGGGGAAATACACAATACAAACTTTTAAGGGACAAAATTACAATTTTAGTCATCCACAGGTGTCATAACATTGGAAAGACAAAATCCAAATGATCTAGAAATAATCTCAGCACAATGGCTTAGTAATAATGAAACAAAAGAAAGAGATGAATGCTACAGTCCGTCCATTGTTCAGTAAAGCTGGTGAATAAGCAATAAAGGCGGCTTCACACTGCGGCAGCATCCGGGAGGACCCTGACAGCCACGGACCGGATCAGCACACGGGACTGGAGGGCCTGTGTGCAGCCACAGCTGCTAATTCTTCAAGACCACGGGTAGCAGGGAGCTAGCCGCCGTCCTGAAACAGCGGCCGCCAGTGTCCGGTTCCCGGATCCTCCCGGTCCAGGGCAATTCGACCCCATAGGCTCCCATGTTAGGGAGCGCCGGATTGCCCTGGACCGGGAGGATCCGGCCGAATCTGGGATCCGGCAAATTGAGGAGATTTTTCACCCCGGACGAAAAAAATGATGCAAGCAACATTGTGTCCGGAGAGAATAATCCGTATTCCCCCAGAGTGTCCCGGAGTGATGGAACCGGATGTCAGAGAGCTGCCGTCTGGCTCCATCCGGCCCCATAGTCTGCTGTGGGGCCAAAAACCGGTCCGGGGCCCGTCTGCTCTACACCATACAGCCCTGATCAAAAAATCTGTGGTGTGAAGCCGGCCTAAGCCAAGTACCCCAACGCTCCACATATATGGTAAAGGTATGTTCATACATGCTATGATGAGATGTGCGATCACACGTTATACTCGGAGGTCCCTTTTTATTCCATCTTTTTTTTTTTTAAATCAGATTTATTTTATTAGAAACATTAACAGCTTTTCTTTATCTCCCCTCCCCCCTCCCTCTCATCCCAATAAAAGAATGAACTATTTCCCTCCCCTAAACCAGACAGCGATTCCACATTATATACATACATTACATATTGCATGTTATAGAAATGATTGATTCTTTTAGTATCCAGTATCAGTCCCTAATCTCTGCTATACAATACCAAATGTAACACTCTGCTGCTATTGACATTACGACTCTTTCCTGGAACTTGGTGTTCTTTCTTTTAAAATAAATTATTTCCTCCAGTTTTGCCACATACCGTATTTTTCGCTTTATAAGACGCACCTGATTATAAGACGCACCCCCAAATTTGGTGAAGGAAAAGAGGAAAAAAATAATTTTTAATGTTAAATGGGGTCCGTCTTATAATGCCAGTGTCTGTCTTATAATCAGTATAAATGTCCCTCATCCTGGTACATAAACCCCCCCCCCCCCATCCTGGTATCCCGGTATATATGTCCCCCCATTCTGGTATATGTGTCCCTCATCCTGGCTTACATGTCATCCTGTATATATGCCCCCATCCTGCTACATATATCGCTCATCCTGGTATAGATGTCCTTCTTCCTGGTACATATGCCCCCCATCCTTGTACATATACCCCCCATCCTTGTACATATGCCCCCCATCCTTGTATATATACCCTCATTATGGCACACATGTCCCCATCCTGTAAATATGGTCCCAAATCCTGTATATATACCCCCATCCTGGAATACACATTCCCCCATCCTATCTATATGTTCCCCATCCTGTATATATGCCCTATGTCCCCCCATCCTGTGTATATGCCCCCATCCCCATCCTGTATATTTGCCCTCATCCTGTTATGTCCCCCCATCTTCTTTATGTGTCCCCATCCCCTATATATGGCCTTACCTATGGTGGCAGGTTCCGGAGGGTGAGGGGCACAGATGTAGGACCGGAGCTGTACAGATATACCGGCAGCAGTGAGCGCTGGGCGCCGCCATGTTTGTTTGTGGGCGGCTGCATTCACTATATGCAGCCTGCAACATAGACTTCAACAAAATGGCCGCGCCCATAGAGGAGACCCGCGGCCAATTTGCAGTGTCTACCTCTACCGGCCAGCTGCACATACTAAATGCAGCCGCCCACAAAAAACATGGCGGCACCCAGCGCTCACTGCCACCGGTTTTCCCCCACACCTACGGTCCTACACCTGTGTCCCTCACCCTCCGGAACCTGCCCCCGGCACCCGCACCCCCCGGCCCGGTAATGTGGTGATATTAAATTTTACTTTTTTTTTTTTTTTTTTTTTTTACATTCTCTTTTTAAGACGCATCCCCGTGTTCCCCTACAGTTTGGGGGAAACAAAAGTGCGTCTTAAAAAGCGAAAAATACAGTAATTAACCTGTGTAATAAACTCCTGTCTAGAAGGCGGATCCTTTTGAATCCAATATTTAGCTGTGTATAAGAGACGGGCAACAGCTATTTCCCCAATATTGTCTACCACAATTTCTTCTACATACCCCAGAATGCAGACTACGGGGTCTCGCGGGATGACACATTTATATTTCCATTTATCAGGGTAAGTCCTTTATATTCCATCTAGATGCGATAAGGGTAAGTGATGGGAGATCTTCAATCCCAATAGATAGAAGGGCATCTGTGGTCAAATAGTCATATTAAATCCTGTGGTGTCAATTATGGGGATTTTACATCAGACCAAAATGGAACTTGGAACAATCCCAAAAGACATGAGATACAGTATCAATATTCCCCCAATCTCCAGCAGGTGGGAGGAAGAGCGGGATTAATATGGTTCAGATTGTTGGGAGTCCAGTACATGTTGATGATGATTTATAGTATCACATACTGAGGAGGAGGATGTGATGGCAATGGTTGTCATTTTTTTGAAGGTCCAGACGAATCCCCAATTCTTCCTCCCATGCAGCAAAAAAGGGAAAGATTAGATACCTCGACTTCTTCATTAAAGATTTAGTAAAAGTTGTTTGTTTTCCAGTTGGATCCTTTCCCAGGGGAATCTATTAGATCCAATATAATGTGCGGGAGAGCAAGATTAGGTGAAAATGTAGTCAAATAATCGGAAATAAGTTTCCATCATTTGTATCTTTCATCTGTATGAAGAGAGAATTTGTTCTGTAAGGAGTGAAATGAAGAGAGAGAGAGTCATTTGTATAATGTCTTCCTTGTCTGACCAGTCTGAGACATCACGATTGGGAATTACCAGTTCCAGAACTTCTATCGGGATCTTTTGAGGAACGGCCGTAGGGTAATATTTTGTAGCCTTAAGAGAGAATTGTCTCCAGGCAGAGTGCTGTCTTCAGAGTAGGATAACTGTAGGGTTTATTAAATGGGCAATAATCAGTGCCAGTAAATTCTTATTGTTTATAATAGCCTTTTCAATGTTTATCCATGGTACATGAAGCGGATCTAGGAGCCGTCCTGTAAGAATTGATGCTAAGTAATAGTTTATAAAGGTTGGGATCTCCCGAACCTCCCATCTTTATGTTTAGGTTTATTATGATTCCAAATAAAGGTCCTCAATTGGGATTGGAATTTCCCACACCAACCTATTGGGATAAAGCAGGGAACGGCCCTAATTATGTGGAGAAATGTTGGAAGCAGAATCCTCTGGAAGGTTTCAGTCCTGCTTAACCACCAAAGTTCAGTTTTGCCCAGACATAAATCGTCATTCTGGAATGATTAGAATAAGTTACATTTTCTTGGATTGCGGCCGAGGAAGGTTTTGTAATAACAATTCCTAAATATGAAATGTTCTTATCCTCCCAGGTGAAGTCAAACTCTTCCCTGAGATAAACAAGAAGGTTTCATCAATATTAAACTCCGATTTGTGATCTATTCACTTTGTATAAATAAAGTTGGGAGAATTCTTCAATAGATGGTGATAAATGCCTGAGGGCCCTAAGCGGATCAGAAATGGGGACTAAGAGCAATTTTAAGATCTGCAAGGATTCCTGTAATATTGTTGTTTCTAATACTAATGGCAATATCAATGGACAGAGCGAAGAGGATGGGTGAAGGCGGCATCCCTGCCTAGTTCTGCTGGTTAATAATTATTAGAATAAACCCTCACTGAAGGGTCAGAATACATCGATTTATCCAGGTCTGTTTCCCTGAAAGCTGAACTCCTCCAAAGTACAGAAAAGGAACGACCACTGGACTGTATGGAAAGCCTAAGGCCAGGAAGGCTGGAGGTGGTTGTGTCTCCACCAGTCACTAGGTCCAGAGCTTCCTAGTAGCATCAGAATTAATCCTGTTTGTTCGCGGTGGATTAATTTACTAATATAATTTCTATTTCTATTGGCCGCTAGTTTTGCTAGAATCTTAGTGTCACAATTTAAGAGTGAGATCTCTGCCGGATCTCCTTTATCTTTGGGTGTGACTATAATAATGTCTTGTGGGAGAAAGCCCTGGGATGCCGAGTGCTTGGCTAGTTTAGTAATAAAGGGAGATCATTTTTCTTCAAAGGTCTTGTATAATCATTTTGAAAGCCGGCAGGGCCCAGTGATTTTCCATTTTTTAGTATTTAATCACATCTGAGATCTCTGAAAGGTTATAAGGCGAGTTAAGATTGTGTTGTCTATAAAATGAGAGTGCGCATAGGGTCTTATCCTCAATAGGAATCAAATCCCATACAGTATGAAAACTGCTCACCTGATTTAGTTGTGAAGCCCACAACTAGCTTGATCGCTCAAACACAGCAGCCGAAGCTGGGACCACACTTCCACAAACGTGGGGGTGAAACTCTATCAGGGACCAAGTGTCTTTCGGTCCGCGCCGCTGCTCCAATGAGTGTCAAAAAACACTGGAGTGCTTTGAAACAAGGTATCTTCAGTTTTATTTGCCAACGCGTTTCGGAGCTAACACCCAGCTCCTTCCTCAGGTCATTCCCTGAGGAAGGAGCTGGGTGTTAGCTCCGAAACGCGTTGGCAAATAAAACTGAAGATACCTTGTTTCAAAGCACTCCAGTGTTTTTTGACACTCATTGGAGCAGCGGCGCGGACCGAAAGACACTTGGTCCCTGATAGAAGATTGTGTTGTGTCCCGACGAATGGGAATAACCTGTTGTATATATTTCCTCCAATCAGTAATTCCTTGTTGTTACCGGGTAGATTAGACTGTACTGAGTTTGACCCTAAGTTGCTGCCTTAGTTGTGTCTGTACAGGACGTCCCCCCTTCTTCCCCAGTTATTCTGCAGAAGCCATTGCTCAAGACATATGTGTACACCCCTGTACAGATTAATCCTTTTTAAATATTGTTTATTGTGACCAATACAAGATTTGGAAGAAAACTACAGTGTTCTCCTGTCTAACTACAGCTGCAGTGGTGATAGAGTTGAAACTGTCTGTTGCCCCTGATGGGGTAAGCACTGAGCATACAATTATCTACAGGCCTGGTAATTAGAGCGCTTAGATTTATGGTGGGTGTACACACACCAATTTATCTGTTCAATATCTGAACCAATCTCTGGTTGCAGTGAAATCATGGATACATTGCTCCATGTTGTACACAGCCACAAAATGTAACAATGTATCCATGATTTCACTGCAACCAGAGATTGGTTCAGATATTGAACAGATAAATTGGTGTGTGTACACCCACCATTACAGCCATCAGATGGGGACAGAACAGATTGCTTAAATCAAGGTCATTCAAAGATGGCAAATTAAGCTTTTTCAGATAACACAACCCTGCAAAATTGAATTTTTTTTAAAATACAAGAGAGGTTTTCACAGATTTTTATGTAATTTGGTGGCTGATTCCGAAAATCGCCTCCATTTTTTTTTTTTTTTTTTTTTTCCCATCACGTAAGGATTTTTTGCAAAACCAAGATCGATATCTTTGCTAAAATCCTATTTAAAAACGAATTCTGTGGAACAATTGTACATGTAATATCTGGCAACAGTGGTTTTTATCCAATTACATTTATGTATAAATATACAGAGGCCCCCCCTGCTGGCACACGCCCCCCCCCCCCCCTCCCATCGGTATACATAGGCCCCCCTGCTGGCACACGCTCCCCCCCCCCCCATCGGTATACAGAGGCCCCCTGCCTCTGCATTGATCTTGCCCTCCGATGTCCGCAGGCTCCCGGGATCCTCCATCCACTCTCCTTGCTGTATGCCGGGTTTGCTGAGAGCGGCGCAGCAGGGATGACGTCTTCACTGCGCCCGGCGGTCACCTGTAGATCCCGCCAGCATACAGCGAGGAGAGTGGACGGAGGACTTTTTCAAAGAAACCGATGATCAGTCCAGGTTCTAGGGTCTATGGGAATCTTTTTACATTTTGGGAGTGTGAAGATATTAGTGAGGACCAAGTCTATTCCAGCGTAAGATTGATGACAGCTTGAGATATGTGTAAATTCTATGGAGGAGGAGGTCGGGATACAGAAAGCATCACACAAGTCAGATTTCTGTAACCGGGGATCTACGGCTTCAGAGTGCTGTAACCGGGGATCTACAGCTTCAGAGTGCTGTAACCGGGGATCTACAGCTTCAGAGTGCTGTAACCGGGGATCTACAGCTTCAGAGTGCTGTAACCGGGGATCTACAGCTTCAGAGTGCTGTAACCGGGGGATCTACAGCTTCAGAGTGCTGTAACCGGGGGATCTACAGCTTCAGAGTGCTGTAACCGGGGATCTACAGCTTCAGAGTGCTGTAACCGGGGATCTACAGCTTCAGAGTGCTGTAACCGGGGATCTACTGCTTCAGAGTGCTGTAACCGGGGATCTACTGCTTCAGAGTGCTGACTAGATTTAGGTGAGGAATCCAATGCGCCGTTAGGGACAATATTCAAATCCCCAAGTAACATTAGATCTCCTTTTTTATGGAGATTGACGAACCTCATGACTGCATTTGTCCTTTATTGGGGGGGGTAAATAAATTATCGCTCAATTTACAAACCAGGATAATGAATCTGCCATTTGGGTCTTCAGATTGAGAGAGATGCTCTATAGATATTGAGCTCCTGATTAATAGAGTCTCCCCCCCCCCCCCCCCCCCACACACACACACACACAAAACTTTTTTTTTTTCTTTTTTTGTGTTATTGATACAGAACATTATTAGGTAATTTTTGTTTGTACATTTTGGGGGTTTCCAGGTGATATTTAGTCTCTTGTGAGGCCGCCACGTCCGCTGTGGGTTCATTACTCGGTCTCCACACAATACAGCGTCTTTGTGGGGGGTTAAGGCCATTGAGGTTTCTTGTACACAATGTCAGTGTCCTATTTGGGATGGCTCAGGATATAGGAGCACATAGGGAAGGTTATTCTTTCCAGTAACAGAATTATCCAGGGGAACAAATGGGGGGGAAAAGAAAACAAACAAAAAATGAAACTGTTCTATATTCTCTTCCTAAACTAAACTAGACCTCACTGCAAGGTCAAACCATACCGGAGGGATCACCGCTACCATGACAAAGAGAACCTCCTTCAGGTGGATGAAGGTTTGGTCAATAACTTCAACCTCTTAATCCTATAGGATATAATAATCCCCGGGTCATTAAGGGTTAAGCCCTTCTCGACCTCTGATATGGACGTTTTTTCCCTTGGTGAACAAATAAGATTTTGTTGGGGTTTAATCCCCATCTGTGTTTTCTTTGGTTCCCACATAGAATTTCATTATTTTCCCCAGATTCTTCCTTTGTGACCGGGTCTCCCTGGACAGATCCACAGAGATCTTACTATTTTGTAGGGTTTTGTGAGGTTTTATTTTAACGTAGAAATTCCAAAAGTTGCTCTTTAACCTGAAAGAAGTGGAGTTTCTACTGAGGGCTTGTGAGCATGCGCTCTGCGCGTTGTGAGCATGCGCTCTGCGCGTTGTGAGCATGCGCTCTGCACCTCACAATGAAGACTGAGGTGCAGAAATGCTGCTGCAGCGTCATACACAGAAGAAGATTACATGAAGGGGCTGGGAACTGTATTCTCACACCCACCGGGGCATGATCAACCTGCAGCGAGGGTGGAGATCCCCCAGAGTGACTGCACACCATAGTCGGGAGGACACATTAGCATATGGAAATTTAAGTCACAAAATAATTTTTCACAACCATTATAGGACAGTTTTAGCTCGGACAGCCTTTCCCATAGCTCTGCCTGGGAGTGCCTTCATATTTCTGGCTTTGATTTTAGCTTTCCAATGGTGGGACACATGACCTGTCTGCAGTCATCCCACTGGCCAATTATTAATTTTGGGGTAGTTAGAAATATGCATTATGATCTTATACCTCTCCAGGTGTCATATTTATGATTGTCATATTTAGAGGAGTTATGTGTAATGAAATATTATGACTTTTGCCTGGCTCCTGTGTGTCTGACAGAATTTTATGAAGTCTCCTGCTTCATCTGCCTGCAATTTCTGGTCCCCACACACTGCTGCATGCAAAGGGGAAGAAAGTGTCATTATCTACAGAGCTCTGCAAACTCTTACACTACTATACAGTAATACGACCCCACTGGTGTAAGTTCTATCATATAGTGATATTATCCATTGTCTTTTATTCATTTCAGCCCCTCTTCATATGATTCAGTGATGACCCCTCCGCACCAACATGTCCCCCAGCCCAGTGTGAGCTTCTCCAGGGTGAAACGCACACTCTCAACGTGGCATCTCCTATGGAAAGAGAGAGTAGGAGGATTCTGTCCGTGGAACTGCGAGATATCGCCCAGGAGGTGAGATCCTGGGTCACGTATGGGCAGCAGTGCGGGGCCCAGACCTTGTGTGGGTGGAGCTGTAGGTCCTGGTACTGTATTGTGCTGGGGAGGGGCTGTGCCCTCGGGAGTGGAGGGCTCTCTGCCTTTGGGTTGTGGCAGGGACTCTCTGCCCGTGGCAAAGGCTCTCTGCCTTCGGTGGGGGGTGGCGGGGGCTCTCTGCCCGTGGTGGGGGTGGCGGGGGCTCTCTGCCCGTGGTGGGGGGTGGCGGGGGCTCTCTGCCCGTGGTGGGGGGTGGCGGGGGCTCTCTGCCTTCGGTGGGGGGTGGCGGGGGCTCTCTGCCTTCGGTGGGGGGTGGCGGGGGCTCTCTGCCTTCGGTGGGGGGTGGCGGGGGCTCTCTGCCTGTGGTGGGTGGTGGCGGGGGCTCTCTGCCTTCGGTGGGTGGTGGCGGGGGCTCTCTGCCTGTGGTGGGTGGTGGCGGGGGCTCTCTGCCTGTGGTGGGTGGTGGCGGGGGGTCTCTCGCCTCGGGGGGAGTTTTTGCCTTTTCACTGACCACTTTATCCTTTTGCAGGTTGAGCAGCAGCAGGTGAAGACACCTCCGTGTGAGCGGTATGAATACAGGGTCACAGTGTGGTGGACTATGTGAACGGTGTCTATAATGTAGGCACCTGTGGACCCACCGCTGACGTTATGCTATATCAGACTCCACCCATGAGCTGCCTCCTTACACCGCACCCCACAATCCTCCATAACCCTTTAAAGGGAATCTGTCAGCAGGTTTTTGCTATGTTAGCTGAGGATATCCTGCTGCAGGGGTTAATAAATAAAATCCACTGTTTCTGGTCAGACTTTTTGCAATTGTTTACAAAACTGATAGGCTTTATTAGTGACGGCCCCCGCTGTGATTGTGAGTTTTCCGCGAGGTGTTAGTCTCTATAGAAAGACGGGTGTGGTTAGTGATGGGGTAAGCTGTGGTGTGGGTGGGGTTAGTGATGGGATAAGCTGTGGTGTGGGTGGGGTTAGTGATTGGGTTAGCTGTGGTGTGGGTGGGGTGAGCCGTGTGTGGGTGGGGTTAGTGGTGGGGTGAGCCGGGTGTGGGTGGGGTTAGTGGTGGGGTGAGCCGGGTGTGGGTGGGGTTAGTGATGGGGTGAGCCGGGTGTGGGTGGGGTTAGTGATGGGGTGAGCCGGGTGTGGGTGGGGTTAGTGATGGGGTGAGCCGGGTGTGGGTGGGGTTTAGTGGTGGGGTGAGCTGTGGTGTGGGTGGGGTTAGTGGTGGGGTGAGCTGTGGTGTGGGGGTGGGGTTAGTGGTGGGGTTAGTAGTGGTGGGTGGGGTAGTGGTGGGGTGGTAGTGGTGGGGTGAGTGTGGGTGGGGTTAGTGGTGGGGTGAGTAGTGGTGGGGTGGGTTAGTGGTGGGGTGAGTGTGGTGTGGGTGGTTAGTGGTGGGGTGAGTAGTGGTGGGGTGGTAGTGGTGGGGTGAGTAGTGGTGGGGTGAGTAGTGGTGGGGGTGAGTAGTGGTGGGGTGAGTAGTGGTGGGGTGAGTAGTGGTGGGTGAGTAGTGGTGGGTGAGTGTGGTGGGGTGGTAGTAGTGGTGGGGTGAGTAGTGTGGTGGGTGTAGTGGTGGGGTGAGTGGTGGGGGGGATTAGTGGTGGGGTGAGTGAGTGTGGTGGGGTAGTGTGGGGGGTGTGGTGGGGTTAGTGGTGGGGTGAGTAGTGGTGGGGTGAGTAGTGGTGGGGTGTGAGTAGTGGTGGGGTGAGTAGTGTGGGGTGAGGTGGTGGGGTGAGTAGTGGTGGGGTGAGTAGTGGTGGGGTGAGTAGTGGTGGGGTGAGTAGTGGTGGGGTGGGGTGAGTAGTGGTGGGGTTGAGTAGTGGTGGGGTGAGTAGTGGTGGGGTGAGTAGTGGTGGGGGTAGGTGGGTGAGTAGTGGTGGGGTGAGTAGTGGTGGGGGTGAGTAGTAGGGTGGGGTGAGTAGTGGTGGGGTGAGTAGTGGTGGGGTGAGTAGTGGTGGGGTGAGTAGTGGTGGGGTGGTATGTGGTGGGGTGAGTAGTGGGGTGGGTGAGTAGTGGTGGGGTTAGGTGGGTGAGTATGGTGGGTGAGTAGTGGTGGGTGTGAGTGGTGGGTGAGCGTGGTGTGGGTGGGGTTAGGTGGTGGGGTGAGTGTGTGTGGGGTGGTGTGGTGTGGTGGGTGAGTGTGTGGGGTGTAGTGGTGGGGTGAGTTGTGGGTGTAGTGGTGGGGTTAGTGGTGGGGTGAGTGTGGGGTGTGTAGTGGTGGGGTGAGCTGTGGGGTAGTGGGTTGTGGGGTGAGCTGTGGTGTGGGTGTATAGTGGTGGGGTGAGTGTGGGGTTAGTGGTGGGTGAGTGTGGGTTAGTGGTGGGGTGAGTGTGGGGTAGTGTGGGGTTAGTGGTGGGGTGGGTGGTGGGTTAGTGGTGGGTGAGTGTGGTGTGGTGGGGTTAGTGGTGGGGTGAGGTGGTGTGGTGTGGGTGGGGGTTAGTGGTGGGGTGGGGTGTGGTGTGGGTGGGGTTAGTGGTGGGGTGAGGTGTGGTGGGGTTAGTGGTGGGGTGTGAGGGTGTGGTGTGGGGTGTGGGTGTGGGTGTGGGTGGGGTGAGGTGTGGTGTGGTGGGGTTAGTGGTGGGTGGTGTGGTGTGGGTGGGTTAGTGATGGGGTTGTGGTGTGGGGTTGTGGTGGGGTTTGTGGTGGGGTGAGGTGTGGTGTGGGTGGGGTTAGTGGGTGGGTGTGTGGTGTGGTGTGGGGTGGGGTTAGTGTGGGGTGAGTGTGGTGTGGGTGGGGTTAGTGGTGGGGTGAGGTGTGGTGTGGGTGGGGTTAGTGGTGGGGTGTAGGTGTGGTGTGGGTGGGGTTAGTGGTGGGGTGAGGTGTGGTGTGGGTGGGGTTAGTGGTGGGGTGAGGTGTGGTGGGTGGTTAGTGGTGGGGGTTGGGGTAGTGGTGGGGTGAGGGGTTGGTGGGTTGGTGGGTGGGGTGGTGTGGTGGTGGGTGGGGTGGGGTTAGAGGTGTGGTGTGGGTGGGGTTGTGTGGGGTTATGTGGGTGTGGGGTGTGGGTTGTGGTGGTTGTGGGTTGGGGTGAGGTGTGGTGTGGGTGGGTTTAGTGGTGGGGTGAGGTGTGGTGTGGGTGGGGTTAACTAGCTCAGCTCTGCTGTGTTTCTGAAGCTCATTTCTTTGTGTGAGAATAGCTGCAGCCTGTTATCTATGTGATACATTGTTGGATTCAGGGTCTTTGCCTACATTGTGTTGCTGTCAGATGAGGGAGCAAAAACCTGCTGAGATTCTCCTTAACGCTGGAATCGCACTGCCTGTGTGACATGCGGGTCTCTCGGACGAGTGTCTGATCATTAACCCTGACATTGTTAGACCGGGCAGGATTGGGGAGGTGTGTGGCGGGGGGGATTGGGGTCAGGGGTGACATTGTTAGACCGGGCAGGTTTGGGGAGGTGTGTGGCGGGGGGGGGGGGTCAGGGGTGACATTGTTAGACCGGGCAGGATTGGGGAGGTGTGTGTAGGGGGGGGGGGGGGGTCAGGGGTGACGTTGTTAGACCGGGCAGGATTGGGGAGGTGTGTGTAGGGGGGGGGGGGGGGGTCAGGGGTGACGTTGTTAGACCGGGCAGGATTGGGGAGGTGTGTGGCGGGGGGGGTCAGGGGTGACACTGTCAGACCGGGCAGGATTGGGGGAGATGTGTGGGGAGAAGGGGGTCAGGAGTGACACTGTTAGACCGGGCATGATCGGTGGAGGTGTGCTGGGGGGGTCGGGGTCAGGGTTGGATTGGAGGTGACTCTGTTGGACTGGGGAGGGGGGTTCGGGAGGGGGGGTTAGGATGTGATGTAGCTGTGACGTGCTCTTCTCTTCCAGCACACATGTCTGGTCCGTGCACAGCAGACTGAGCCCCACAATCCTCTGTGACAATCAGGGTAAGCATCATGGTGCGGGGAGGTGGGTACTTTGAGTACTAGCAGTATTAACCCATTATTCCATGCTGCAGATGCCACAGAGTCCTCTACCGTCCTGCCAATCCCCACAGATGACCCGTCCCGCTCACTGCCCACCCTTCAGCCGGCACCCAAGGAGGAGGTGGGCTGGGGCCTGGTGCCGCTTTTCCACAGCGTTCGCTCCAAGTTAGAGAGCTTCGCTGAAATCTTTCTCACTCCGGTAAAGAGTCGAAAAGATGCTCAAAGCCTGAAGAACGGCAGCGAATGTGGTGACCGTCCGGAGTGTTCAGCTTCAGGGGAGGTGTCCGGAGACGCTGCCTTGCCGTCTGCCTGCCTAGAGGAAGAGTGTGGCCTTAATGACGTCTCTTCTGCATTGCCACGTGGAGATGATACCACACCAAAGCGTCCATCTCCGTCCCAAGCACAGAGGACGCCTCCTAACCCAGTGCTGCAGGCGGAGTCCTCCCAGTCGCCCTCCACATTGTGCCGTCCTCCGCTCCAGCGCTTCTTCTCATGTCCGTTACCCCATCCCACAAAGCAGAAGCGGAGGCACAGCCTTGATATGCCAGAATGTGCCGAGGAGCCACATGCCTGCCGGAGGAGGAGGAGGCACAGCCTGGGGTCTGTGGAGGAGAGCCAATCATTCACTCCTTTCTCCTTGTCCTGCCTGCGAAAGGAGAATCACCCGTCTGTCCTAAGGCTGGCGCTCTGCCCGTCGGGGGATGTACGGAGCGGTCTACATAGGTAAGAGGGCGAGGGTGCTGTGTGCATGTACACTGTCATTCACATCCATGTAGGGCTGTGTGTGCGCGCCGTCATTCACGCCCCCGCAGGGCGTGGTGTGTGTGTGCGCGTGCGACGTCGTTCACGTCCCCGCAGGGCATGGTGTGTGTGCGCCATCATTGTCTGGATGTGGTTTCCATTGCGGAGGCCACGCTTGCTCTTTCCCTCTCCAGCTTTTCCCTTCATCACTTGCCCACGGCCGGGGGGTGGGCTCGCTCTCCTCTTTTGCCCACAGCCGGCGGGGTGGGCTCGCTCTCCGCCGGGCGGGGTGGGCTCGCTCTCTCCGCCGGGCGGGGTGGGCTCGCTCTCTCTCGCCGGGCGGGGTGGGCTCGCTCTCTCCGCCGGGCGGGGTGGGCTCGCTCTCTCCGCAGGGCGGGGTGGGCTCGCTCTCTCCGCCGGGCGGGGTGGGCTCGCCTCTCCGCCGGGCGGGGTGGGCTCGCTCTCCTCCTTACCCTCTTGTTCATTCCCGGTGTTGTGTCCCAGTTCCATCCACAGTGAGGGGTCTCCCGCCGGCTATTACCTGGACAGAGATGGAGTGCAGGGTCTTGGTGGAGCTGAGGACCAGGTAACTGCAGATTCTGACTTCAAGGTGAGCGTTAGGGCCGTTAATGGAGGAGTAGGAGACGTGTCGGGCAGGACTGTACAACGCTCATTTCACCTTTTCAGACTCCAGAAAATCGATCTCCTTCCAAAGAGAACAAAGTGTCCACAATCCAGATAAGGAAGCGGGTGCAGCGGCCGGAGGAGAAGCTTACACCGATGGGCCTGCCGAAACGAGTCCGGTAAGAGCTGAGGGGTCACTACTGTTGGGTGAATGCAGCGACACGTCCCCAATGCACGGCTCAGATCACTTACATGTTGACTGAGCTCCCTTCCCCCACCCGGTAGCCATGTTTGGTATCCATTTTATTGTAGTCCTGTCCATTATAACCCCTCACAGCTGGTTTTAATGGTATATAGAGGCATACAAACCCACACCAACAGCACTATACCACAAGAGAGGCACATGGTTAGGACCCGGTATAATGAGAAAGACCGTGACGTGGTTATCGGGCTCTTGACGCAGCGGCTGCTACTTTAAGTTAAGATTTCTCCATTTTCCTTAGATTCACCAGCAGTTTCTGCCATGTCTTTGTTAGCTGTGCAGACAGCCCTGCTATTCACATTCAGCCATTATGCTATGCCCTATACATATACTGTCTAGTGCTATTCACATTCAGCCATTATGCTATGCCCTATACATATACTGTCTAGTGCTATTCACATTCAGCCATTATGCTATGCCCTATACATATACTGTCTAGTGCTATTCACATTCAGCCATTATGCTATGCCCTATACATATACTGTCTAGTGCTATTCACATTCAGCCATTATGCTATGCCCTATACATATACTGTCTAGTGCTATTCACATTCAGCCATTATGCTATGCCCTATACATATACTGTCTAGTGCTATTCACATTCAGCCATTATGCTATGCCCTATACATATACTGTCTAGTGCTATTCACATTCAGCCATTATGCTATGCCCTATACATATACTGTCTAGTGCTGCAGCGGATTTTCACTTTAAATGTCAGTCTTTTTCTTGCTTGCACATAGACATAAGGTGATTTCAGTCTTTTACTATGTATTTGTATCACTTACATGTTGCTTCCACGTAGAATACCACAGGATAGGTGTGTGTGTAGTGAAATATGTATCTCAGGGACTGGACACTAGACCAGTAATGGGTTAAATCCCATGTCCATCCACAAGAGGTCACAACCTGCTTTATATAAGCACACACTAACTCCACAGTCACCACCCTGACTCCAGTCTCCCCAGGGGGCATCCTGCCAGCAGGGCAATACAGTCACACATATTGGGAGCCTCAAAGAGGAAGAGAATAGATAAGAGAGAGAAGCCATCTCCAATAGTGACCTTCACACAGACCCACAGATGGGAAATCAGGAGACCTAGTCACAAGACAGAGAACATTGTAACATAATCTCTGCCTGGCTAAATGAGTGATCGTCCAATCATAGACCCAGAAGTAGAATGTTACACTAGAGGCCGGTCTAGAATCTGACCCCCCCAGTCTGAGTCTATATCTGGGCTCACACAGCTACAGGCCGTGTCACAGAGATGGGTCAGCCGAAGCTGCTGTGAACCTCTTTCCATATATCTCTGCTCTCCCCATCGGGCAACACGAGCAAAGTTTAGGTTTCTGTAAGTTTCTCCCTTTTATTTCAGTGTTTGCATATGTGTATGTCACTTTATTATTTCTATTTTTATATCTTTTTATGTAAGCACTGTACGCCTTATATTAAAGCTTAAAACTGTAATAAGTCTGAACCTTGTATACTGTAAGAATTCACAGCCCGAGGAAGGTGTGATGTTGTTGATTGTCTGATAAGTCTTAGTTTAGGGGAACTCATCGCCCCAAATCCGGTGGGTGGTGGTAGCGTGTGTGAAGCGGGGGGTGATTGATGCTCCTTTTCAGCATAGGACAGAGGTCGAGTGCTGGATTGAGCGAGAGGCGATGGATTAACCCTTGCAGGCGCAACCCCAAGTCACCTGCTGAGAAGTGTGGTGTGTGGGTGGTGTGTGTGTGGTGTGGGTGGGGTGTGTGTGTGTGGGATCGGGGGTGTGTGTGTGTGGGATCGGGGGTGTGTGTGTGTGGATCGGGGGTATCGGGGTGGTGTGTGTGTGTGGGATCGGGGTGGTGTGTGTGTGTGTGGTGTGGGATCGGGTGGTGTGTGTGTGTGTGGGATCGGGGTGGTGTGTGTGTGTGTGGGATCGGGGTGGTGTGTGTGTGTGTGGGATCGGGGTGGTGTGTGTGTGTGTGGGATCGGGGTGGTGTGTGTGTGTGTGGGATCGGGGTGGTGTGTGTGTGTGTGGGATCGGGGTGTGGTGTGTGTGTGTGTGGGATCGGGGTGGTGTGTGTGTGTGTGTGGGATCGGGGGGTGTGTGTGTGTGTGTGTGGGATCGGGGGGGTGTGTGTGTGTGTGTGTGGGATCGGGGGGGTGTGTGTGTGTGTGTGTGGGATCGGGGGGGTGTGTGTGTGTGTGTGTGGGATCGGGGGGGTGTGTGTGTGTGTGTGTGGGATCGGGGGGGTGTGTGTGTGTGTGGGATCGGGGGGGTGTGTGTGTGTGGGATCGGGGGGGTGTGTGTGTGTGGGATCGGGGGGTGTGTGTGTGTGGGATCGGGGGGGTGGTGGTGGGATCGGGGGGTGTGCTCGCTCTATTACTTCTGTGTATCTTGTACATTATGTGATTTCTGTCTTCAGGTTGCAGAAGGAAGATTTCAGTCTGGAGGAGATCTACACCAATAAGAACTACCACACCCCACAGAGAAGAGGTGGGGGTCACGGCTGCCCCGGGGTATTGTGGGTAGAGATGACGGACGTGGAGTTCTGACATTTTTTCATTCACAGAAAATTTGAGACGATATTCGAGGAGCCGATAATGCGGGACGGCGCCCTGATCCTCACCAGTCAGCGACCGCTACGGAGGCTCATGGTCTTCAAAGATCGCACCTCTGCTTCCCGCAAGAGAAAGAGGAAGGGGAAAGCGATGGGCCGCACCCGGAGACAGCGAACCCTCAGCCCCGAGGACAACGTCAACTATGAACTGTTACTGCAGAACAAACTGAGACAGCTGGAATCCGCACTGCAGGACGAGACCTCCGAGCTATGAGCTGCGCAGAGAGACCGCGCAGAGAGACCGCGCAGAGAGACCGCGCAGAGAGACCGCGCAGAGAGACCGCGCAGAGAGACCGAGCGCATAACTAATAAATGATGGAAGTTCACTCCTGGTCTCCACCAGTGTCTGACTCACCTGCATCAGCAGAACATAACACAGCGGGACAACCCCACCGAACACCCAAACCAAGGCGAGGGAGAGGTGTGCAGCGACACCTCATACAAACCTGACACACACTGTCCTCCAGAGCTGCGCTCACTATTCTTCTGCACTGCTGCAGAGTATAATACAGGAGGTGACTCAGGATCAGTAATGTAATGTATGTACACAGTGACTGCACCAGCAGAATAGTGAATGCAGCTCTGGAGTATAATACAGGAGGTAACTCAGGATCAGTAATGTAATGTATGTACACAGTGACTGCACCAGCGGAATAGTGAGTGCAGCTCTGGAGTATAATACAGGAGGTAACTCAGGATCAGTAATGTAATGTATGTACACAGTGACTGCACCAGCAGAATAGTGAATGCAGCTCTGGAGGATAATACAGGAGGTAACTCAGGATCAGTAATGTAATGTATGTACACAGTGACTGCACCAGCGGAATAGTGAGTGCAGCTCTGGAGGATAATACAGGAGGTAACTCAGGATCAGTAATGTAATGTATGTACACAGTGACTGCACCAGCAGAATAGTGAATGCAGCTCTGGAGGATAATACAGGGGGTAACTCAGGATCAGTAATGTATGTACACAGTGACTGCACCAGCAGAATAGTGAGTGCAGCTCTGGGGTATAATACAGGAGGTAACTCAGGATCAGTAATGTAATGTATGTACACAGTGACTGCACCAGCAGAATAGTGAGTGCAGCTCTGGAGTATAATACAGGAGGTAACTCAGGATCAGTAATGTAATGTATGTACACAGTGACTGCACCAGCAGAATAGTGAGTGCAGCTCTGGAGTATAATACAGGACTTAACTCAGGATCAGTAATGTAATGTATGTACACAGTGACTGCACCAGCAGAATAGTGAGTGCAGCTCTGGGGTATAATACAGGAGGTAACTCAGGATCAGTAATGTAATGTATGTACACAGTGACTGCACCAGCAGAATAGTGAGTGCAGCTCTGGAGTATAATACAGGACTTAACTCAGGATCAGTAATGTAATGTATGTACACAGTGACTGCACCAGCAGAATAGTGAGTGCAGCTGTGGAGTATAATACAGGAGGTAACTCAGGATCAGTAATGTAATGTATGTACACAGTGACTGCACCAACAGAATAGTGAGTGCAGCTCTGGAGTATAATACAGGAGGTAACTCAGGATCAGTAATGTAATGTATGTACACAGTGACTGCTCCAGCAGAATAGTGAGTGCAGCTCTGGAGTATAATACAGGAGGTAACTCAGGATCAGTAATGTAATGTATGTACACAGTGACTGCACCAGCAGAATAGTGAGTGCAGCTCTGGAGTATAATACAGGACTTAACTCAGGATCAGTAATGTAATGTATGTACACAGTGACTGCACCAGCAGAATAGTGAGTGCAGCTGTGGAGTATAATACAGGAGGTAACTCAGGATCAGTAATGTAATGTATGTACACAGTGACTGCACCAACAGAATAGTGAGTGCAGCTCTGGAGTATAATACAGGAGGTAACTCAGGATCAGTAATGTAATGTATGTACACAGTGACTGCACCAGCAGAATTACAAAGTCCAGAGAGCGGCTGCTGTACACGGTAGGGCAGGGGTGTCCATTACCGGTATAACGACAGCCAAAGCTTTTCAACACAAATGCTCAGTGCATATGTACATATTAATTTCTAACGTCCGAATGTCATGCCCGGACCTGGTCTGCCTTTATCTGTGCTGCCTTTTTCTTGCGCCGTTGGAATAGTTCAGAAATGCATCAGGCACATGTGCATTTAATATGGTTCTGCTTTTAATGCATTCAGGAGGCTGTAATGGCACAGCGTATATAAAAAACGTGGAGTAGGACTGCCCCATCTGAGAATGCCGTGACGTGGCGGGGTAGCTCAAAGAATTGATCAATTGTTTACTTAATGTCTCAGTTTAAAGTACAGTTAGAAATTAATATGTGCATATGCACTTTTTGTATTGCGAGCTGACCACAGGCAGCGCTGGCTTCTTGGCTTTTTTATTTTGTTACTCTGTACAGAGGCCGGTGGGGAAGGCTGACTGGTGTCGCTCTGCACAGAGGCTGGTGGTGGAGGCTGACTGGTGTCGCTCTGCACAGAGGCTGGTGGTGGAGGCTGACAGGTGTCACTCTGCACAGAGGCTGGTGGTGGAGGCTGACTGGTGTCGCTCTGCACAGAGGCTGGTGGTGGAGGCTGACTGGTGTCGCTCTGCACAGAGGCCGGTGGTGGAGGCTGACTAGTGTCGCTCTGTACAGAGGTCAGTGGTGGAGGCTGAGCAGAAGGGCTGTGGAGTCAGGAAGCAAAACCTCTAAGGCCGATTTCACATCACGATTTCAAGGCATCCGAGTGTATCTGTTTCAAAATGGATCCCATGTATCTCTATGGGGCTCGGATCGGATGTGGCCTTTTGACATCCGGTTTTGGCACCATCCAATCCTGTCCGATTTCAGCACGGAAACAAAAACGCAGCCTGCTGCAGGGTTGTGACAGTCTCATCTGCTGGGGACTGAAGGACCTCTCGTGATGTCACAGAGCCGGTCACCTGACACATCAGGTGACTGGCTGTGACATCACGAGAGGTCCTTCAGTCACCAGCAGATGAGGAGACTGTCACAACCCTGCAGCAGCCTCCTGAAGGTAAAGTATCCTCTGGGAGGACTTTTTTTTTTTGTGGAGTTCTACTAGTGCGGTCAATCATTGTGTGAAGGGACAGGTGTGAATCAGGGGTCTTATATAAGGGTGAAGCAGCACATGTTATACAGGAGGTGTGTTCACAATAATAGCAGTGCGGAGTTCTATTAGTGCGGTCAATCATTGTGTGAAGACAGGTGTGAATCAGGGGTCTTATATAAGGGTGAAGCAGCACATGTTATACAGGAGGTGTGTTCACAATAATAGCAGTGCGGAGTTCTATTAGTGCGGTCAATCATTGTGTGAAGACACAGGTGTGAATCGGGGTCTTATATAAGGGTGAAGCAGCACATGTTATACAGGAGGTGTGTTCACAATAATAGCAGTGCGGAGTTCTATTAGTGCGGTCAATCATTGTGTGAAGACAGGTGTGAATCAGGGGTCTTATATAAGGGTGAAGCAGCACATGTTATACAGGAGGTGTGTTCACAATAATAGCAGTGTGGAGTTCTATTAGTGCGGTCAATCATTGTGTGAAGACACAGGTGTGAATCGGGGTCTTATATAAGGGTGAAGCAGCACATGTTATACAGAAGGTGTGTTCACAATAATAGCAGTGGAGTTCTATTAGTGCGGTCAATCATTGTGTGAAGACACAGGTGTGAATCAGGGGCCCTTATATAAGGGTGAAGCAGCACATGTTATACAGGGGGTGTGTTCACAATAATAGCAGTGTGGAGTTCTATTAGTGCGGTCAATCATTGTGTGAAGACACAGGTGTGAATCAGGGGTCTTATATAAGGGTGAAGCAGCACATGTTATACAGGAGGTGTGATCACAATAATAGCAGTGTGGAGTTCTATTAGTGCGGTCAATCATTGTGTGAAGACACAGGTGTGAATCAGGGGTCTTATATAAGGGTGAAGCAGCACATGATGTACCTGCATCACTCCTGGAAAGCCTGAGAAATATGGGGCGTCCCAGACATTGTTCAGAAGAACAGTGGACTGTGATTAAAGATTGATTGTAGAAGGTAAAACGTATGAAGAAGAGCAGTCAATGATCGGCTGATCAGATACAATTATCTCCAATGCTTCACAATTGAAAACCAGAGAGACCTGTAAGAAAAGGGAAGACAACCATCGAATGGATGGAAGAATATCGAGAATGGAGAAGGCTCAGCCAATGATCAGCTCCAGGAGGATCAAAGACTTCTCAAGTTAGGGTGCGTTCACACCACGATTTTTAGGGAGCCGATGCTGTCCGATATAATTCGGACAGCATCGGCTCCCTTCTGATGCCTGGAATCAGGTGCCAAATAGGCACCCGATTCCGGCATAAAATCGGCGCCGGAGGCTGCAAAAAAAGGAAAAAAAAAAAAGTTTATTCTCACCTCTCCCCGAGCCCCCGCCGTCTTCCGCCATCTTCTTCTAGGCTCCCGGTGGCTCCCGCAGGCTGCCGGTGTCAGCAGAGGTGTACCTCTGCTGTACACAGGACCTGCGGTGATGTCACAGTCACGTGACCGCGGGTTCACCATGGTGAACCCGCGGTCACATGACTGTGACATCACCGCAGGTCCTGTACAGCAGAGGTACACCTCTGCTGACACCGGAGCCTGCGGCAGCCTGCGGGAGCCACCGGGAGCCTAGAGGAAGATGGCGGAAGACGGCAGGGGCTCGGGGAGAGGTGAGAATAAACTTTTTTTTTTTCCTTTTTAACCCTTGTGCTCCCAGGAGCAGTTTTACTGTACTGAGCTTGCTCAGTACAGTAAAATGGGGTCCGAGGAGACATCAGATGTTTCCTCGGACCCTTCTCCATAGGGCCCCATGTTAGGGATCGGGTCAGATCGGATGTGCACTAAATGCCATCCGATTTGGTCCGATCCGACTCAGATTTTGTAATCGGATGAAAAAATCGTTACAGGCAACGATTTTTTTCTCCTGAAAAAAATCGGCCAAAATCGGGCAGAATCAGATCGGACCAAATCGGATGGCATTTAGTGCACATCCGATTCGGTCCGATCCCCATAGGGATCCATAGGATCCGAAAATCGATCCGATGCTGTCCGATTTTTTTCGGACAGCATCGGAAATGCAAAAATCGTGGTGTGAAAGCAGCCTTACCTGTGAGGACTGAAGTCACTGGTGTGCAGATCTATAGGAAGAAGAACCCGCAAAGTCCCACTGTTATAACAAGACATGAACAAAGGGTGATCACCGACGTAAAGAGGAGGAACATTGTGTGGACGGAGGAACATTGTGTGGACGGAGGAATGGAGGAACATTGTGTGGACGGAGGAATGGAGGAACATTGTGTGGACGGAGGGATGGAGGAACATTGTGTGGACGGAGGGACATTGTGTGGACGGAGGGATGGAGGAACATTGTGTGGACGGAGGAATGGAGGGACATTGTGTGGACGGAGGAATGGAGGGACATTGTGTGAACGGAGGAATGGAGGAACATTGTGTGGATGGAGGAATGGAGGGACATTGTGTGGACGGAGTAATGGAGGAACATTGTGTGGACGGAGGGATGGAGGAACATTGCGTGGACGGAGGAACATTGTGTGGATGGAGGGACATTGTGTGGACGGAGGAACATTGTGTGGACGGAGGGACGGAGGAACATTGTGTGGACGGAGGGACGGAGGAACATTGTGTGGACGGAGGAATGGAGGAACATTGTGTGGACGGAGGAATGGAGGGACATTGTGTGGACGGAGGGATGGAGGAACATTGTGTGGACGGAGGGATGGAGGGACATTGTGTGGACGGAGGAATGGAGGAACATTGTGTGGACGGAGGAATGGAGGAACATTGTGTGGACGGAGGGATGGAGGAACATTGTGTGGACGGAGGAACATTGTGTGGATGGAGGGACATTGTGTGGACGGAGGAACATTGTGTGGACGGAGGAACATTGTGTGGACGGAGGGACGGAGGAACATTGTGTGGACGGAGGGACGGAGGAACATTGTGTGGACGGAGGAATGGAGGAACATTGTGTGGACGGAGGAATGGAGGGACATTGTGTGGACGGAGGGATGGAGGAACATTGTGTGGACGGAGGGATGGAGGGACATTGTGTGGACGGAGGAATGGAGGAACATTGTGTGGACGGAGGGATGGAGGAACATTGTGTGGACGGAGGGATGGAGGGACATTGTGTGGACGGAGGAATGGAGGAACATTGTGTGGACGGAGGGATGGAGGAACATTGTGTGGACGGAGGAATGGAGGGACATTGTGTGGACGGAGGGATGGAGGAACATTGTGTGGACGGAGGAATGGAGGAACATTGTGTGGATGGAGGGACATTGTGTGGACGGAGGAATGGAGGAACATTGTGTGGATGGAGGAATGGAGGAACATTGTGTGGACGGAGGAATGGAGGAACATTGTGTGGACGGAGGGATGGAGGGACATTGTGTGGACGGAGGAATGGAGGGACATTGTGTGGACGGAGGAATGGAGGGACATTGTGTGGACGGAGGAATGGAGGGACATTGTGTGGACGGAGTAATGGAGGAACATTGTGTGGACGAGGATGGGAACTGGTGGACGGAGAACATTGCTGTGGACGAGGACGGAGGAACATTGTGTGGACGGAGCATGTTGACGGAGGACGGAACATTGTGTGGACGGAGGGAAACATTGTGTGGACGGAGGGACGGAGGAACATTGTGTGGACGGAGGGAATGGTACGAGGGAGAACATTGTGTGGACGGAGGACGGAGGAACATTGTGTGGACGGAGGGATGGAGGAACATTGTGTGGACGGAGGAATGGAGGAACATTGTGTGGACGGAGGATGGAGGACATTGTGTGGACGGAGGAATGGAGGACATTGTGTGGACGGAGGAATGGAGGAACATTGTGTGGACGGAGGGATGGAGGACATTGTGTGGACGGGAAAAGGTGAAGGGACGGGGACATTGTGTGACGGGATGGAGGAACATTGTGTGGACGGAGGGAGGAGGAACATTGGTGGACGGAGATGGAGGAACATTGTGTGGACGGAGGGACGGAGGAACATTGTGTGGACGGAGGGAGGAACATTGTGTGGACGGAGGAACGGAGGAACATTGTGTGGACGAGAGGATGGAGGAACATTGTGTGGACGGAGGGAGCTGGAGGGAACATTGTGTGGACGGAGGGATGGAGGAACATTGTGTGGACGGAGGATGGAGGAACATTGTGTGGACGGAGGATGGAGGAACATTGTGTGGACGGAGGATGGAGGAACATTGTGTGGACGGAGGTGGAATTGGGAGGAACATTGTGGTGGACGGAGGAATGGAGGAACATTGTGTGGACGGAGGGATGGAGGAACATTGTGTGGGACGTGTAGAGAATGGAGGAACATTGTGTGAGTGAACGGAGGAACATTGTGTGGACGGAGGAATGGAGGAACATTGTGTGGACGGAGGGATGGAGGAACATTGTGTGGACGGAATGGAGGAATGGAGGGAACATTGTGTGGACGGAGGATGGAGGAACATTGTGTGGAGGGAGGACATTGTGTGGACGAGATGAGGACATGGTGAAGGAGGAACATTGTGTGGACGGATGGAGGAGACATTGTGTGACGGAGGAATGGAGGAACATTGTGTGGACGAGGAGGTAGGACATTGTGTGGACGGAGGATGGAGGAACATTGTGTGGAGGATGGAGGAACATTGTGTGGACGGAGGAGGAGGAACATTGTTGGACGAGGATGGAGGAACATTGTGTGGACGGAGGATGGAGGAACATTGTGTGGACGGAGAGGAGGAACATTGTGTGGACGGAGGAATGGAACATTGTGTGGACGGAGGGATGGAGGAACATTGTGTGACGAGGATGGGGGACATTGTGGGAGGAAGCATTGTGTGGACGGAGGGATGGAGGAACATTGTGTGGACGGAGGGACATGTGCGGGAGAGAACATTGTGTGGATGGAGGAATGGAGGGACATTGTGTGGACGGAGGAATGGAGGGACATTGTGTGGACGGAGGGATGGAGGAACATTGCGTGGACGGAGGAATGGAGGAACATTGCGTGGACGGAGGAATGGAGGAACATTGCGTGGACGGAGGAATGGAGGAACATTGTGTGGACGGAGGAATGGAGGAACATTGTGTGGATGAAGGAACTTTGTGTGGACGGAGGAATGGAGGAACACTGTGTGGACGGAGGAATGGAGGAACAGTGTGTGGACGGAACATTGTGTGGACGGAGGAACATTGTGTGGACGGAGGAACATTGTGTGGACGGAGGAATGGAGGAACATTGTGTGGACGGAGGAATGGAGGAACATTGTGTGGATGGAGGAATGGAGGGACATTGTGTGGACGGAGGGATGGAGGAACATTGCGTGGACGGAGGAATGGAGGAACATGGTGTGGACGGAACATTGTGTGGACGGAGGAACATTGTGTGGACGGAGGAATGGAGGAACATTGTGTGGACGGAGGAATGGAGGAACATTGTGTGGACGGAACATTGTGTGGACGGAAGAACATTGCGTGGACGGAGGAATGGAGGAACATTGCGTGGACGGAGGAATGGAGGAACATTGCGTGGACTGAGAGGAGAATTGTTCTTTTTAGGATCAAAATCCGCAGACATCAGTTGACCCTCAAACTGTGAATCCCCCACAGTCCCCTCTGCAGACTGTATGGAGGCCGGTGGTGGAGGTGTCGCCTGGCCAGCGGCCGGCGGTGAAGGCTGACTGGTGTCACCTGGCCAGAGGCTGGCGGTGAAGGCTGACTGGTGTCACCTGTCCAGCGGTCGGCGGTGAAGGCTGACTGGTGTCGCCTGTTTGGAGGCCAGCGGTGATGGCTGACTGATTATTATTATTAGGTATTTATATAGCGCTATTAGGATGCATAGCGCTGTACAAGTTAGGGGGTAGACAAAGACAAGTGGTCGAAAAACGACGACAAATCGACAAAACAATCGTACGGGTACAATAGGGCCAGGGATCCTGTCCGCGAGGGCTCACAGTCTAGAGGGGGTCGGGGGTGAGACAGTAGGAGGGGGAGAGGTGAGGTGGGGCACTGGATTAGGTCTCAGTGTGGGTTATAGGCTTGTAGGAAGAAGAGGGTCTTCAGGTTTTTCTTGAAGGTTCCCAGGGTAGGGGAGAGTCTGATGTGGTGGGAAGAGAGTTCCAGAGTCTGGCAGAAGCACGAGAGAAGTCTTGTGTGCGGTTGTGGGAGGTGGAGATGTGGGGGGTTGAGAGAAGGAGTTCTTGGGAGGAGCGCAAGTTGCGCGAGGGGAGGTAGCAGGAGACCAGGTCGGAGATGTAGGGAGGGGACAGGTTGTGTATGGCCTTGTAGGTCAGGGTTAGGGTTTTGAAGCGAGATCGCTGGGGGATGGGGAGCCAGTGGAGGGCTCGGCGGAGGGGGGAGGCGGGCGAGTAACGGGGAGACAGGTGGATGAGTCGGGCAGCAGAGTTGAGGATGGTGTGGAGAGGTGCAAGGGAGGTGGCAGGGAGACCGGTGAACAGGAGGTTGCAGTAGTCCAGGCGGGAGATGACGAGGGCGTGGACAAGTGTCTTGTTCGTGTTGTGGTCAAGGAAGGAGCGGATGCGGGCAATGTTTTTAAGTTGGAGTCGGCAGGAGGTGGCGAAGGCTTGGATGTGGGGCTTGAAGGAGAGGGAGGAGTAGAGGATTACCCCGAGGCACTTGGTGTGGGGAGGGGTGAGAGTGTGCAGTCGTTGACGGTGATGGATAGGTCAGGGAGCGGGGCGGGGTTGTTCGGGGGAAAGACGATAAATTCGGCCTTGTCCATGTTGAGTTTGAGGAAGCGGGTAGAAAAGAAGGATGCGATGGCGGATAGGCAGTGAGGAATTTTGGATAAAAGGGAGGAGATATCAGGGCCAGACAGATAGAGTTGGGTATCGTCAGCGTAGAGGTGGTATTGGAGTCCGTGTGACTCGATGAGATTGCCTAGGCCGAGGGTGTAAATGGAGAAGAGTAGTGGTCCCAGGATCGAGCCTTGGGGAAACCTACAGAGAGGGGGTGGGGCGAGGAGGAGTTGTGAGAGTGAGTGACGCTGAAGATCCTGTACGTCAGGTAGGAGGAGATCCAGGAGAGGGCGAGGTCAGTAATGCCGAGAGATTCAAGAATTTGGAGTAAGAGGGAGTGGTCAACAGTGTCGAAGGCGGCAGAGAGGTCGAGGAGGATGAGGACGGAGTAGTGTCGTTTGCTCTTGGCGATCAGAAGGTCGTTAGTGACTTTGGTCAGGGCTGTTTCGGTGGAGTGTTGCGGTCAGAAGCCGGATTGAAGGCGGTCAAAGAGAGCACAGGAAGAGAGGTGGGAGGACAGCTCGGAATAGACGTGTTGTACAAGAAGTTTAGAGGCAAACGGGAGGAGAGATAAGGGGCGATAGTTAGAGACTGTTGTAGGGTCAAGGGATGTTTTTTTTTAGGATGGGAGTGATTAGGGCGTGCTTGAAGGGTGAGGGGAATGTGCCGGATTTGAGTGATATGTTGAAGAGGTGGGTTAGAGCAGGGATGAGGACTGAGGTGAGGTTAGGGATGAGGTGGGAGGGGAGCGGATCGAGGGCACTGATGTCGCCTGTTCGGAGGCCGGCGGTGAAGGCTGACTGGTGACGCCTGTATAGAGGCTGGTGGTGGAGGCTGACTGGTGTTGCCTGTTCGGAGGCCGGCGGTGAAGGCTGGCTGGTGTCGCCTGTACAGAGGCTGGTGGTGGAGGCTGTGTAGAGGACCTCAGCCTGTGATGGATGACACATGTGCAGTCTCAGACCCCCATCATCCACAGATGTGAATACTTCCTGTAGATGGGGCCCTTTCCTTTGTTAGTATGAGGCGCCCCAAATGTTTTGTAAGCTGAAGAAACCTTCTTACCGATCGGGATTGTCCTCAGATCACAGTGATCTCCTCTGTGACCAGATCCCGGCCTCCAGGGTCTCTGGGATTGTCCTCAGATCACAGTGATCTCCTCTGTGACCAGATCCCGGCCTCCAGGGTCTCTGGGATTGTCCTCAGATCACAGTGATCTCCTCTGTGACCAGATCCCGGCCTCCAGTGTCTCTGGGATTGTCCTCAGATCACAGTGATCTCCTCTGTGACCAGATCCCGGCCTCCAGTGTCTCTGGGATTGTCCTCAGATCACAGTGATCTCCTCTGTGACCAGATCCCGGCCTCTAGTGTCTCTGGGATTGTCCTCAGATCACAGTGATCTCCTCTGTGACCAGATCCCGGCCTCCAGTGTCTCTGGGATTGTCCTCAGATCACAGTGATCTCCTCTGTGACCAGATCCCGGCCTCCAGGGTCTCTGGGATTGTCCTCAGATCACAGTGATCTCCTCTGTGACCAGATCCCGGCCTCCAGGGTCTCTGGGATTGTCCTCAGATCACAGTGATCTCCTCTGTGACCAGATCCCGGCCTCCAGTGTCTCTGGGATTGTCCTCAGATCACAGTGATCTCCTCTGTGACCAGATCCCGGCCTCCAGTGTCTCTGGGATTGTCCTCAGATCACAGTGATCTCCTCTGTGACCAGATCCCGGCCTCCAGTGTCTCTGGGATTGTCCTCAGATCACAGTGATCTCCTCTGTGACCAGATCCCGGCCTCCAGTGTCTCTGGGATTGTCCTCAGATCACAGTGATCTCCTCTGTGACCAGATCCGGCCTCCAGTGTCTCTGGAATTGTCCTCAGATCACAGTGATCTCCTCTGTGACCAGATCCCGGCCTCCAGTGTCTCTGGAATTGTCCTCAGATCACAGTGATCTCCTCTGTGACCAGATCCGGCCTCCAGTGTCTCCTTTCTGTAGGTTTTACTAAACAAAAGACAATTTCTTGGTATTTGAGGCTCCGAGAAGATGGCGGACTCTGAGGGTGAGCGCCATCTTCCCGGTGCTTTATCTACAAGAAAATGGCGCCGCGTCCAGTGTGACGTCAGCACGCCGGACGCAGAGCGTGGAAGGCGGAGCCAGAGGAGAAAGGGAAAGACCGGAGGCCGGGGTCTGGGGTGGAGGCTAGAGCTCCGGGGCCACAGAGTAGAGGCCGGGGCCACAGAGTAGAGGCAGGAGCCACAGAGGAGAGGCCGGGGCCACAGAGGAGAGGCCGGGGCCACAAAAGAGAAGCAGGGGCCACAGAGAAGAGGCAGGGGCCACAGAGGAGAGCTCCGGGGCCACAAAAGAGAAGCAGGGACCACAGAGGAGAGCTCCGGGGCCACAGAGTAGAGGCAGGAGCCACAGAGGAGAGCTCCGGGGCCACAGAGTAGAGGCAGGAGCCACAGAGGAGAGCTCCGGGGCCACAGAGGAGAAGCCGGGGCCACAGAGGAGAGGCCGGGGCCACAGAGGAGAGGCCGGGGCCACAGGGAGAAGCCGGGGCCACAGAGGAGAGGTCGGGGCCACAGAGGAGAGGCCGGGGCCACAGAGGAGAGGTCGGGGCCACAGAGGAGAGCTCCGGGGCCACAGAGGAGAGGCCGGGGCCACAGAGGAGAGGCCGGGGCCACAAAAGAGAAGCAGGGGCCACAGAGGAGAGGTAGGGGCCACAGAGGAGAAGCCGGGGCCACAGAGGAGAGGTCGGGGCCACAGAGGAGAGGCGGGGGTCACAGAGGAGAGGCCGGGGCCACAAAAGAGAAGCAGGGGCCACAGAGGAGAGGTCGGGGCCACAGAGGAGAGACCGGGGCCACAGAGGAGAGCTCCGGGGCCACAGAGGAGAGGCCGGGGCCACAAAAGAGAAGCAGGGGCCACAGAGGAGAGGTCGGGGCCACAGAGGAGAGGCGGGGGTCACAGAGGAGAGGCCGGGGCCACAGAAGAGAAGCAGGGGCCACAGAGGAGAGGCGGGGGTCACAGAAGAGAAGCAGGGGCCACAGAGGAGAGCGCCGGGGCCACAGAAGAGAAGCAGGGGCCACAGAGGAGAGCTCCGGGGCCACAGAAGAGAAGCAGGGGCCACAGAGGAGAGCTCCGGGGCCACAGAAGAGAAGCAGGGGCCACAGAGGACTGACCGGGGCCGCAGAGGAGAGGCCGGGGCCACAGGGAAGCGGAGGGACAACAAAGGCGTGACCTGAGCAGTGCAAGGTGCGGTGCCTCACGGAGATCACCCCAATCACAGGGGGTCACCATCACCCCAATCACAGGGGGTCACCATCACCCCAATCTCAGGGGGTCACCCTCCCCCCATCACAGGGGGTCATCGTCCCCCCCCCCCCCCCCATCACAGGGAGTCACCTGTCAATGACAGACCCACCCTGCCATCACCTTGACACCCCCCCCCTTCCTCCACTAAGACTTCCCTCATCCTGTTTCTCATATCAATGAGATTACATATCCTTTCCCCCTTAATCACTGGTGTCCTCCCACCCCCGTTCATCACTAAGGTCTGTCCCCCTGCCCCCCCACCATAGCTGAGGTCTCTCCCCTCATCTCCCCGCCATCGCTGAAGTCTCTCATCTGCCCGCCATCGCTGAGGTTCTCTCCCCCCGCTCCCCGCCATCGCTGAGGTCTCTCCCCCCGCCATCGCTGAGGTCTCTCCCCCCGCCATCGCTGAGGTCTCTCCCCCCGCTCCCCGCTATCGCTGAGGTCTCTCCCCCCGCGTTCCCCCATCGCTGAGGTCTCCCCCCGCGTTCCCCCATCGCTGAGGTCTCTCCCCCCGCATTCCCCATCGCTGAGGTCTCTCCCCCCGCGTTCCCCCATCGCTGAGGTCTCCCCCCGCGTTCCCCCATCGCTGAGGTCTCTCCCCCCGCGTTCCCCCATCGCTGAGGTTTCTCCCCCCGCGTTCCCCCATCGCTGAGGTTTCTCCCCCCGCGTTCCCCCATCGCTGAGGTCTCTCCCCCCGCGTTCCCCCATCGCTGAGGTCTCCCCCCGCGTTCCCCCATCGCTGAGGTCTCCCCCCGCGTTCCCCCATCGCTGAGGTCTCTCCCCCCGCATTCCCCCATCGCTGAGGTCTCTCCCCCGCGTTCCCCCATCGCTGAGGTCTCCCCCCGCGTTCCCCCATCGCTGAGGTCTCTCCCCCCGCGTTCCCCCATCGCTGAGGTTTCTCCCCCCGCGTTCCCCCATCGCTGAGGTTTCTCCCCCGCGTTCCCCCATCGCTGAGGTCTCTCCCCCCGCGTTCCCCCATCGCTGAGGTCTCTCCCCCCGCGTTCCCCCATCGCTGAGGCCTCTCCCGTCCTGCCGCCACCATCGCTGAGGCCTCTCCCGTCCTGCCGCCACCATCGCTGAGGCCTCTCCCGTCCTGCCGCCACCATCGCTGAGGCCTCTCCCCCACCGCGCCCCACCAACGCTGAGGTCTCTCCCCCTCCCACGCCCCACCATCGCTGAGGCCTCCCTGTTCCGCCCCCACCATTGCAGAAGTCGCCATTTGCTGAGGCCTCTTGTCCCCGCCCCCACCATCGCTGAGGTCTCTCCCCCCGCACCACACCATCGCTGAGGCCTCTCCCATCCTGCTGCTCCCGTCGCTGAGACCTCTCCCGTCCCGCCCCCACCATTGCTGAGGCCTCCTCGTCCCACCCCCACCATCGCTGAGGCCTCCTCGTCCCACCCCCACCATCGCTGAGGCCTCCTCGTCCCGCCCCCACCATCGCTGAGGCCTCCTCGTCCCGCCCCCACCATCGCTGAGGCCTCCTCGTCCCGCCCCCACCATCGCTGAGGCCTCCTCGTCCCGCCCCCACCATCGCTGAGGCCTCCTCGTCCCGCCCCCACCATCGCTGAGGCCTCCTCGTCCCGCCCCCACCATCGCTGAGGCCTCCTCGTCCCGCCCCCACCATCGCTGAGGCCTCCTCGTCCCGCCCCCACCATCGCTGAGGCCTCCTCGACCCGCCCCCACCATCGCTGAGGCCTCCTCGACCCGCCCCCACCATCGCTGAGGCCTCCTCGTCCCGCCCCCACCATCGCTGAGGCCTCCTCGTCCCGCCCCCACCATCGCTGAGGCCTCCTCGTCCCGCCCCCACCATCGCTGAGGCCTCCTCGTCCCGCCCCCACCATCGCTGAGGCCTCCTCGTCCCGCCCCCACCATCGCTGAGGCCTCCGTCCGCCCCCACCATCGCTGAGGCCTCCTCCCGCCCCCACCATCGCTGAGGCCTCCTCGTCCCGCCCCCACCATCGCTGAGGCCTCCTCGTCCCGCCCCCACCATCGCTGAGGCCTCCTCGTCCCGCCCCCACCATCGCTGAGGCCTCCTCGTCCCGCCCCCACCATCGCTGAGGCCTCCTCGTCCCCCCCCCCCGCCATCGCTGAGGCCTCCTCGTCCCCCCCCGCCATCGCTGAGGTGTCTCTCCCCGCCTTCCCCACTATCTCTGAGGTCTCTCCCCCGGCCTCCCCCACTATCTCTGAGGTCTCTCCCCCCCGCCTCCCCCACTATCGCTGAGGTCTCTCCCCCCCCCAGCCCTACCTACTCTCATCAGTTTAGACACTCCCTGATTTCCAGGTGACTCCCCTGGCTTTTCTGCTCCCCCTCTCTGTGTGTGTCCATTTCTCCCAGGGATGGGGTAGGGTTTGCCCTGTGCCCCCCAGACTGACCCCCCGTGGCTTCTGGCCTTGCTATGACCTTGATGTCTTGTGGCCTCTGTGACCTGACCCCAGCCTCCTGCCTTCAGCCCTGAGTATCTGAGAACACAGTCCGGAGCAGGCAGCGGCTGTAGTACGGAGACATGCTGCACCCTGGGGGATAAAGCCCCCGACATGGAGGCCCCGGCCCTTATTCTCCGGAGCCGCCCCGGGGCCCGTCTCCCCCGTAGACGTTCAAAGGCCCAAAGAGATCGGCAGAGGGGCCCGTCACCTGCCAACTCTGCCTCTTCAAGCCCAGATCCAGCCGTCTGGCCGCGACCACAGCGCAAGAGAAAGAGGCGGAAGCGAGGAGTCGACGAAAATGGTGTCCTGTGGGAGGAGGATCTGATCGATGGCTTCTGTATCAGCAGCTATGGCAGCCTGGAGGCCATGCAGGTGATGAGGGGGAGGCGGAGTGACGGGACAGAGGGGCATAGGTGGAAAGACGAGGCAGAGGGGCACTACAGGGGGAATCATAGTGATGGGAGGTGGGGTGACGGGACAGAGGGGCACAGAGAATGGTGGGGTGACGGGACAGAGGGGCACAGAGAATGGTGGGTGAAGTGGGGTGACGGGACAGAGGGGCAAAGAGCATGATGGGAGAGGTGGGGTGACGGGACAGAGGGGCACAGAGCATGGTGGGTGAGGTGGTGTGACGGGACAGAGGGGCACAGAGCATGATGGGAGAGGTGGGGTGACGGGACAGAGGGGCACAGAGAATGGTGGGTGAGGTGGGGTGACGGGACAGAGGGGCACAGAGAATGGTGGGTGAGGTGGGGTGATGGGACTGAGGGTCACAGAGCATGATGGGTGAGGTGGGGTGACGGGACAGAGGGGCACAGAATGGTGGGTGAGGTGGGGTGACGGGACTGAGGGGCACAGAGCATGATGGGTGAGGTGGGGTGACGGGACAGAGGGGCACAGAGCATGGTGGGGGAGGTGAGGTGACGGGACAGATGGGCATAGGTGGAATGATGGGGCAGAGGGGTACTACAGGGGGAATCATAGTGATGGGAGGTGGGGTGACGGGACAGAGGGGCACAGAGCATGGTGGGTGAGGTGGGGTGACGGGACAGAGGGGCACAGAGAATGATGGGGGAGGTGGGGTGACGGGACAGAGGGACACAGAGAATGGTGGGTGAGGTGGGGTGACCATACAGAGGGGCACAGAGCATGATGGGAGAGGTGGCGTGACGGGACAGAGGGGCACAGAGAATGGTGGGGGAGGTGGGGTGACAGGACAGAGGGGCATAGGTGGAAAGACGAGGCAGAGGGGCACTACAGGGGGAATCATAGTGACGGGACAGAGGGGCACAGAGCATGGTGGGAGAGGTGGGGTGACGGGACAGAGGGGCACAGAGCATGGTGGGAGAGGTGGGGTGACAGGACAGAGGGGCACAGAGCATGGTGGGGGAGGTGGGGTGACGGGACAGAGGGGCACAGAGTGGGGGGGGGCATAGTTATTGGATGGAGGGGCACAGCAGTGGTAGTTGGAGTGACATGGGGGAGGGGGGGGCAGATTGATGGGACAGAGGAATGCAGAGTGGTTCAGGGAGGGCATAGTGATTGGATGGAGGAGGCAGAGGGGCTGAGCAGTGGTGGGTAGAGTGACGCGGGGGGGAAGCAGATTGACGGGACAGAGGTATGCAGAGTGGGGAGCATAGTGATTGAATGGGGGCGGCGGACGGTTAGAGCAGGGGTAGGTGGAGGGGGGAGTAGGTTGACGGGACAGAGGGGCACGGAGTGAGGAGGTGGTGTGATGGGGCAGAGTGGAGGGAGACAGAGTGACAGGACTGGCGCCCTCCTGTGATGGTGCTCATGTCTCTTGTTCCCCCCTTTTTCCTCCGGTAGAGAGAGGTCTCCGTGGAGTCGGCCCCCCTAGAGGACCCTTGCACAAATAGACTCCCAGGAAAGAGAAAGAGAAGTGATGGTGGCAGCTCGGAGGGTGGAGCCAGTGAGAATCCTGCTGATGAGCGGGCACACAATGGCCGGGTAGGTGACACCCCAGGGGAGCGCTGACTGGGGGTTGTGTCCTCTTTTGCCAGGGATGACTCTTGTGGCACTCAGTGATGACCCAGTACCGGCCTTGGGGATGTGGGTGGGTGCACTCGGGTTTGACATTACGGACTTGTTTATAGAGTCCTACCTTCGTCCTCCAACCAACCTGCCGTGTGTTGAGAAGCTTTCCCCCACCTATAAAGTCTAGTATTGTTCATCACTACCAATCGTGGTCTCCAGCCCACACCCTGACAGCTCTAACCGGAGAGAATCCTCCATCCAATATAGGAGAGGGCCTCCATCCGGTGTAATATAGGAGAGGCCTCCATCCGGTGTAATGTAGGAGAGGCCTCCATCCGGTGTAATGTAGGAGAGGCCTCCATCCGGTGTAATGTAGGAGAGGCCTCCATCCGGTGTAATGTAGGAGAGGCCTCCATCCGGTGTAATGTAGGAGAGGCCTCCATCCGGTGTAATGTAGGAGAGGCCTCCATCCGGTGTAATGTAGGAGAGGCCTCCATCCGGTGTAATGTAGGAGAGGCCTCCATCCGGTGTAATGTAGGAGAGGCCTCCATCCGGTGTAATGTAGGAGAGGCCTCCATCCGGTGTAATGTAGGAGAGGCCTCCATCCGTGTGTAATGTAGGAGAGGCCTCCATCCGGTGTAATGTAGGAGAGGCCTCCATCCGGTGTAATGTAGGAGAGGCCTCCATCCGGTGTAATGTAGGAGAGGCCTCCATCCGGTGTAATGTAGGAGAGGCCTCCATCCGGTGTAATGTAGGAGAGGCCTCCATCCGGTGTAATGTAGGAGAGGCCTCCATCCGGTGTAATGTAGGAGAGGCCTCCATCCGGTGTAATGTAGGAGAGGCCTCCATCCGGTGTAATGTAGGAGAGGCCTCCATCCGGTGTAACGTAGGAGAGGCCTCCATCCGGTGTAACGTAGGAGAGGCCTCCATCCGGTGTAACGTAGGAGAGGCCTCCATCCGGTGTAACGTAGGAGAGGCCTCCACCCGGTGTAACGTAGGAGAGGCCTCCACCGGTGTAACGTAGGAGAGGCCTCCACCCGGTGTAACGTAGGAGAGGCCTCCATCCGGTGTAACGTAGGAGAGGCCTCCATCCGGTGTAACGTAGGAGAGGCCTCCATCCGGTGTAACGTAGGAGAGGCCTCCATCCGGTGTAACGTAGGAGAGGCCTCCATCCGGTGTAACGTAGGAGAGGCCTCCATCCGGTGTAACGTAGGAGAGGCCTCCATCCGGTGTAACGTAGGAGAGGCCTCCATCCGGTGTAACGTAGGAGAGGCCTCCATCCGGTGTAACGTAGGAGAGGCCTCCATCCGGTGTAACGTAGGAGAGGCCTCCATCCGGTGTAACGTAGGAGAGGCCTCCATCCGGTGTAACGTAGGAGAGGCCTCCATCCGGTGTAACGTAGGAGAGGCCTCCATCCGGTGTAACGTAGGAGAGGCCTCCATCCGGTGTAATGTAGCGGAAGGGAAGTGAAAGCTGAGCGCTGATTGGCTGCTGTGAGATTCTTCAGGACAGTCTGTGGTATATACACAAAATCTACAGAAATGTATAAAAAAGTAATAGTAAAACATAATAATTCAAAGGGAAGTGAGAGAAATGGACGAAGCAGATGAGATGACAAACACAAGAGGGACAGCAAGAATGGAGAATTGTAAAAGATTCAAATAAGAAAATCTTATGACCCCGATCACAGTGTACAGCACCGAGCCGCCGTCACCTCACAGTGTACAGCACCGAGCCGCCGTCACCTCACAGTGTACAGCACCGAGCCGCCGTCACCTCACAGTGTACAGCACCGAGCCGCCGTCACCTCACAGTGTACAGCACCGAGCCGCCGTCACCTCACAGTGTACAGCACCGAGCCGCCGTCACCTCACAGTGTACACCAGAGGTCCCCAACTCCAGGCCTCAGGGGCCGCCAACAGTGCAGGTTTTCAGGATCTCCTTAGTATTGCACAGGTGCTAATGTGATCATCTGCACAGGTAATGTTGGTGGGCCTTGAGGCCTGGAGTTGGGGACCTCTGGTGTACAGCACCAAGCCACCGTCACCTCACAGTGTACAGCCACAGTGTACAGCACCGAGCCGCCGTCACCTCACAGTGTACAGCACCGAGCCACCGTCACCTCACAGTGTACAGCCACACGGTGCGGCACCAGGTTTTTTCTGTGTTTTGCCCATAGATTTCACTGTAAACACAGAAATCAATTGAGGTTCATTGTTTCAAATCCACATGAAAACCTGCAGAGAACAAAAAGCAAAGAGTGAGGAGCGGATCCCAGATCCCAGAGATCACTGCACATAAGACTGCAGGGAAGGAGGAGTGTAAACCCCGAGCAGTGCCGCACTGTGTGACCCCGGGCCTTACACCGCTGACCCCGGGGCTCAGTGATCGCTCCTAATCTCATTCATTTCATATTGTGATAGATTGGCAATACCAAATATGTGATTATTTTTAATAGTTATTTTCTGATCATCATAATGGGAGACCCAGACAATGGGGTTTAGGGCGCTGCCCTCCGGAGGTCACACTAGGTACTACAAGTTTGTAGACACCGCCTCCTCCGCTTATAAACCCCTACCGCAGGGAACATCCTCAGTTTTAAACTTAGTGTGCTCGGAGGATCACGCTTTGCTTGCACTTCACAGCATTCTCACAGCTTACGTGATGGCGTCTGAAGACAAGGTAGGTCCCGGTCGGGGACCTCCGGCAGTCTCCCTGTTCACCCTTGGGGAACACACAGGTTGAGGTACCGGAGGGCTCTGAGCCTGGACACGTTGTGTCCTCCCGGTACGCTACCGCGCTCCTTCACATCCCTCCTTGGGGGCTCTGGGAAGTGGGAGATGGGAGCCTTGCACAGCTCCGCTCCGTCCGAGGCCTCCCTAAATGGTGCTTACAGACCGGACTGGAGCCAGCCCAGTCCGAGGCCTCCCTAAACGGTGCTTACAGACCGGACTGGTGCTGAACCCCCGTCCGAGGCCTCCCATTATATGGTGCTTACAGACCGGACCGGCACTGAGGTACCCTGTGTTTCTCCGGTGTGCCTGGGGGTAGTGTCTGCCACTATTGTGTTTTGACACTCAGACCGCGCGCAACCCTCGGGTCCGCGGTTCTGGTGGTGTGCCCTGTGCTGGGGTCACCATAGCTGACCGCCCTGTGTGTCACAGGGGCTGCGGCTGCGGGCTACAGAGTTTGTCTGAAGCCCTGGGTATAGTGTTGATACTATATCTCCTGCGCTGCGGGCTCCAGCACCAGATTACTGAGCTGGCTGCTTGGAGAGATGGGGAGCAGCCCATGTGATGTGGGTGTGTGTGTGTGTGCTTCCCGCGTGTTTGTGGCGCCGCCCACGACTTGTCTGGCGGCGGCCGTTTTCTCCTCACTTCCCTACTGGGTCTGAATGAGTGCACTACTGCGCTCCCAGGAGAGTCCGGTCATTACCCTCGCGGAGGCCACACACACATCGCTCCCCTCCACCGCATTGAAGCGGTCGGTAAGCCGCCGGTGTTCCGGTTTCCTACTTGGCTTATTTTTCTCCTCTGCTGTCGGCATGTCCCCAGCAAAGAAGAGCGCTGCTAAGGCAGACAACTCTACCACTACCTGTGCTACATGCAACGGGACGCTGGTTGGGGGGTCCTGCAATAACTGCGGACGCCCAGAGGCCCGGACTGACACTGCAGAGTCTGCAGCTCCGGTGCTGTACCCTGAGGTTCAGGTGATCCCAGGGCCATGGGAAACACAGAACAAGATTAATGAATCTGTGTTGTCCAAGCTGTCCTCCATGTCGCAATCCCTGGAGGCACTGACTAGGAGACTGGGAAGTCCAGCTGCTCCCTCAAGTTACCCCCGGGTGTCACCCTTTGCTACCGCGAGACCCCTTAAGCGGGCTCGTCGGGATGAATCACCCGAGATCCAGAACCTCTCTGAGGAGGAGCGTCACTCTGACGGTGACGAGGATGATGGGGGTTCAATACTTGAGTCTATGTCAGAACCACCTGATGGGGTGGAGGATTTGGTATCCTCCATAAACGAGACTCTTCGTCTCGTGGCACCCCCTGAGGAGGTGGAACTACACCCAAAGGAGGTCTATCAATGGCTGCAGCCGGAGGCTCGCCCATGTGGCTCCTTTATGGACCACACTAACTTTGGAAGGGTGGTTAGAGCACCCAGGGTTCACCCTGGGCGGCGTTATGTCCGCAAATCTAGGGACACTCGCTTCCCCTTCCCACAGGAGGTGCTTCAGGAGTGGTCGCAGTCCCCGAAGGTGGACGCTTCCATGACCAGGATTGCTGCACGCTCCCTTTTCTCTGCCTCTGATAGCTCCTCATTGAAGGACGCAACGGATAGACAGGTCGAGCAACTCGCCAAGTCTTCCTATGAGGCTGTGGGGTCTTCATTTGCCCCTAATTTCGCCACGGTCTGGACTCTGCAGGCGATCACCACCTGCTTGGATGGTATCACTGACCTGGCGGGGTCCAATTCTGAGGTCCTAGCACTTACCGAGAGGGCAAGGGCCAATGCAGATTACGCCAGGACGGCGACCCTAGAAACTGCCACTCGCTCCGCTGTGGCTTCGGCTAATGTTATAGCGATCCGCAGATTGTTGTGGCTACGTCTATGGGACTCAGATGCCACATCTAAGAAGATTCTGCAGAATCTTCCATTCTCTGGTGACAGACTCTTTGGTACTGAGCTGGATAAGCTGATAAAGGATTCTGCGGAGTCTAAGATCCCACAGAATAAGCCTAAGCAACGGTATACCGTCAAAAGGAACCCCAAGCAGTGGTCCTTTCGTTCCAGCTCGCAGTCATCAGCTTCTTCCGCTCGCGCGGACAGAGGAGGCAAGCCCACTACTCAGTGGCGCCCCAAGGGTCGCCAGAAGAAGCCAGCGGGGGCAACGGCTGCCACCCCCAAAACCACTTCCGCATGACTCGCTCTCGCGTCCTGCCGCCCCACAGGTGGGGGGCCGCCTGTCCCGATTTCGGGACAGATGGTTACTCCACGTCCAAGACCGGTGGGTCCGAGACGTAGTCTCGAGCGGCTACAGGATAGAGCTGACGTCGCGGCCGGCACACCGATTCCATCGGTCTGTTCCATCTCCAAACAAGGCTCAGGCTTTTTATCTGGTGTTGGAGGGTCTCCGCAGAGACGGAGTAGTGGTCCCAGTGCCTACGGGAGAGAGGTTCCGGGGTTTTTACTCCAACCTCTTTATCGTCCCGAAGAAGGACGGCTCTTTTCGCCCGGTTCTGGACCTCAAGTTGTTCAACCGTCATGTGTTGGTTCGGAAGTTCCGCATGGAATCCCTGCGCTCCGTGATCGCGGCTGTGTCGCAGGGAGACTTCCTGGCGTCCATAGATATCCGAGACGCTTACCTTCACGTGCCCATTGCACCGGCTCATCAGCGCTGGTTGAGATTTGCAGTGGGGGATGAACACTACCAGTTCGTGGCGCTGCCCTTCGGGTTGGCCTCGGCTCCGCGGGTGTTCACGAAAGTGATGGCCTCTATGATGGCTCTCCTGCACATGCAGGGACATGCCGTCATTCCATATTTAGACGACCTGCTGGTCAGAGCGCCATCAGAACATCTTTGCCGGAAGAGCCTGGAGGTGACCATGAAGTCTCTGGAACAGTTTGGGTGGCTTCTCAATGTCCAGAAATCAACCCTGGTTCCGACCCAGTCACTGACATATCTGGGCATGGACTTCCACACGGACTCAGCCCTGGTGTCTCTGCCACGAGCCAAACAGCTGGCCATCCAATCGGGAGTCCAAGATGTCCTCCTGTCACCACAATCATCCATACGGGTGTTGATGAAGCTGGTGGGCCGCATGGTGGCAGCGATAGAGGCGGTGCCTTTCGCACAGTTTCGCCTCCGTCCTCTCCAGCTGGAGATTCTCCGCAGATGGGACAAGAGGACGATCTCGCTGAATCGGCTGATGGCCCTTTCACGACCGACCAGGGATTCCTTGCAGTGGTGGCTCCAGCCATGTCACCTGTCACGGGGCCGGTCTTTCCTCAAACCGTCATGGTTAGTGGTGACCACCGACGCCAGTCTGAAGGGCTGGGGAGCGGTGTTCTTACACCACAGGGCTCAAGGCCTCTGGACTCAGTCGGAGTCGGCGTTGCAGATCAACGTGCTGGAGAACAAGGCGGTCTATCTGGCACTCCTAGCGTTTCAGAAGTTCCTGTCAGGGCAACCCATCCGGGTTCAGTCCGACAATGCGACGGCCGTCGCTTATATAAATCATCAGGGAGGGACCAGAAGTGCTCAGGCCCTCGCCGAAGTCCACCGCATTCTATCCTGGGTGGAAGACAACGACTGTGATCTCCGCAGTTCACATCCCAGGGGTCGAGAACTGGGAGGCCGACTACCTGAGCCGGCAGGGGATGGACGCCGGAGAGTGGTGTCTTCATCCGGACGTCTTCCGGGACATCTGCGGCAGATGGGGCATCCCGGACGTAGATCTGATGGCCTCGCGGCTGAATCATCAGGTGCCACAATACATGGCGAGATCATGGGATCCTCAGTCTCTGGGGCAGACGCCCTGATCCTGAGTTGGTCCGACTTCCATCTACCATATGTGTTCCCACCTCTGGCTCTGATTCCCAAGGTTCTGTGGAAGATCAGGACGGAGTGCAGCGTAGCCATTCTAGTGGCTCCAGATTGGCCCAGGAGGTCCTGGTATCCGGATCTGTGGCAACTGTCAGGCGGACACCGGTGGGCTCTTCCAGAACGCGTAGATCTTCTCGCGCAAGGCCCATTCTTCCACCTCAATTCCAGGGCCCTCAGATTGCAGGGATTCCATGCGGAACTTCCGAACCAACACATGACGGTTGCCACTATGAATCGGGCTAGGAAGCCTGTATCACGGAGGATTTACCACAGAACGTGGAAAATCTTTTTTACCTGGTGTGCCTCTGGTGGACGTTCACCGTGGCCCTTGTCCATTCCGACCTTGTTGGCTTTCCTACAATCGGGTTTGGAATTGGGCTTATCCCTCAGCTCCCTGAAGGGTCAAGTATCAGCTCTTTCAGTGCTGTTTGACAGGCGTTTGGCGCTCCTTCCTAAGGTCCGTCAATTTCTGCAGGGGGTGTCTCGGGTGGTTCCGCCATACAGGCGACCGCTGGACCCTTGGGACCTTAACGTGGTCCTGACGGCTCTGCAGAAACCGCCGTTCGAGCCACTGAGGGAAGTCTCCCTCTCGCGTCTGTCACAGAAAGTGGTCTTTCTGGTGGCAATTACGTCTCTGAGACGTATTTCGGAATTGGCTGCACTGTCGTGCAAGTCGCCCTTTCTGGTGGTTCACCAGGACAAGGTGGTGTTTGCGTCCGCGGGCAGAATTTTTGCCAAAGGTGGTGTCCACTTTTCACTTGAACCAAGAGATTGTGCTCCCATCATTTTGTCCCGCTCCTGTTCATCAGGTCGAGCGCGACCTCCACACTCTGGATCTCGTGAGAGCTGTACGCATTTATGTGTCCAGGACCGCCTCCTTCCGGAGTTCAGACTCTTTGTTTATCCTTACGGCGGGTCGCTGTAAGGGGTCCGCGGCATCAAAATCGACCTTGGCCAGATGGATCAAGGCACCCATTCAAGAGGCTTACCGCTCTGCGGGTCTGCCTCTCCCGGTGGGCTTGAAGGCGCACTCGACCAGAGCCGTCGGTGCTTCCTGGGCTTTGCGACATCGCGCTTCAGCGCTGCAGGTGTGTCAGGCGGCAACCTGGTCCAGCCTGCATACATTCTCTAAGCACTATATGGTGCATGCCCATGCCTCTGCGGAGGCAAGTTTGGGCAGGCGGGTCCTCCAGGCGGCGGTTGCCCACCTTTGAGGGGGACCGTATATTTCAACGTCTTTTGAGGAACTCTTCCCGCCCTGGGGTTTGCTTTAGGACATCCCCATTGTCTGGGTCTCCCATTATGATGATCAGAAAAAAGAGAATTTTGTTTACGTACCGTAAATTCTTTTTTCTTGAATCATCACTGGGAGACCCAGCACCCACCCAGTTGTTCCGTTGGATGTTTTGCATTTGACCTGTTCCCAGTTGGGACAGTTTATTCCGGGTTGTTGGACCGTCTGTGCACGGTTTCTTTCCCGATGTTTCGGGTGTGGTTTATGTTGTCTCCTCGCAGCTTATGGACCAAACTGAGGGTCTTCCCTGCGGTAGGGGTTTATAAGCGGAGGGGGCGGTGTCTACAAACTTGTAGTACCTAGTGTGGCCTCTGGAGGGCAGTGCCCTAAACCCCCATTGTCTGGGTCTCCCATTGATGATTAAAGAAAAAAGAATTTACGGTACGTAAACAAAATTCTCTTTATTTTCATTTTATTTTTTACATTATTTTTTAATGTTTTTCTTTATTTTACCGGGTCCCTTAGGGGCCTCATCACTGCAGAGCGCCATCGCTTGTGTTATACAGAAAGATCCTTTATTCTCTCCCGGTACAGCACAAATGATCACATGGGCATCGCTGCCCGGAAGTGATCAATGACCCTGGCAATGCATTGCATAGCGGTGCCAGCGGGGCGCTGTGCCATCCCCACCACATTGCTTTACATAGCGCAGTGATTGGAAACGCCATGTAAAGGCTGTGCCGATTGGATCAGCTGGGAATGATGTGAACTCGCCTCAAAAAGGAGGTGGCCATGGACATACAGATAGGCCCTAAGATGGATTATACTTCCCATCCTGGAGGTGGCGCCCCCTGTGTCACCAGTCCTGGTCCTCATCCTGATGTTGTTGTCATATTTCTCCTGTAGAAGCGGCATTGCTGCGGAGTCGCCACCATTAACGCCTGCGCTCGGATCTCCGCTTTTGGACATAACGTGATTCAGGTGAGTGGCGCACTCCTTTGTGTGGTGCATGTTGTGCTGCAACTGGGTCATAACTGGGTGTCATCTCTTTCAGGATTGCCTGCGCTGCGGCCTGGATGCTGGATACATAGTGAGTGGCTGCCCTTTTTATCTACCCCCCACCTCCTTGCCCCCTGTCTCTTTCCCGTTTCCTTCCACCCCCTGTCTCCTTTCTCCCCCGATCTCCTTTCCTCCCCCTGTCTCTTCTTTGTCTCGCTGGTCTTTGTGGTGGTTGATGGGGTTTCCATGATTTGTCTTCTCTCTTTTGCAGTGCGATGCTGAGAGCAGCTCGGAGGAGCAGGTACGGCCCGGGTGTCCCTGGTATTAGTCTGCATTGTGTCCTTCTTGGGGTATTTGCTACATGTGATCCTCTTTGTTGTATCGTCTCTTTTTCTGCAGGTTCGCAGTGATGACCTGGCTGTGTCCTTCACCATTTCTACAAGTACAGGTGTGATGTCTCTTCCACATTGCTGTGTCTGCTGGGGGAATTATTACATAGCCAGATGGATGTGGAGCCCCCACCCCCTGTCACTGGAGGATTTAGCTACTTCTAGATATCTTGTCCATGGCAAATAATTGAGATAAATACCCTGCAAACATCCCCGGTCCCTAATGATTCTTCCACTTTTTTCGGTTCTCCTCATTGCAGAGATGTTTCCGTTTGTTGCTTTTGAAGCGCAGTATGGGAAATCTCTGCTTCAAGTGCAACTGGGCGTTTCTTCAGAGTCCTTTCTGGGGGCGTACACATTTAAACCGTCCCTCCCAGACGTAGCCAATCATAGCTCGACAATATGACTGCTCGATTTGCTGCTGCGCTGTGATTGGCAGCATCTGGGAGGGTTGAAAGTATAGAAAGGACTCTGAAAAAACGGCCAGTTACACTAGAAGCAGAGATTTCCCATACTGCTCTTTACAAGCAACAAATAGCAACATGTTTACAATGGAACGACACAGCGTAAAACGTAAAAAAGTGCCAATCGGGGATTATCACAAGGTGTGTGTGGATCTGCTGGATCTCCGCAGTGTGATCTACATAGATCTGCACAGGTTGGAGGATGTGTGTACTGGAGATCTCATTGGCTCCACTATCCCTGTAAGTGATGAAATATCCAGGATCAGACGTTGTTCTGATCTTCAGCAGAGGCGTCTACATTCCTATAAGAACCTCCTAGAAGCGATGCCCGTCCGCAGCTCCGCACACCTTGGCGGGTTAGTCGGAGTGTGTGAGTGCTCAGACGGCAGTGGCCCCGGTGCTCGGGGCCCTCATCGGCATCTGAAGGAGGAGTTTTTATCTGCCCAATTCCTGGAGAAATGTGTAACTGTAATGTCTGGAGGGAGAACCAGAAAAATGACAGCTCTGGAGCCAAAGATGGTGGGAAAGCCATCCGGTGGGCAGGTGTCCTGAACTGACTGTCCACCACGGTGCTCTGAGCACCTGGGCTTGGTTTGATCAGTCATTCTGTGCTGAAAGCGCTTGTGTAGGATTCTGCTCCACATCCACGACATCACAGCCTCCCTCACCATCCCTGTGTCCCTGCTCCAAAATGGAGAGGACAATAGATTAAAGGCAGCAGATGAGTCCACCAAAACCACCCAGATCACTGTACCCCAACATATGGAGGCCAGGTCCACCATAACCCCAGGTCACTGTACCCCAAGATATGGAGGCCAGGTCCACCATAACCTCCCAGGTCACTGTACCCCGGGATATGGAGGCTGAGTCCACCATAACCACCCAGGTCACTGTACCCCAAGATATGGAGGCCCACCGTAACCGCCCAGGTCACTGTACCCCGGGATATCGAGGCTGAGTCCACCATAACCGCCCAGGTCACTGTACCCCAAGATATGGAGGCTGAGTCCACCATAACTGCCCAGGTCACCGTACCCCAAGATATGGAGGCTGAGTCCACCATAACTGCCCAGGTCACTGTACCCCAAGATATCGAGGCCAGGTCCACCATAACCGCCCTGGTCACTGTACCCCAAGATATTGAGGCCAGGTCCACCATAACCTCCCAGGTCACTGTACCTTAAGATATCGAGGCCAGGTCCACCATAACCGCCCAGGTCACTGTACCCCAAGATATCGAGGCCAGGTCCACCATAACCTCCCAGGTCACTGTACCCCGGGATATCAAGGCTGAGTCCACCATAACCGCCCAGGTCACTGTACCCCGGGATATCGAGGTTAGGTCCACCATAATCCCAGGTCACTGTACCCCAAGATATGGAGGCCCACCGTAACCGCCCAGGTCACTGTACCCCGGGATATGGAGGCTGAGTCCACCATAATTCCCCCCCCCCCCCCATAACCCCAGGTCACTGTACCCCGGGATAGTGTGTGATGGCGCTTTGTATAATTGCTTTTATTTCCCCTTCTTACCTGCATTATGTTTCCCTCCTGCAGCGTCTCCTCCGTTGTCTGGGGGGCGGATAACGTTGACTGTTCTTTCTGACATATCTGGTTTGGGGAGAAGCTGTGAGAAGAGTCAGGAGCCGGAGATTGAGTATGTGCCCCCCCTGCCACCTCCTCCACCTGTTCCCATATCCCAGGATCTCCCCAGATCATCCCCAAGGTGGAGCCGCCGCCGCCATCTCTGCGTGTGGCCCCCGGGGCCAGCAGGTAGGAGTCTGCCTGGTCCTCTGGAGGGGTCCCGACACACGGCCGCTTTGTGCTCTTACATAAGTTTCTCTCCTCAGTTCCGGCAGGAGTGCAGTGCCCAAATCCTCGCCTACTCCGGTCCCTCACAGGGCCACACCGCCGGCTATCTCTGTGCACACTGCGCCCTCCAGCCTCACCTCCGCCGTGCGTCCTCCTTCCCATCAGCATATGAACCTGTTTGCTGCTCCAGCTCTGCCTCCTCCACCTCCACTGCTGCAGGTCCCCGGTCATCCACCATCAGCTGTGATATCCGGTGAGAGGTCACCCCACGTGGGCTGTGATGGATGTGTAATCCTGAGGCTCTGGGTGTCATGTGATCGGCTCTGGGTGTGATGTGATCGGCTCTGGGTGTGATGTGATTGGCTCTGGGTGTCATGTGATTGGCTCTGGGTGTGATGTGATCGGCTCTGGGTGTCATGTGATTGGCTCTGGGTGTCATGTGATCGGCTCTGGGTGTGATGTGATTGGCTCTGGGTGTCGTGTGATTGGCTCTGGGTGTCGTGTGATTGGCTCTGGGTGTCGTGTGATTGGCTCTGGGTGTGGTGTGATTGGCTCTGGGTGTCATGTGATCGGCTCTGGGTGTCATGTGATTGGCTCTGGGTGTGATGTGATTGGCTCTGGGTGTCGTGTGATTGGCTCTGGGTGTCATGTGATCGGCTCTGGGTGTGATGTGATTGGCTCTGGGTGTGATGTGATTGGCTCTGGGTGTCGTGTGATTGGCTCTGGGTGTCGTGTGATCGGCTCTGGGTGTGATGTGATTGGCTCTGGGTGTCGTGTGATTGGCTCTGGGTGTCGTGTGATTGGCTCTGGGTGTCGTGTGATTGGCTCTGGGTGTGATGTGATCGGCTCTGGGTGTGATGTGATCGGCTCTGGGTGTGATGTGATCGGCTCTGGGTGTGATGTGATTGGCTCTGGGTGTCGTGTGATTGGCTCTGGGTGTCGTGTGATTGGCTCTGGGTGTGGTGTGATTGGCTCTGGGTGTGATGTGATTGGCTCTGGGTGTGATGTGATCGGCTCTGGGTGTCGTGTGATTGGCTCTGGGTGGTCGTGATGCTGTGATTGGCTCTGGGTGCGTGTGATTGGCTCTGGGTGCCGTGTGATTTGGCTATGGCTGGTGCCGTGTGATTGGCTCTGGGTGCCGTGTGATTGGCTCTGGTGCGTGTGATTGCTCTGGTGCCGTGTGATTGGCTCTGGGTGCCGTGTGATTGGCTCTGGGTGCCGTGTGATTGGCTCTGGGTGCCGTGTGATTGGCTCTGGGTGCCGTGTGATTGGCTCTGGGTGCCGTGTGATTGGCTCTGGGTGCCGTGTGATTGGCTCTGGGTGCCGTGTGATTGGCTCTGGGTGCCGTGTGATTGGCTCTGGTGCCGTGTGATTGGCTCTGGGTGCCGTGTGATTGGCTCTGGGTGCCTGTGTGATTGGCTCTGGTGCCGGTGTGATTGGCTCTGGGTGCCGTGTGATTGGCTCTGGGTGCCGTGTGATTGGCTCTGGGTGTGATTGGCTCGGTGCTGGGATTGGCTCTGGTTGTGATTGGCTCTGGGTGCCGTGTGATTGGCTCTGGGTGCCGTGTGATTGGCTTGGGTGCTCGGTGTGATTGGCTCTGGGTGTCGTGCGATTGGCTCTGGGTGCCGTGTGATTGGCTCTGGGTGTTGGCGGTGCGTGTGATTGGCTCTGGGTGTGCCGTGTGATTGGCTCGGTCGGTGATTGGCTTGGGATCGTGATTGGCTCTGGGTGCCGTGTTTGTGATTGGCTCTGGGTGCCGTGTGATTGGCTCTGGGTGCCGTGTGATTGGCTCTGGGTGTCGTGTGATTGGCTCTGGGTGTCGTGTGATTGGCTCTGGGTGCCGTGTGATTGGCTCTGGGTGCCGTGTGATTGGCTCTGGGTGCCGTGTGATTGGCTCTGGGTGTGGTCCGTGTGATTGGCTCTGGATGTGTGTGATTGGCTCTGGGTGTCGTGTGATTGGCTCTGGGTGTGTGTGATTGGCTCTGGGTGCCGGTGTGATTGGCTCTGGGTGGTGATGTGATGCTCTGGGTGTGATGTGATTGGCTCTGGGTCGTGTGATTGGCTCTGGGTGTCGTGTGATTGGCTCTGGGTGTCGTGTGTGATTGGCTCTGGGTGTGATGTGATTGGCTCTGGGGTGCGTGTGATGGCTCTGGGTGTGATGTGATCGGCTCTGGGTGTGATGTGATTGGCTCTGGGTGTCGTGTGATTGGCTCTGGGTGTCGTGTGATTGGCTCTGGTGTGATGTGATCGGCTCTGGTGTGTGGTGTGATTGGCTCTGGATGTGATTGGCTCTGGGTGTGTGTGATTGGCTCTGGGTGTCGTGTGATTGGCTCTGGGTGTGATGTGATTGGCTCTGGGTGTCGTGTGATTGGCTCTGGGTGTGTGATTGGCTCTGGGTGTGTGTGATCGGCTCTGGGTGTGATGTGATCGGCTCTGGGTGTGATGTGATTGGCTCTGGGTGTCGTGTGATTGGCTCTGGGTGTCGTGTGATTGGCTCGTGGAGTGATGTGATCGGCTCTGGATGTGATGTGATCGGCTCTGGATGTGATTGGCTCTGGGTGCCGTGTGATTGGCTCTGGGTGCCGTGTGATTGGCTCTGGGTGCCGTGTGATTGGCTCTGGGTGTCGTGCGATTGGCTCTGGGTGTCATGTGATCACTCTCTTGTTTTCTCTCTAGAGCATAATCTTATTGGACCAGAATTGGGATCTCGATTTGTGTCGGCTCCAGGGAGCACAGCGGAGCTCGGTGCTGCAGTCAGACCCATGTACCAGTTCCACCAGCACAACCATCAGCACACTCACCAGCACACACACCAGCACTTCACACCCTACCCCCACAACGTGAGTCCTCAGCCTCCGCCATGTATCCCAGGTCTCCGGACCGTCCTCTTGCCCTCGGTGCAGTCTCTTCTCTTCCTCTGCGTCTTGTGGTTGTGTCCCTGTATCCTGCACGTCCTGTCTCTGCCCTTCACGTAGATGTGATGTCCTCATGATCTCCACTGACCATTTACAATCACTTCTAACCACTTTTATTTCACTTTCTTCACAGTATGAAAAATATCCGGGTAAAATAGAAAGTCTGTACCGCCAGAACCAGAGCTCTGTAAGTGTCTCCTCATCCTTCCTCCTCATCCTTTCTCGTCCTCCTTCCTCCTCGTCCTCCTTCCTCCTCGTCCTCCTTGTGTTCCTTTGTCCTCCTTCCTCCTCATCCTCCCTCTTCCTCGTCCTCCTCCCTCCTCGTCCTCCTCCCTCCTCGTCCTCCTCCCTCCTCGTCCTCCTCCCTCCTCGTCCTCTGTGTTGTTGTCTTTCTCTGTGTAGCTGGTGTCTCCTCTTCCCCTGCCCGTCTCTCCTGGGAGTGTCTGTCCTCCTCCCTCCTCGTCCTCCTCCCTCCTCGTCCTCCTCCCTCCTCGTCCTCCTCCCTCCTCGTCCTCCTCCCTCCTCGTCCTCTATGCTCCTCGTCCTCTGTGTTGTTGTCTTTCTCTGTGTAGCTGGTGTCTCCTCTTCCCCTGCCCCTCTCTCCTGGGAGTGTCTGTCCTCCTCCCTCCTTGTCCTCCTCCCTCCTCGTCCTCCATGTTGTCCTTCTCTGTGTAGCTTGTGTCTCCTCTTCCCCTGCCCGTCTCTCCTGGGAGTGTCTGTCCTCCTCCCTCCTCATCCTCCCGTGTTGTGTCTTTCTCTGTGTAGCTTGTGTCTCCTCTTCCCCTGCCCGTCTCTCTGGGAGTGTCCGTCCTCCTCCTCCCTCCTCGTCCTCCATGTTGTCCTTCTCTGTGTAGCTTGTGTCTTCTCTTCCCCTGCCCGTCTCTCCTGGGAGTGTCTGTCCTCCTCCCTCCTCATCCTCCTCCCTCCTCGTCCTCCATGTTGTCCTTCTCTGTGTAGCTTGTGTCTCCTCTTCCCCTGCCCGTCTCTCCGGGGAGTGTCCGTCCTCCTCCTCCCTCCTCGTCCTCCATGTTGTCTTTCTCTGTGTAGCTTGTGTCTTCTCTTCCCCTGCCCGTCTCTCCTGGGAGTGTCTGTCCTCCTCCCTCCTCGTCCTCCTCCCTCCTCGTCCTCCATGTTGTCCTTCTCTGTGTAGCTTGTGTCTCCTCTTCTCCTGGGAGTGTCTGTCCTCTTCCCTCCTCACCGCTCTTCTTGTTGTGATTTTGGTTTGGTCTCTGGTTTCTCTTCATTGCTCTTTATTTTGCAGTTTTTCCCCCCGTTTTCTCCGGTTATGACCGCTCTGCCCCCCGTTCTACCTCCCAGCGTCTCCTTCGGATCTCTTCAGGGAGCTTTTCAGCCCAAGGTGAGCAGGTTTTGGTGTTGGCTCCGTCCTCTGCACCGTTCCTCTCCAGATTTGCTGACTTCATACATTTATTACAGAGCACAAGTTCTGAGCTGGCCTCGCGATGCTCTGTGCCTACACCGCTTCCCCACAAAACTCCTCAGGTAAGGAATCCAAATGGCCAAGGGGGAGGAGACTGGGGCGGGGTCTGACACTGCACCTGGCAGCTCTATTAATAATTATAATATTTATTCATTTATATAGAGCTATTAATTCCATAGCACTTTATATGCATTTGCAATACTGTCCCCATTGGGGCTCACAGTCTATACATTCAATCAGTCTTTCAAATGTGGGAGGAAACCGGAGAACCCGGAGGAAATACATGTGGAGAACATACAAGCTCCTTGAAGATGAGGGTTTTATATAGAGCAGATAGCCTTATTTGAGATATAGGGTGGAACAAACAACTATGGGTGCTTATATCTATATCTACAGGTGTATATTTGGAATTTACAATCTTTTGTAGAATTTTGCTATTTCCTATCTGTTGTTTAACCTATATGCACTGTGGCACGTGCACCCATAGAACTTCTCAAGTGGACAGGAATATAGCTATTTTAGCTTTTTATGGGGATTTTAAATCTGTGTGTTGTTTGGTGTTGTGTTTTTTCATAAATAAAGTAAATTTTGTTACAAAATAATATTACATTTTGGTCTGGTTGTATCGCTACTTTTGGACTATCTTTGTCTATACTTTTTTGGTTACTGGTTAGAGTCCAAAGCGATCCCAATTTACATTGACTTTATATTAGTGGTGCCCTCCATAAACTTCCCCGTTTTTTCTCCTTGAAGATGTTGTCATTGGTGGGAATTGAACCCAGGACCTCCGCACTGCAAGGCCACTATACAGTGCTAACCACTGAGCCACCGTATAGAGTGCTAACCACTGAGCCACCACATACAGTGCTAACCACTGAGCCACCGTATACAGTGCTAACCACTGAGCCACCATATACAGTGCTAACCACTGAGTCACCGTATACAGTGCTAACCACTGAGCCACCATATACAGTGCTAACCACTGAGCCACCGTATACAGTGCCAACCACTGAGCCACCATATACAGTGCTAACCACTGAGCCACCATATACAGTGCTAACCACTGAGCCACCATATACAGTGCTAACCACTGAGCCACCATATACAGTGCTAACCACTGAGCCACCATATACAGTGCTAACCACTGAGCCACCATATACAGTGCTAACCACTGAGCCACCGTATACAGTGCCAACCACTGAGCCACCATATACAGTGCTAACCACTGAGCCACCACATACAGTGCTAACCACTGAGCCACCATATACAGTGCTAACCACTGAGCCACCATATACAGTGCTAACCACTGAGCCACCATATACAGTGCTAACCACTGAGCCACCACATACAGTGCTAACCACTGAGCCACCATATACAGTGCTAACCACTGAGCCACCGTATACAGTGCTAACCACTGAGCCACCATATACAGTGCTAACCACTGAGCCACCACATACAGTGCTAACCACTGAGCCACCATATACAGTGCTAACCACTGAGCCACCATATACAGTGCTAACCACTGAGCCACCATATACAGTGCTAACCACTGAGCCACCATATACAGTGCTAACCACTGAGCCACCACATACAGTGCTAACCACTGAGCCACCATATACAGTGCTAACCACTGAGCCACCACATACAGTGCTAACCACTGAGCCACCATATACAGTGCTAACCACTGAGCCACCATATACAGTGCTAACCACTGAGTCACCGTATACAGTGCTAACCACTGAGCCACCATATACAGTGCTAACCACTGAGCCACCATATACAGTGCTAACCACTGAGCCACCATATACAGTGCTAACCACTGAGCCACCATATACAGTGCTAACCACTGAGCCACCATATACAGTGCTAACCACTGAGCCACCATATACAGTACTAACCACTGAGCCACCATATACAGTGCTAACCACTGAGCCACCGTATAGAGTGCTAACCACTGAACCCCCATATACAGTGCTAACCACTGAGCCACCATATACAGTGCTAACCACTGAGCCACCATATACAGTGCTAACCACTGAGCCACCATATACAGTGCTAACCACTGAGCCACCATATACAGTGCTAACCACTGAGCCACCATATACAGTGCTAACCACTGAGCCACCGTATACAGTGCTAACCACTGAGCCACCATATACAGTGCTAACCACTGAGCCACCATATACAGTGCTAACCACTGAGCCACCATATACAGTGCTAACCACTGAGCCACCATATACAGTGCTAACCACTGAGCCATCATATACAGTGCTAACCACTGAGCCACCATATACAGTGCTAACCACTGAGCCACCATATACAGCGCTAACCACTGAGCCACCATATACAGTGCTAACCACTGAGCCACCATATACAGTGCTAACCACTGAGCCACCATATACAGTGCTAACCACTGAGCCATCATATACAGTGCTAACCACTGAGCCACCATATACAGTGCTAACCACTGAGCCATCATATACAGTGCTAACCACTGAGCCACCATATACAGTGCTAACCACTGAGCCACCATATACAGTGCTAACCACTGAGCCATCATATACAGTGCTAACCACTGAGCCACCATATACAGCGCTAACCACTGAGCCACCATATACAGTGCTAACCACTGAGCCACCATATACAGTGCTAACCACTGAGCCACCATATACAGTGCTAACCACTGAGCCACCATATACAGTGCTAACCACTGAGCCACCATATACAGCGCTAACCACTGAGCCACCATATACAGTGCTAACCACTGAGCCACCATATACAGTGCTAACCACTGAGCCACCGTATACAATGCTAACCACTGAGCCACCATATACAGTGCTAACCACTGAGCCACCGTATACAGTTCTAACCACTGAGCCACCATATACAGGGCTAACCACTGAGCCACCATATACAGTGCTAACCACTGAGCCACCATACAATGCTAACCACTGAGCCACCATATACAGTGCTAACCACTGAGCCACCGTATACAGTGCTAACCACTGAGCCACCATATACAGTGCTAACCACTGAGCCACCGTATACAGTGCTAACCACTGAGCCACCATATACAGTGCTAACCACTGAGCCACCATATACAGTGCTAACCACTGAGCCACCATACAATGCTAACCACTGAGCCACCATATACAGTGCTAACCACTGAGCCACCATATACAGTGCTAACCACTGAGCCACCGTATACAGTGCTAACCACTGAGCCACCATATACAATGCTAACCACTGAGCCACCATATACAGTGCTAACCACTGAGCCACCATACAATGCTAACCACTGAGCCACCATATACAGTGCTAACCACTGAGCCACCATATACAGTGCTAACCACTGAGTCACCATATACAGTGCTAACCACTGAGCCACCATATACAATGCTAACCACTGAGCCACCATATACAATGCTAACCACTGAGCCACCATATACAGTGCTAACCACTGAGCCACCATATACAGTGCTAACCACTGAGCCACCGTATACAGTGCTAACCACTGAGCCACCATATACAGTGCTAACCACTGAGCCACCATATACAGTGCTAACCACTGAGCCACCGTATACAGTGCTAACCACTGAGCCACCATATACAGTGCTAACCACTGAGCCACCGTATACAGTGCTAACCACTGAGCCACCATATACAGTGCTAACCACTGAGCCACCGTATACAGTGCTAACCACTGAGCCACCATATACAGTGCTAACCACTGAGCCACCGTATACAGTGCTAACCACTGAGCCACCGTATACAGTGCTAACCACTGAGCCACCATATACAGTGCTAACCACTGAGCCACCGTATACAGTGCTAACCACTGAGCCACCATATACAGTGCTAACCACTGAGCCACCGTATACAGTGCTAACCACTGAGCCACCGTATACAGTGCTAACCACTGAGCCACCGTATACAGTGCTAACCACTGAGCCACCGTATACAGTGCTAACCACTGAGCCACCATATACAGTGCTAACCACTGAGCCACCATATACAGTGCTAACCACTGAGCCACCATATACAGTGCTAATCACTGAGCCACCGTATACAATGCTAACCACTGAGCCACCATATACAGTGCTAACCACTGAGCCACCATATACAGTGCTAACCACTGAGCCACCGTATACAGTGCTAACCACTGAGCCACCATATACAGTGCTAACCACTGAGCCACTATATACAGTGCTAACCACTGAGCCACCATATACAGTGCTAACCACTGAGCCACCATATACAGTGCTAACCACTGAGCCACCATATACAGTGCTAACCACTGAGCCATCATACAGTGCTAACCACTGAGCCACCATATACAGTGCTAACCACTGAGCCACCATATACAGTGCTAACCACAGAGCCACCATGCCCCCATTAAACTCAGGCCAGTGCGGGAACTGCCTGAGGATAAAAGAAGGGCCGCAGCTGCCCTGTCCTGGTTTATTAAGGCGCCCCTCAGTGAGTGTGGTATATGCCTTCCAGTCCCAGGCCAGCAGTACATATAATAACCTCCACCCGGCCACTGACAGAGGCCCTGAATAACACAAGCACCAATTGCTGCCACCAGCTCCTCGTTTAATATAAGTCCGGTCTGTGATCAGGATTATAGCGGCTCAGAAACCAACCCAGGGAGCGTTACATGAGCTCACGATGTGGGGGTTCATGATCGAGATAAGAGAGCAACTCAAGATTACATTATACATTTAATCGCTGTAGGAGCACAGTAGAATACTTTGTACAGGTATTAAAGATATTACAGTCCGTTATGCCAATAAAAGATAAATGTAAATTGTAGTGAAATATGAATGGACCCAGCAGTGAATGGTGATATTCTGTGTCTTCACACATAAGCTCACAACCTGTTATCTAAGCACAAAGCTAAATCAGAAAAACAGAACCGCACAACCCATAGTAATCGATGGGGCAATAAGTCCGGACACAAAGTGTCCAATTGTGATGAACATTCACGAAGTAGAACAATCAGGCAGCACTAAAAAATGATGATGGAAAAGTTAATGAGCCCAAATAGTGAGAAAGGTGGAACTGCACCGAACTGTGTGCCACTATTTGGGCTCATTAAACACTTTTTCATCATCATATTTTTTTAGTGCTGCCTGATTATTCTAATTCTTGTAAGCACAAAGCCGAGCTCCCGTCACAGGATTACAGGTCTCTCCAGGGGCGTCCTGAGAAACCACAGAGTAGATCCCTCTAGACCCCATCACAGGGGCCTGATACAGCCGGACAAAAGAAAGGGATTAAGACAAAGAGCATCATAAAAAGAATGTATCCATGGTTACATTACAGTGTGCTCCAATCATAGACCCAGGATTAGACCAGTAAACTGAGAGGTCGGGCCGGGGATCCGACCTCTGAACACTGTAAGAACCCAGACAAGCCAGGAGATAATGGGGCAGCTGAAAGGCCCAAGGACGGGGAGATCTCCTTGGAGTCAATGCTGAAAGCTGTACACAATGGCGGCTATAGGAATATGGCTTGTTAATCCTTATCCTTACAGATCGGGGTGGGATCTGATGTCTGTATAGAAGAGATGTCATTGGTGCTCTGAGGTCGGGGCGGGGTCTGATGTCTGTATAGAAGAGATGTCATTGGTGCTCTGAGGTCGGGGCGGGGTCTGATGTCTGTATAGAAGAGATGTCATTGGTGCTCTGAGGTCGGGGCGGGGTCTGATGTCTGTATAGAAGAGATGTCATTGGTGCTCTGAGGTCGGGGCGGGGTCTGATGTCTGTATAGAAGAGATGTCATTGGTGCTCTGAGGTCGGGGGCGGGGTCTGATGTCTGTATAGAAGAGATGTCATTGGTGCTCTGAGGTCAGGGGCGGGGTCTGATGTCTAGACAAGAGATGTCATTGGTGCTCTGAGGTCGGGGGCGGGGTCTGATGTCTGTATAGAAGAGATGTGATTGGTGCTCTATAGCGGGGCACACGCTGGGTGGGATGACGATGGGTGTGAACCCTGAAATATGTGTAATGGGTTTGGGGCTGTGTTGGAGCCTTTACGGCCCTTCATGTTGGCCGATCCCAGTGTGTGATCCTCAAGACATTTTATTTCAATTTTACTTTTTTATTCCAGGTGACTGAACATTTCAAGACAAGGGTAAGTGTCCAGTGTGTGTATGTGCTTGTGTCGTCACATAGAGGAGTCGCTGTGTCACTGCCCCCTTCCACTGTTCCACCATCACCCGCCTGCCTCACCCATCCCTTCACCCCTGCCTCACCCTTCCCCACCATCCCCCCTGCCTCACCCATTCCCATCCCCACCCATCCCCTTCACCCCAGCCTCACCCATTCCCATCCCCACCCATCCCCTTCACCCTGCCTCACCCATCCCCTTCACCCCTGCCTCACCCATTCCCATCCCCACCCATCCCCTTCACCCCTGCCTCACCCTTCCCCACCCATCCCCCCTGCCTCACCCTTCCCCACCCATCCCCCCTGCCTCACCCATTCCCATCCCCACCCATCCCCTTCACCCCAGCCTCACCCATTCCCATCCCCACCCATCCCCTTCACCCCTGCCTCACCCATCCCCTTCACCCCTGCCTCACCCATTCCCATCCCCACCCATCCCCTTCACCCCTGCCTCACCCATCCCCTTCACCCCTGCCTCACCCTTCCCCACCCATCCCCCCTGCCTCACCCTTCCCCACCCATCCCCCCTGCCTCACCCATTCCCATCCCCACCCATCCCCTTCACCCCTGCCTCACCCATCCCCTTCACCCCTGCCTCACCCATTCCCATCCCCACCCATCCCCTTCACCCCTGCCTCACCCTTCCCCACCCATCCCCCCTGCCTCACCCTTCCCCACCATCCCCCCTGCCTCACCCATTCCCATCCCCACCCATCCCCTTCACCCCAGCCTCACCCATTCCCATCCCCACCCATCCCCTTCACCCCTGCCTCACCCTTCCCCACCCATCCCCCTGCCTCACCCTTCCCCACCCATCCCCCCTGCCTCACCCATTCCCATCCCCACCCATCCCCTTCACCCCAGCCTCACCCATTCCCATCCCCACCCATCCCCTTCACCCTGCCTCACCCATCCCTTCACCCCTGCCTCACCCATTCCCATCCCCCACCCATCCCCTTCACCCCTGCCTCACCCTTCCCCACCCATCCCCCCTGCCTCACCCATTCCCATCCCCACCCATCCCCTTCACCCCGCCTCACCCATTCCCATCCCCACCCATCCCTTCACCCCTGCCTCACCCATCCCCTTCACCCCTGCCTCACCCATTCCCATCCCCACCCATCCCCTTCACCCCTGCCTCACCCATCCCCTTCACCCCTGCCTCACCCTTCCCCACCCATCCCCCCTGCCTCACCCTTCCCCACCCATCCCCCCTGCCTCACCCATTCCCATCCCCACCCATCCCCTTCACCCCAGCCTCACCCATTCCCATCCCCACCCATCCCCTTCACCCCTGCCTCACCCTTCCCCCACCCATCCCCTTCCCCCTTGCCTCACCCATCCCCTTCCCCCCTGCCTCACCCATTCCCATTCCCACCCATCCCCTTCACCCCTGCCTCACCCATCCCTTCCCCCCTGCCTCACCCATTCCCATTCCCACCCATCCCCTTCACCCCTGCCTCACCCTTCCCCACCCATCCCCTTCCCCTTGCCTCACCCATCCCCTTCACCCCCTGCCTCACCCATTCCCATTCCCACCCATCCCCTTCACCCCTGCCTCACCCATCCCCTTCACCCCTGCCTCACCCATTCCCATCCCCACCCATCCCCTTCACCCCTGCCTCACCCTTCCCCACCCATCCCCCTGCCTCACCCTTCCCCACCCATCCCCCCTGCCTCACCCATTCCCATCCCCACCCATCCCCTTCACCCCAGCCTCACCCATTCCCATCCCCACCCATCCCTTCACCCCTGCCTCACCCATCCCCTTCACCCTGCCTCACCCATTCCCATCCCCACCCATCCCCTTCACCCCTGCCTCACCCATCCCCTTCACCCCTGCCTCACCCTTCCCCACCCATCCCCCCTGCCTCACCCTTCCCCACCCATCCCCCCTGCCTCACCCTTCCCCACCCATCCCCCTGCCTCACCCATTCCCATCCCCACCCATCCCCTTCACCCCTGCCTCACCCATCCCCTTCACCCCAGCCTCACCCATTCCCATCCCCACCCATCCCCTTCACCCCTGCCTCACCCTTCCCCACCCATCCCCTTCCCCCTTGCCTCACCCATCCCTTCCCCCCTGCCTCACCCATTCCCATTCCCACCCATCCCCTTCACCCTGCCTCACCCATCCCCTTCCCCCCTGCCTCACCATTCCCATTCCCACCCATCCCCTTCACCCCTGCCTCACCCATCCCTCTACCCCTGCCTCACCCTTCCCCACCCATCCCCCCTGCCTCACCCTTCCCCACCCATCCCCCTGCCTCACCCATTCCCATCCCCACCCATCCCTTCACCCCTGCCTCACCCATCCCCTTCACCCCAGCCTCACCCATTCCCATCCCCACCCATCCCCTTCACCCCTGCCTCACCCTTCCCCACCCATCCCCTTCCCCCTTGCCTCACCCATCCCTTCCCCCCTGCCTCACCCATTCCCATTCCCACCCATCCCCTTCACCCCTGCCTCACCCATCCCCTTCCCCCCTGCCTCACCCATTCCCATTCCCACCCATCCCCTTCACCCCTGCCTCACCCTTCCCCACCCATCCCTTCCCCCCTGCCTTGCCCGTCCTCTCGCTGGAGGTGTCACAGTGAGCGCATGTAGTATTGTACGTGAGAGGAAGGTGAACGGCCAAACTGTGTTTTTGTGACCACGCGTTTCTGTTGCAGAGGTCGGGCCGCTGGTGTGCCATGCATGTCCGTGTGGCGTACATGATCCTGCGCCATCAGGAGAGGATAAAGGTACGATCTCACTCTTCATCTTCTCTCCTCTCTCCTTGTCATTGATGTTGATGTTTCTGCCTTCTGACCTCCCCCGTTATGTTTCTCTTCTACCTTGGTCATTGATGTTAATGGTGACGTCCTTACCTTCTGACCTCCCCTGTTATGTCATCTTCTACCTTGGTCATTGATGATGATGATGGTGATGTTTCTGCCTTCTGACCTCCCTGTTATGTTCTCTTCTACCTTGGTCATTGATGATGATGGTGATGTTTCTGCCTTCTGACCTCCCCCGTTATGTTCTCTTCTACCTTGGTCATTGATGTTAATGGTGACGTCCTTACCTTCTGACCTCCCCTGTTATGTTCTCTTCTACCTTGGTCATTGATGATGATGGTGACATCTCTGCCTTCTGACCTCCCCGTTATGCTCTCTTCTACCTTGGTCATTGATGATGATGGTGACATCTCTGCCTTCTGACCTCCCCCGTTATGTTCTCTTCTACCTTGGTCATTGATAATGTTGAATCTTCATTATTGGAGTCTATGATTAGCTCGTCTCTTCACCTGGGACTATTCTTGTCTCCTCACAGCTCGCACATGGAAGTCTTCACAAGCCTGAGTTACGTAGTGACCTCCTCTGCTTGAATTCTGGACTCGGCCCTCGACCCTCCGCTCTCATGGCTGGTAATGGATTTGGGGCCCATGGTTTTCTGGGTTGTTCTGTAGATCTCTGTAGATCTCTGTAGATCTCTGTCTCTCTCACCTCGGACCCTGTGTCTCTTTCCTTTTCAGGTGCTCACCCCCCATCGCAGTTCCAGGTCGCTCCTTCAGCCACATTTCTGGCACAGCCTGCGTCCTCTGGTGAGTTTTGGATAAAACCCTTTTTCTGACTTTAGGACAATGTCTCCACCCTGTCGGTCACTTTAGGTTTATCACTATTGAGTCGGTGACTTCAAATTAAAAAATTTCCATCAAACAACATAGAATAACGTCTTTTCATTCTCCAGTATTTGCTCGCCCTCATCCACTGGAGCTCATGTGGATGAGGATTCAGTGTCATTAACATCAGACATTTTCTGAAGGGACACGGCCATAGACACTGCTAATACAGTATGGTGTGGGTCCAGGGGTCTGTGGGGTAAGAAGGTCCAGTGCCGGTCCTGGGGTCTGTGGGGTAAGAAGGTCCAGTGCTGGTCCTGGGGTCTGCGGTGGCAGAAGGTCCAGTGCCAGTCCTGGGGTCTGCGGTGACATAAGGTCCAGTGCCGGTCCTGGGGTCTGCGGTGACATAAGGTCCAGTGCCGGTCCTGGGGTCTGCGGTGACATAAGGTCCAGTGCCGGTCCTGGGGTCTGCGGTGACATAAGGTCCAGTGCCAGTCCTGGGGTCTGCGGTGACATAAGGTCCAGTGCCAGTCCTGGGGTCTGCGGTGACATAAGGTCCAGTGCCAGTCCTGGGGTCTGCGGTGACATAAGGTCCAGTGCCAGTCCTGGGGTCTGCGGTGACATAAGGTCCAGTGCCGGTCCTGGGGTCTGCGGTGACATAAGGTCCAGTGCCGGTCCTGGGGTCTGCGGTGACATAAGGTCCAGTGCCGGTCCTGGGGTCTGCGGTGATATAAGGTCCAGTGCCGGTCCTGGGGTCTGCGGTGACATAAGGTCCAGTGCCGGTCCTGGGGTCTGCGGTGACATAAGGTCCAGTGCCGGTCCTGGGGTCTGCGGTGACATAAGGTCCAGTGCCGGTCCTGGGGTCTGCGGTGGCAGAAGGTCCAGTGCCGTTCCTGGGGTCTGCGGTGGCAGAAGGTCCAGTGCCGTTCCTGGGGTCTGCGGTGGCAGAAGGTCCAGTGCCAGTCCTGGGGTCTGCGGTGGCAGAAGGTCCAGTGCCGGTCCTGGGGTCTGCGGTGGCAGAAGGTCCAGTGCCGGTCCTGGGGTCTGCGGTGGCAGAAGGTCCAGTGCCGGTCCTGGGGTCTGCGGTGGCAGAAGGTCCAGTGCCGGTCCTGGGGTCTGCGGTGGCAGAAGGTCCAGTGCCGGTCCTGGGGTCTGCGGTGACATAAGGTCCAGTGCCGGTCCTGGGGTCTGCGGTGACATAAGGTCCAGTGCCGGTCCTGGGGTCTGCGGTGACATAAGGTCCAGTGCCGGTCCTGGGGTCTGCGGTGACATAAGGTCCAGTGCCGGTCCTGGGGTCTGCGGTGGCAGAAGGTCCAGTGCCGGTCCTGGGGTCTGCGGTGGCAGAAGGTCCAGTGCCGGTCCTGGGGTCTGCGGTGGCAGAAGGTCCAGTGCCGGTCCTGGGGTCTGCGGTGGCAGAAGGTCCAGTGCCGGTCCTGGGGTCTGCGGTGACATAAGGTCCAGTGCCAGTCCTGGGGTCTGTGGTGGCGGAAGGTTCAGTGTCAGTGCTGGGCCTGGCGGTCTATGGTGGCAGAAGATCCAGTGCCGGTCCTGGCGGTCTATGGTGGCAGAAGATCCAGTGCTGGTCCTGGAGTCTGCGGTGGCAGAAGGTCCAGTGCCGGTCCTGGGGTCTGCGGTGACATAAGGTCCAGTGCCGGTCCTGGGGTCTGCGGTGGCAGAAGGTCCAGTGCCGGTCCTGGGGTCTGCGGTGGCAGAAGGTCCAGTGCCGGTCCTGGGGTCTGCGGTGACATAAGGTCCAGTGCCAGTCCTGGGGTCTGTGGTGGCGGAAGGTTCAGTGTCAGTGCTGGGCCTGGCGGTCTATGGTGGCAGAAGATCCAGTGCCGGGCCTGGCGGTCTATGGTGGCAGAAGATCCAGTGCCGGTCCTGGCGGTCTATGGTGGCAGAAGATCCAGTGCTGGTCCTGGAGTCTGCGGTGGCAGAAGGTCCAGTGTCAGTCCTGGGGTCTGTGGGGTAAGAAGGTCCAGTGCTGGTCCTGGGGTCTGTGGGGTAAGACGGTGCAGTGCTGGTCTTTGGGTCTGCGGTGGTGGAAGGTCTAGTGCTGGTCCTGGGGTCTGCGGTGGCAGAAGTTCCAATGCCAGTCCTGGGGTCTGTGGGATAAGAAGGTCCAGTGCCAGTCCTGGGGTCTGTGGGATAAGAAGGTCCAGTGCCAGTCCTGGGGTCTGTGGGATAAGAAGGTCCAGTGCCGGTCCTGGGGTCTGTGGTGACATAAGGTCCAGTGCCGGTCCTGGGGTCTGCAGTGACATAAGGTCCAGTGCTGGTCCTGGGGTCTGCAGTAACATAAGGTCCAGTGCCGATCCTGGGGTTTGTGGTAGCTGAAGGTTCGGCACGTCTGGGCCCTGCCCTGCTCCATATTATCTCTGTGACCGGTTCCTTGGAGAATGAAGATTATCTGGATAGCGCTGACCCTCCGTTTCTTTTGCAGAGTCTTTCTTGAGGGCTCCTGGATTATCGGCCCTCGCCTCCTTGACGAACGGCGCTTTCGGAGGACTGGGAAACCCGTCTTTCAGTGAGTGAATGCCTCTTCTTGGGTTGTGCATTGTGATGGTCGGTGACTTGGGTCCTTCTATAATAAAATGTGAATTTTTTTGTAGATTCTTCATCGATCTTTGCTCAGAAGGAAGCGCCTGCAGCGCACGGTTACCCCAGCCCCCACGAGCATTGGAGCCGGCTGCATCGCGCCCCGACAGCCTTCCCTCCACCTCAGGTCTGCGGCAAAGTTGGGGACATGGACCCTCGTATCGCACACATAAAGGATGAGAAGGAGCGGTAAGGATGCGCTGGGAGCTGTGGTTGTGCCACTGTCATTATACATGATGTGTAATTGTACGTTTCCTCGCAGGGATGTTCTGTATTCCCGTCTGACACCTCGGGCTTCACCTCTTACAACCTCACGATTGCCTGAGGAGCACAGCTCGGCCCGCACTCTGTCTCCTTATATCACCATGAGGCCAGGGAGCAGCTCTGACCCAAAGCCGCGCCTGACGCCGGACCACCCTGTGAAGGTGAAGGAGGAGCCGGAGCTCCTCTCCTTTGAGGTGGTGCGCTCCCCACTGTCTGGACTCCATCTGCCTCATTCATTCCCCCCTTTGATCGTCTTCGGGGGGCTTTTCTGGGAGAGCAGTACCCTAATGCACTGGAGGCCTGGAGAGATGTGTACCGTAGAGCGGATCCACCTCCTCTTCGTCTTCCTCCGACTCCTCCACAACGCCTTTACGAGCAGCGAGAAGAGCGGGCTCACATTCTGCGGGAAGACTTTGAACGGGCGCGGATTTATGGTCTGCCCCCTCATGTGGGCATGCAGCCTGCCGCTCCGCCCATGTTGGGTGCGTTGTACCCACACCCTGGCACTAGACTGCTCACCAAAACCCCTCCAATCAACCTCCTGAGCGCCCCTCCACCCCTTATCTCCACATCACGGCCCGGATCTCCTCCGCGGAGGGACTGTAGATAGGACTGCACTCGGCCATCCTTGTACATATTTATATTCCCCTCCGAGGTCCTGGGCTTCTGTCCTTTTTTTGGGGTATAATGTGATTTTGAGCTCTGTCTCTTGGTGACCTTTCCTGTGCCGGATTTGTCTGATTTGGGAGTCAGACGTGACCTCTGACCTCAGTAAACCTCCTCCACCGCTGTCCAGGCCGCTCTCGTCTTCCAGGGGACGGTCGTCACTCAGGAGTCGCCATCTTTAATAGTTGCCTGCAATTTTCTGCTTCCTTCAGCCTAATAAAGCTTCCTTGTAGAGGTTGTATGTTACTGACAGGACAGTATGAAGGAGGAGAGGAGCTGCACACTGCGGGGGCCTGATGGTGCAGACATCCTGACTACCCACAGGTGTGTGACACTGCACAGACGTCACACTATCAGGATCGGCAGCCATTGTATCCAGGCCCTGCCAGGGCCACAGGCGGTGGATCCTCCACCTCATCCATATGGCATCCATGTTTATACAGCAGTAGTTAATAAAATGTACCAGATAAACCTCCGCTTAGTATGTTAATCTCAGGGTATCACATCAGACACAATGCTCAGGATCTGGATGAGAGCGACATTACCCGTCTTCTGACCCTTTGGAATAAGTTATTTGTGTCGTGTCCGTTTTATCACGGCTCGTCCTCGGATGTGTGATGTTCTCACCTAAACGAGCCCCTAACGGTAACGTCAAGTAGGGGTAACGTTAGCGGTTACGTCATGTAGGGATAATGTCAGATAACAGTAACGTCATGTAGGGGTAACGTCATATAGCAGTAACTTCAGATAGCGGTAACGTCAATATAGGGGTAACGTCGTATGGGGTAACCAGATAGCGGCAACGTCATGTAGGCGTAACGTATGGGGTAGTTTCAGATAGTGGGAACGTCGATATAGGGGTAACGTTAGATAGCGGTAATGTCGGATCATGGTTTTTGGTTTGCAAATAGTTTAATAACTTTTGATATTTCTCACTTTTAACACGAGAGGGATCATCTGATGACATTTACCTGAAAAGCTTGTATAGTGCCAGCTCGCCTTACGACTGCTGTGAATGTGGGCGGGGTCTGGTCACGTGTCTGATGGCTCCTCCCCTTCTGGGCATGTGCAAAAGGATAAGTGAAGATCAGGATCACAAATCAGACGGCACAGGTGACTGCAGAGTGATACCGGGATATGGACAGCGAGGACGGTGGACAGCGCCAATTCTATGGTACAGCCTGCTGAGACATGTATCTAATCCCATCATGCGTGATACAGCTTACTGAGACATGTATCTAATCCCATCATGCGTGAAACATCCTACTGAGACATGTATCTAATCCCATCATGCGTGATACAGCCTACTGAGACATGTATCTAATCCCATCATGCGTGATACAGCCTGCTGAGAAGTATCTAATCCCATCATATGTGGCAGTCTGCTGAGACATGATTATTTGTTGTTATAACACCGTTGATTCCATGGTGCTTTACATGTGGAAGGTGTATGCAAAGACAAGTATAAGGTACATGGACAACATATGGCACACAGGTACAGAAGGATAGAGGACGCTGTCTGCGAGGGCTCACAGTCTACGATGGGATGGGTGAAAACAGTAGGAGAAGGTAGAGCTGGTCGTGCGGTGCTTTGGTGGACCGAGACTCACTGGGCTGTAGGCCTGTCGGAAGAGGTGGGTCTTCAGGTTCCTTTTGAAGGTTCCCAGGGTAGGTCAGTGTCTGATGTGTTGGGGCAGAGAGTTCCAGAGTATGGGGGAAGCACGGGAGAAATCTTGTATGTGGTTCTGAAAGGAGGAAACGAGGGGAGTAGAGGAGGAGATCAGGATAGGTTCGTAGGTTGCGTGAGGGTAGGTATCGGGAGACCGTGTCACAGATGTACAAAGGAGGCAGATTGTGAACGGCTTTGTATGTCATAGTATGGGTTTTAAACTGGGACCTCTGAGAAGTGGGGAGCCAGTGAAGGGCTGGGCCGAGGGGAGCGACGGGCAAATAGTGGGGAGACAGGTGGATTAGTCGGGCAACAGAGTTTAGGATTGAGTGGAGTGGAGCAGGAAGTTACAATAATTGAGGTGGGAGATGATGAGGACATGGACAAGTGTTTTAGCAGGGTGTGAACAAGTATTTTTGCAGTGTCGAGGAATGAACGGATCTGGAAAATATATATATTTTTTTTCAGTAAATATATTTATTGAAATTTTCAACAGTAAAGACAATAGAAAGAACCAGTCTAATGTCCAGGACTTAATACAGAGATACATTACGTCCCGAAGAGATCAGCACAGGAGGAGTCCAATAAGGACACTAGCACCTAAAGGGTACATGTTTCCCATCTTAGGAATCACCTCTGGACAAGGACCTTATATAAAGAATATAGAACCTATGAGAAGACAATTGTGGAAATAAGAGAAGAAAAGAGAAAGAGAAAAAAGGAGTAGGGGAGAAGGGGAGTAAGGAGGGAGACCCAGCAATTTAAACACCCACGAGTTGACAATTACGAACATGTACGCAGCCAAGTAAGGAACCAGGTGCGGCATCACCATCACCCGCCACCAGTGACTCCAGACCATGTAATCTCTCCATTCCACCGTGGAGGGGACCTCAGTGGACCTCCAATGCCGGGGAATAACTGCTCTGGCAGCTATTGGGCACAATCTCAGGGTATCAGGGACAGTAGGGCCATTTGGGGAGACGGTTCATGACGGACGCCAGTCATCAAATGAAAGGCATCGAAAACGGAGTTCCAGAAAGGTTGCAGGGGACCACAGGACCACCAAATATGAAGCATAGAGCCCATGGCAGAGCCACATCTCCAGCAGGTGTCCGAGATCTCGGGGTTAATCCTGTGGAGAAGGGTGGGACACCTGTACCAGCGTGTCAGTCATTTATAGTTCCTCTCCTGCGCCTGACTGGACATTGAAAATCTTTACTCTTGCACATAAGATGACAAACTATCTGCCTCAGAAAAGGTGATCCCCAGGTCCCTCTCCCAAGCCTCCATAAATCCAAGTGTGGTAGGGGGAAGTGAATTCAAAACCAAGCCATAGAGCACCGAAACCACGTGAGAGGGACCCTCGGTAGGGAGCATCAGGGACTCAAATGGCGTCAGCGCCCCCATCGGCTCACTGGAAAGAAAGCTTCGCAATTGCAGAAACTCTAGCCAGGACAGCGGTGTGGTAAGACCAGGGCCCCGTAACCCCCGCACGCCGGAGAGCCCCGCAAGCTTATCCTTCACCTGACCCAGTCCCACCCTATCAAGTCGTGACCAACACAGATACGTGGATCTATTCATTGCTGGGGGAAAGGCCGGATTGTCAAAAAGGGGACTCAGTCTGCTCAATCGAGAGGTCAGGCGTAATTTCACATAGGATCTATCCCAAAACTTCAAAACAATCTGTGTGAGTGGAGCAAAACTCGACACAGGTGGGCGTCCGGTCCCCCCCAGCCAAGGCAGCCGGTACAAAGAAGAGGGCGATAAAAGTTTCTCCAAGAGCACCCCCTGTTTATGAGCATCACTGAACCTCCAGTCCACAATCCTAGAGAGCAAGACTGCCTGATAATAACGTATAAAATCAGGAAGGCCTACCCCCCCTTTAGTCTTGGGTCTCACTAGTACTGAGAACCGAGTCCGCGGTTTCCTAGTGCCCCAAATAAAGCTATTGATAGCCGATTGCAGGCGCCTGAAAAAGCAATCCGGAACCTGCACTGGAGCTGTCTGAAAGAGATAGAGGAATCGGGGTAAAATATCCATCTTGATCACTCCCACCCGACCGAACCAAGATAGCTGAGGTCTGCTATACCGTTTAGGGTCCGAGATAGTTTTCTGCAGGAGCCGGACATAGTTCAGAGCATATGCTGCGCTAATGTCAGCGGGTATTAAGACTCCTAAATATTTTAAGGCATCGGTCTGCCACTTAAAAGAGAAGGACGCCTGGAGCCGAGAGACTAGATCATCAGGCAGGGAGATATTGAGCGCCTCCGTCTTGGAGTAGTTGACTCTAAAATGTGAGACCTCCCCGAACCTACAGAACTCCCTGAGGAGTACAGGGAAAGCCACAATGTATAGCAATAAATCATCCGCATACAGGGATATCTTAAACTCATGTTGGCCAATCCGCAGACCCTCAACATCAGGTGTCCTCCGTAATGCCACTGCCAGATGCTCCATCGCAAGGATATAAAGTAAGGGGGAGAGGGGGCAACCTTGACGGGTCCCGTTTCTTATGTCAATGGGCGGGGAAAGGGTGCCATTCACTCTAAGACGGGCCGTAGGCCTATGATACAGAACAAGAATCCTCTCTAACATGGTAGGTCCCACTCCCAGTTGCTTCAGGGAGACACGTAGAAAGGTCCAGCCTAGGCGATCAATAGATAATAAGCATGCTGGTACCTTCCCCGTGCGCATGTACGAAGTCAGAAGCAACGTCTTCACCGTGTTATCCTTGGCCTCCCTGTGTGGCACAAAGCCCACCTGATCACTATGGATGAACCCAGGGAGAATAGGGTTCAGTCTACCAGCTAACACTTTCGCGAACACCTTCACATCCACATTAATGAGGGATATGGGCCTATAGCTTGCACATAATAGGGGATCTTTTCCCGATTTAGGAATCACGGTGATTGTGGCCATCAGCGTTTGGGGGGCAAAGGGGCAGCTGGCCGAGATGGAGTTAAACAGTTTGGTCATGAAGGGGACCAGGGAACTTGCACATAACTTATAGAAGGCGGCGGAGAATCCGTCAGGACCAGGGCTTTTACCATTAGCCAAAGATTTTATCGTGTCTAAAACCTCCTGTTCTGAGAGGGGACTCTCCAGGGCCTCAGACTCCTCCACTGACATAGGCAGGAGCTCCGTGTCCCGGATGTAGTCGTCCACCCGTGCTTGAAACTCGGAAGGGGACATATCAGACAACGGGCCCCTTATATTGTAGAGAGAGTCATAATATGCTCTGACTGAGTCCACAATCTCCTCAGGAAAATGGAGCAGTTCACCCGCAGCAGACCTGATGTAGGGATATAAGTGGTCTGGGCACGGGGGTGCAAAAACCTCGCCAGAGCTCTCCCGGGTTTATCAGAGTACTTGTACAGAAATGTATGAAAGCGGTCCCTCCGTCGTGTCCAACAAGGCACTCAACTCACAGCGTGCCTGGAGGAGATCAGCCAGCACCCCAGCATCTCTAGTCCGTTTATGATCCAACTCCAGAGTTTGGATACGAGTCAACAAACCCACAATGTTAGTCTCCCTCTCTCTCTTCAGTCGGGCCCCCTGTTGTATGAATACTCCCTGTATAACTCCCTTCAAAGCCTCCCATTGGTATGGGATGACCGTGGGGTCATGTTTGTGAAAATCTAGAAAGTCCGAGATTGCTGTTCGCACGGCCGCCTGACACGTTAGATCTCCAAGGAGCCCAGGGTTTAAGGACCAGGTCCATTCTCTCGGAGAAAGGCTCGGCAGCCGAAGGGAGAGCAAAACTGGGGCATGGTCTGACCACAACATCGTGTCGATGTCAGACTTTGGGTCAAGAGACAGGAGCCCGTGGCTGATCAAAAAATAATCCAATCTACTATAGGAATTATGAACTGTGGAGAAGTAGGTATAATCCCGGGTGTAGTAACCTCCATACATCTACCAACCTTGAGTCTGTCAGGGCCCGCCATAATCTCTGCAGCTGTGAGAGGGACACCGCTGACCTGCCCGAAGAGGAATCCACAGTGCGGTAAAACACCATATTGAAGTCCCCTCCCATAATCACAGCCTTCCGCAAAGGCCGAGAGGTCCCATAGGTACTTTCTGCACGCTTGGACCTGGTCTTGATTGGGGAGATAAATGTTAGCTATGGTGAACAAATCATGGGCCATTTAAGCTTCAAAAACACAAATCGACCATTAGAATCAGCTTAAGGCTGGGGTCACATACACAGATATCGGGGCAGATATTGTTCACAGATCTCTGGTTGCAGTGAAATCATGGACACATTGTTACATTTGTACACAGCCACAAAATGGAACCATGTGTCTATGATTTCACTGCAACCAGAGATCTGTGAACAATATCTGCCCAGATATCTGTGTGTGTGACCCCAGCCTTAGAGGCGACTACCTGAGCCTGTAAAGACTTGTGCAATGCAATGCTGACTCCTTTACACTTGGAGTCAGAGTTACTTCCATGGATCCACTGTGTGTAGTATTTATGGTTAAGCTTAGGGATTCTGTCTGATCGGAAATGTGTCTCCTGCAGCAGAAGTATGTCAACCCGTTTCTTATGCACCGTATAAAACCTTCCATCGCTTTTCAGGGACATTAAACCCCTTGACATTAAGCGAACAGAGTTGTAGGGATGCCATAGGAACTATCAGGCCTGCGGGTGGTACAATCGGGTCGGAAAGGAGTGGGGAGGGGTGGGAAGTGGGGAGAGATAGAAACTGAGAAAGTAAAGCACCAAGGAAAGAGAGTAGATCAGCCGGAAGACAGGGTTCAGACCAAAAACCAAGAAGCCACTAGGCCTCAAGGGTCCCGGACAATATCAGAGAAAACTCAGAGACACACCCTAGTGGGGAGGTGATTGAGTAGAGAGCAACCAGCCGAACCCCTGCAGCAAAAAAGAAAAAATCCAACTCTACCCAATAGGCCCATGACCCTGGTAACATAAACATTGTTAACGAACATAAGAGCGGATCGTGGGCCAAGTACATTCGTCGAAATGAGCAGAGTCATAACAAGCCCCCGAAGAGGTATCATCACAAGTCACATTTCAGGAGGAAGAGCGGCGTTAGCCAACATAGAATAACATTAGCACATTAATGCCGTAGTGCAACAGTTGAGCACAGAACATGAGGAGTCAATTGAAGTAGGTGGACATTCATAAATAGTGCAAAATGAACGAGGCTAGGGACTCCGCTCAGGAATCCCAGATAGAAATGTCACCGCTACAAGACATGCAGCTCCAATCCATCCATAATAAACAGACTAAAGCAAAGTCACGACCAAGCCCCCGTGGGAGCCCGGCAACATGGAGGGACAATGTAGGCGGCAAGAAAGCAAAAAGACAAAAGGGGCGGTAGTGATCATAAGGGCTGAATTAGGTGATCAAGTGTCATCAGCATGAGTAACGGAGGCACGTCTACGGCGGGAGCCCCGTATCCTCTTTCCCAGCAACCCGGCGGGGGGTCCTCCAGCACGGCGTGGGCCCCATAGGTCAGACGCAGTAAGGCGAGGCCAGTCTCCCAATGTGACCATGGGTAGGCCCAGTTCAGCGGTGAAGTTCTGGAGATCTGACGGGGATTTCAAGTTTTAAAATTGTTTTAAAGAAGTTCAATAAAATTCCCGAGAAAAGGTTATACCGATACACCGAGCCCAAGAACTATCTATAGACTAAAAGAGAAAGGGTTATACCAATACACCGAGCCCAAGAACTATCTATAGACTAAAAGAGAAAGGGTTATACCAATACACGAGCCAAGAACAATCTATAGACTAAAAGAGAAAGGGTATATACCAATACACCGAGCCCAAGAACTATCTATAGACTAAAGAGAGAAAGGGTTATACCAATACCCGAGCCCAAGAAATATCTATAGACTAAAAGAGAAAGGGTTATACCAATACACGAGCCCAAGAACTATCTATAGACTAAAAGAGAAAGGGTTATACCAATACACCGAGCCCAAGAACTATCTATAGACTAAAAGAGAAAGGGTTATACGATACACCGAGCCAAGAACTATCTATAGACTAAAAGAGAAAGGGTTATACCAATACACGAGCCCAAGAACTATCTATAGACTAAAAGAGAAAGGGTTATACAATACACCGAGCCCAAGAACTATCTATAGACTAAAAGAGAAAGGGTTATACCAATACACCGAGCCCAAGAACTATCTATAGACTAAAAGAGAAAGGGTTATACCAATACACCGAGCCCAAGAACTATCTATAGACTAAAAGAGAAAGGGTTATACCATACACCGAGCCCAAGAACTATCTATAGACTAAAAGAGAAAGGGTTATACCAATACACCGAGCCCAAGAACTATCTATAGACTAAAAGAGAAAGGGTTATACCAATACACCGAGCCCAAGAACTATCTATAGACTAAAAGAGAAAGGGTTATACCAATACACCGAGCCAAGAACTATCTATAGACTAAAAGAGAAAGGGTTATACCAATACACCGAGCCCAAGAACTATTATAGACTAAAAGAGAAAGGGTTATACCAATACACCGAGCCCAAGAACTATCTATAGACTAAAAGAGAAAGGGTTATACCAATACACCGAGCCAAGAACTATCTATAGACTAAAAGAGAAAGGGTTATACCAATACACCGAGCCCAAGAACTATCTATAGACTAAAAGAGAAAGGGTTATACCAATACACCGAGCCCAAGAACTATCTATAGACTAAAAGAGAAAGGGTTATACCATACACCGAGCCCAAGAACTATCTATAGACTAAAAGAGAAAGGGTTATACCAATACACCGAGCCCAAGAACTATCTATAGACTAAAAGAGAAAGGGTTATACCAATACACCGAGCCCAAGAACTATCTATAGACTAAAGAGAAAGGGTTATACCATACACCGAGCCCAAGAATATCTATAGACTAAAAGAGAAAGGGTTATACCAATACACCGAGCCCAAGAACTATCTATAGACTAAAAGAGAAAGGGTTATACCAATACACCGAGCCCAAGAACTATCTATAGACTAAAAGAGAAAGGGTTATACCATACACCGAGCCCAAGAACTATCTATAGACTAAAAGAGAAAGGGTTATACCGATACACCGAGCCCAAGAACTATCTATAGACTAAAAGAGAAAGGGTTTATACCAATACACCGAGCCCAAGAAACTATCTATAGACTAAAAGAGAAAGGGTTATACAATACACCGAGCCCAAGAACTATCTATAGACTAAAAGAGAAAGGGTTATACCAATACACCGAGCCCAAGAACTATCTATAGACTAAAAGAGAAAGGGTTATACCAATACACCGAGCCCAAGAACTATCTATAGACTAAAAGAGAAAGGGTTATACCAGATACACCGAGCCCAAGAACTATCTATAGACTAAAAGAGAAAGGGTTATACCAATACACCGAGCCCAAAACATCTATAGACTAAAAGAGAAAGGGTTATACCATACACCAGAGCCCAAGAACTATCTATAGACTAAAAGAGAAAGGGTTATACCAATACACCGAGCCCAAGAACTATCTATAGACTAAAAGGAGAAAGGGTTTTATACCAATACAACCGAGCCCAAGAACTATCTATAGACTAAAAAGAGAAAGGGTTTATACCAATACACCGAGCCCAAGAAACTATCTATAGACTAAAAGAGAAAGGGTTATACCAATACACCGAGCCCAAGAACTATCTATAGACTAAAAGAGAAAGGGTTATACCAATACACCGAGCCCAAGAACTATCTATAGACTAAAAGAGAAAGGTTATTAACCATACACCGAGCCCAAGAACTATCTATAGACTAAAAGAGAAAGGGTTATACAATACACCGAGCCCAAGAACATATTATAGACTAAAAGAGAAAGGGTTATATCATACACCGAGCCCAAGAACTATCTATAGACTAAAAGAGAAAGGGTTTATACCGATACACCCGAGCCCAAGAAATATCTATAGACTAAAAGAGAAAGGGTTATACCGATACACCGAGCCCAAGAACTATCTATAGACTAAAGAGAAAGGGTTATACCGATACACCGAGCCCAAGAACTATCTATAGACTAAAAGAGAAAGGGTTATAACCAAACACCGAGCCCAAGAACTATCTATAGACTAAAAGAGAAAGGGTTTATACCAATACACCGAACCCAAGAACAATCTATAAGACTAAAAAGAGAAAGGGTTATACCAATACACCGAGCCCAAGAACAATCTATAGACTAAAAGAGAAAGGGTTATACCGAATACACCGAGCCCAAGAACTATCTATAGACTAAAAGAGAAAGGGTTATACCAATACACCGAGCCCAAGAACAATCTATAGACTAAAGAGAGAAAGGGTTATACCAATACAACCGAACCCAAGAACTATCTATAGACTAAAAGAGAAAGGGTTATACCAATACACCGAAGCCCAAGAACTATCTATAGACTAAAAGAGAAAGGGTTTATACCAATACACCGAGCCCAAGAACTATCTATAGACTAAAAGAGAAAGGGTTATACCAGATACACCGAGCCCAAGAACTATCTATAGACTAAAAGAGAAAGGGTTATACCAATACACCGAGCCCAAGAACTATCTATAGACTAAAAGAGAAAGGGTTATACTAATACACCGAGCCCAAGAAACTATCTATAGACTAAAAGAGAAAGGGTTATACCAATACACCGAGCCCAAGAACATATCTATAGACTAAAAGAGAAAGGGTTATACCAATACACCGAGCCCAAGAACTATCTATAGACTAAAAGAGAAAGGGTTATACCAATACACCGAGCCCAAGAACTATCTATAGACTAAAAGAGAAAGGGTTATACCATACACCGAGCCCAAGAACTATCTATAGACTAAAAGAGAAAGGGTTATACCAATACACCGAGCCCAAGAACTATCTATAGACTAAAAGAGAAAGGGTTATACCATACACCGAGCCCAAGAACTATCTATAGACTAAAAGAGAAAGGGTTATACCAATACACCGAGCCCAAGAACTATCTATAGACTAAAAGAGAAAGGGTTATACCATACACCGAGCCCAAGAACTATCTATAGACTAAAAGAGAAAGGGTTATACCGATAACACCGAGCCCAAGAACTATCTATAGACTAAAAGAGAAAGGGTTATACCAATACACAGCCCAATAACATCTAGACTAAGAGAAAGGGTTATACCAATCACGAGCCCAAGAACTATCTATAGACTAAAAGAGAAAGGGTTTATACCAATACACCGAAGCCCAAGGAACTAATCTATAGACTAAAAGAGAAAGGGTTATACCAATACACCGAGCCCAAGAAACTATCTATAGACTAAAAGAGAAAGGGTTATACCATACACCGAGCCCAAGAACTATCTATAGACTAAAAGAGAAAGGGTTATACCAATACACCGAGCCCAAGAACTATCTATAGACTAAAAGAGAAAGGGTTATACCAATACACCGAGCCCAAGAACTATCTATAGACTAAAAGAGAAAGGGTTATACCAATACACCGAGCCCAAGAACTATCTATAGACTAAAAGAGAAAGGGTTTATACCGATACACCGAGCCCAAGAACTATCTATAGACTAAAAGAGAAAGGGTTATACCAATACACCGAGCCCAAGAACTATCTATAGACTAAAAGAGAAAGGGTTATACCAATACACCGAGCCCAAGAACTATCTATAGACTAAAAGAGAAAGGGTTATAACCAATACACCGAGCCCAAGAACTATCTATAGACTAAAAGAGAAAGGGTTATACCAATACACCGAGCCCAAGAACAATCTATAGACTAAAAGAGAAAGGGTTATACCAATACACCGAGCCCAAGAACTATCTATAGACTAAAAGAGAAAGGGTTATACCAATACACCGAGCCCAAGAACAATCTATAGACTAAAAGAGAAAGGGTTATACCATAACTACACCGAGCCCAAGAATCTATAACTAAGAAAGGGTTATATACCGAGCCAAGATTCTTAGACTAAGAAAGGTATCAAACACGAGCAAATCTAGACTAAAAGAGAAGGTTATAAACACAAAATATAGACAAGGAAGGTTACACGCAGAACACTAATAAGAAGGTTAATACACGCCAAATATAGACAAAGAGAAGTATCACGACGATTATGAAAGAGAAGGTAACTACACCGAGCCCAAGAACTATTATAGACTAAAAGAGAAAGGGTTTAAATTCATACACCGAGCCCAAGAACTATCTATAGACTAAAAGAGAAAGGGTTATACCATACACCGAGCCCAAGAATATCTATAGACTAAAAGAGAAAGGGTTATACCGATACACCGAGCCCAAGAACTATCTATAGACTAAAGAGAAAAGGGTTATACCGATACACCGAGCCCAAGAACTATCTATAGACTAAAAGAGAAAGGGTTATACCGATACACCGAGCCAAGAACATCTATAGACTAAAAGAGAAAGGGTTTATACCATACACCGAACCAAGAACAATCTATAGACTAAAAGAGAAAGGGTTATACCAATACACCGAGCCCAAGAACAATCTATAGACTAAAAGAGAAAGGGTTATACCGATACACGAGCCAGAACTATCATAGACAAAAGAAAAAGGGTATACCATACACCGAGCCCAAGAACAATCTATAGACTAAAAGAGAAAGGGTTATACCAATACACCGACCAAGAACAATCTATAGACTAAAAGAGAAAGGGTTATACCAATACACCGACCCAAGAACAATCTATAGACTAAAAGAGAAAGGTTATACCAATACACCGAGCCAAGAACTATCTATAGACTAAAAGAAAAGGTTATACCAGTACACCGAGCCCAAGAACTATCTATAGACTAAAAGAGAAAGGGTTATACCAATACACGAGCCAAGAACTATCTATAGACTAAAAGAAAAGGGTTTACAATACACCGAGCCCAAGAACTATCTATAGACTAAAAGAGAAAGGGTTATACCATACACCGAGACCAAGAACAATCTATAGACTAAAAGGAAAGGGTTATACCAATACACCGAGCCCAAGAACATCTATAGACTAAAAGAGAAAGGGTTTATACCATACACCGAGCCCAAGAACTATCTATAGACTAAAAGAGAAAGGGTTATACCAATACACCGAGCCAAGAACTATCTATAGACTAAAAGAGAAAAGGGTTATACCAATACACGAGGCCAAAACTATGTATAGACTAAAAGAGAAAGGGTTATACCAGTACACCGAGCCCAAGAACATCTATAGACAAAAAGAAAGGTTATACCAATACACCGAGCCCAAGAACTATCTATAGACTAAAAGAGAAAGGGTTATACCATACACCGAGCCCAAGAACTATCTATAGACTAAAAGAGAAAGGGTTTATACCGATTACACCGAGCCAAGAACTATCTATAGACTAAAGAGAAGGTTATACGATACACCGAGCCCAAGAACTATCTATAGACTAAAAGAGAAAGGGTATACCAATACACCGAGCCCAAGAACTATGTATAGACTAAAAGAGAAAGGGTTTATACCAATACACCGAGCCCAAGAACTATGTATAGACTAAAAGAGAAAGGGTTAGACCAGTACACCGAGCCCAAGAACTATCTATAGACTAAAGAGAAAGGGTTATACCAATACACCGAGCCAAGAACAATCTATAGACTAAAAGAGAAAGGGTTATACCAATACACCGAGCCCAAGAACTATGTATAGACTAAAAGAAAAGGGTTAGACCAATACACGAGCCCAAGAACTATCTATAGGCTAAAAGAGAAAAGGTTATACGATACACGAGCCAAGAACTATCTATAGACTAAAAGAGAAAGGGTTATACAATACACCGAGCCCAAGAACTATCTATAGACTAAAAGAAAGGGTTATACAATACACGAGCCCAAGACTATCTATAGACTAAAAAGAAAGGGTTATACCATACACCGAGCCCAATAACTATCTATAGACTAAAAAGAAAGGGTTATACAATACACCGAGCCCAAGAACAATCTATAGACTAAAAGAGAAAGGGTTATACAATATACCGAGCCAAGAACAATCTATAGACTAAAAGAGAAAGGGTTATACCAATACACCGAGCCCAAGAACAATCTATAGACTAAAAGAGAAAGGGTTATACCAATATACTGTGTTATTAATAGACACCGAGACCAAGAACTATCTATAGACTAAAAGAGAAAGGTTCCAGCCACCAGCCAGATTGTGCGCTTAACACATATATATATATATATGTACAGAGATTGGATATATATGAATACGGTTTTAACAAGTAAAGCAGTGATGGGCAACCTATTGAGCTTGGTGTGTCAAAATTCGCCAAAGAACCGAGCATAAATTGGGAGGTGTCACCTTGAGAAAAAAAAACCTAATTTTACGATATTTATAGTTTAAATAACAAATATGTTTAATATTTAACTTACCTGCTTAGTGACTTCTTTGTTAATCTGTCAGTTGGTTTCTTTTGTTGGTCTTGCTGTTATTTAACTTATGTGGGGTGTCATGAACTAAGATAAGTGAGGGGGAGGGGGAATTCTTCCAGTGATGGCGAACCTGTGGCAGTCCAGCCAGAGCTGGACTGCCACAGGTTCGCCATCACTGATTTAGTGACTTTTTTGTTGCTGAATTTCATTGGCTAAATGTTCAATTGAAGGTTGGTATTTTGTACACTTCAAGGCCAAGCAAGCGCTACTAAGGTTATCTGTCAATCTGTTTCTTTTGTTGGTTTTGATATTATTTAATGCTGAGAATAAGGTCTCACAAAAGTACGTAGAGGGAAAAATAGTAAGTAAAGCCATTGCTAGATTTTTCAGGGTGCTAAAAGTGTCTGGTAACCGATTCCAGGCACTCCAAATTTCCTGTTCATAGTGACACTCCTCTTGATTCTCCAAACGGCACCTTTCTAGATTCTCAAGCTTTGACCTCAAATCAACAAACACCTGACCCCAGATGCTGTCCTGAAATTCGGCAAGTTGCATCTCCAAATCATCAATTTGTATCCATTGGAAACCATTTAATTCCAAACTACTGTAGACGACTACATCAGGATACTTAATTATTTTCATGGTCTGTTCTAGGCTTCTAAATTGATTAAATCTATCACTGAACTGGTCAAGTAAGGAGTGTAAAACATGCTGGTACTTTAGATGCAAGGGCTCCATTTCATTTTGTACAGCTGCACCGGCCTTCTCAAAATACTTTGTTACTCGAGGAAAATACTTATAAGTTTTAGTTTCTACATCTCGCTTGAAAATTTTAAGTTTACTTTCAAAAGCTTTTATGTATCCAAACATAACGTCAATACTTTTGCCAAAACCTTGTAGCTTTAAGTTCAGTTCATTAATATGAACAGAGAGATCTGTAAAAAACATCAGGGTGTTGACCCACTTATAATCATAGAGCTGAGGAAGGTTTCCCAGATCCTTATCCTCAAGAAATACCTTAATTTCTTCAAAGCACTCCACAAAGCGCTCAAGAACTTTGCCTCGGCTCAGCCATCTTACATTATTGTACATCAGCAGTCCACTGTAGGTGGAATCAACCTCCAGTAAAAGTGCAGAAAATTCTCTCTTGTGAAGGGGGCGAGCAGCTATTAAATTCACTATTTTTGTAACAACTGACATTAAGTCGTTTCAGTCAGTGAATCCTGCCTTGGCACATAAAGCCTCCTGATGGATAATACAATGAGAAGGCACAATCGGGTGTCCAATAGCTTCTGTAAACAATGTAACAAATCCAACTTTTTTCCCCACCATGTTTGGTGCCCATCTGTCATCACTGACACAACTTTACAGATATCAATGCTTAGGTCACAGAATGTTTGTTTAACAACCTTACATATTTCGCTTCCTGATGTACTTGTTGGCACTGATACTAACTTTATCAACTCTTCTCTCATTGTGAGACCATCAGAATATCGACCAATAATGGCCAACTGAGCATGTGATGTGACATCAGTAGTTTCATCAAGAGAGATCGAAAAATATTTACAATGACTTATGTCTTCCTTTAATTGATGTTGTACGTTTGTGTTCAGTCTCATTATTCGGTCTTTTATGATATTTCTACTGAGTGGTAACTCAGATATTCTCTTACTAATTGCATCTTTATTCTGCATATGGTGACATAGAACTGGTGCACATCTTAAGAGAGATTCTTTAATAAATTCTCCCTCACTGAGGGCTTTTCCATGCTGAGCTATGGAGTGAGCAATGCTCAGACTTGCAGATGTTACATTTGTAGAGGATGGAATTAGATTGGCTCTTATGAAGTTGTAGCTGCCTGGAAATGTTTTCCTTCCTTTCATCCTCACTTTTTTTCAAGAGCTGGGAATGAGTAGTTTCAAAATGCCTATTTTCTGGTCGTCATAATGGGAGACCCAGACAATGGGGTTTAGGGCTCTGCCCTCCGGAGGTCACACTAGGTACTACAAGTTTGTAGACACCGCCTCCTCCGCTTATAAACCCCTACCGTAGGAGAGATCCTCAGTTTTAAACTTAGTGTGCTCGGAGGATCACGCTTTGCTTGCACTTCACTGCATTCTCACAGCTTACGTGATGGCGTATGAAGACAAGGTAAAATGGTCCCGCTCGGGACCCCCGACAGCCTCCCCGCTCACCCTCTGCGGAACACGCTGGTGGAGGTACCGGAGGGCTTTTAGCCTGGACACTTCAGTGTTCTCCCGGTACGCTGTCGCGCTCCTTTCCTTTCCATCCCTCCATGGAGGCTCTGGTAAGGGGGAGCCTGGAGCCTTGCACAGCTCCGCTCCGTCCGAGGCCTCCCTAAATGGTGCTTACAGACCGGACGGAGCCAGCCCAGTCCGAGGCCTCCCTAAATGGTGCTTACACTCCGGACTGGTGCTGTACCCCCGTCCGAGGCCTCCCTAAAGGTGCTTACAGACCGGACCGGCACTGAGGCACCTGGTGTGTCTCCTGCTGTGCCTGGGGGTAGTGTCTGGCATTTTGTGTCATGACACTCAGACCGCGCGGTTACCCTCGGGTCCGCGGTTCTGGCGGTGACCCTGTGCTGGGGTCACCCTGGCTGACCGCCCTGTGTATCACAGGGGCTGAGGCTGTAGACTGCGGGTGTTTTATGTGTACATGCAGTCTGAGAGTGTGTGTGGTGATATTCACATTCTTTTCCCGCGCTGCGGGCTCCGGCACCTCCATTGCTGAGGCAGTCTGGAGGAGGAGGAGGCAGCCCTTATGGTGACATCACCGCTGGGCGTGTTGTGTGTTCTTCCCGCGTGTTCCTGGCTCCGCCCACATCTTTACTGTCGGCGGCCATCTTCTCCCTCACTTCCCGGCTGGAATCTGGCTGCAGCGCGTGTCTGCACCTACAAGGGAGACCGGAACTCGCGGAGGTCACACACACACACCGCTTCCTCCTACCGCTTTATTGCGGTCGGTAAGCCACCGGGATTCCCGGTTTGTTTGTGAACTTTGGCTTATATTCCCCTCACTGTGGAGATGTCCTCAGTTGGGAAGCATGCTGCTAAGGCGGCGGTGGTCTCCATTGCCTGTGTTACATGCAACGGGACACTGGTGGAGGGGTCCTGCAATAACTGCGGACGCCCAGAGGCCCGGTCTGCTACTACTGAGTCTGCAAATCCGGGATTATACCCTGAGGTTCAGGTGATCCCAGGGCCATGGGAAACGCAGAATAAGATCAATGAATCTCTGCTGTCCCAGATGTCCTCCATGTCGCAAACCCTGGAGGCACTGCATAGGAGACTGGAGAACCCAGCTACTCCTCCTAGTTACCCCCGGGTGTCTCTTACTTCTGCTGTAAGACCCCCTAAGCGAGCCCGTGAGGCTTCTCCTGAGCTCCAGACTCTCTCTGAGGAGGAGCGTTCCTCTGATGGTGAGGAAGATGATGGGGGTTCTACTCTTGGGTCTATGTCTGAACCTCCAGATGGGGTGGAGGATCTGGTGTCCTCCATCAATGAGACATTGCGTCTCGTCACTCCTCCTGAGGAGGTGACTGTACACCCCAAGGAGATTTATCAATGGCTGCGGCCAGAGGCTAGACCAAGTGGCTCCTTCATGGACCACACTAATTTCGGAAGGGTGATTAAAGCTCCCAGATTACATCCTGGGCGGCGTTATGTCCGTAAAACTAAGGACAATCGCTTTCCCTTTCCCCAGGAGGCGCTCCAGGAATGGTCGCAGTCTCCCAAGGTGGATGCTTCCATGACTAGGATTGCTGCGCGCTCCTTGTTTTCTGCCTCTGATAGCTCCTCATTGAAGGATGCTACTGATAGACAGGTCGAGCAACTCGCCAAGTCTTCCTATGAGGCTGTGGGGTCTTCGTTTGCCCCTAATTTTGCCGCGGTCTGGACCCTACAAGCGATTACTATCTGTTTGGATGGTATCACTGATCTAGCTAGGTCCAGTCCAGAGGTCCTGGCTCTCACTGAGAGAGCAAGGGCCTATGCGGACTATGCCAGGACGGCATCTTTGGAAACTGCCACTCGCTCTGCTGTGGCCTCGGCCAATGCAATTGCGATCCGCAGGCTGTTGTGGCTGCGTCTTTGGGACTCAGATGCCACATCTAAGAAGATTTTACAAAATCTTCCGTTCGCTGGTGACAGGCTTTTTGGCACCGAACTGGACAAATTGATAAAGGATTCTGCTGAGTCTAAGATCCCGCAGAATAAGCCTAAGCCACGGTACACCGTGAAAAGGAACCCTAAGCAGTGGTCCTTTCGCTCCGGTTCACAGTCATCAACGGCGTCCACTCGCTCAGACCGAGGGGGCAAGCCTGCTACTCAGTGGCGTTCCAAGAGTCGTCAGAAGAAGCCGGCGGGGGCAGCGGCTGCCACCCCAAGCCCGCCTCGACATGACTCGCTCTCTCATCCTGCCTCCCCACAGGTGGGGGGCCGCCTGTCTCGCTTTCAGGACAAGTGGCTTCTTCACATTCAAGATCAGTGGGTTCGAGACGTAGTCTCAAGAGGTTACAGGATAGAGCTGACGTCACAACCAATACCCCGATTCCATCGGTCGGTTCCATCTCCAGAAAAGGCTCAGGCTTTTCACCTGGTGTTGGAGGGACTCCGCAGAGACGGAGTGGTGGTCCCTGTGCCCACGGAGGAGAGGTTCAGGGGTTTTTACTCCAACCTCTTTATTGTCCCAAAGAAGGACGGCTCTTTTCGCCCGGTTTTGGACCTCAAGTTGTTCAACCGTCACGTGTTGGTTCGGAAGTTCCGCATGGAATCCCTGCGCTCAGTGATCGCGGCTGTGTCACAGGGAGACTTCCTAGCGTCCATCGATATCAGGGACGCTTACCTTCACGTCCCCATTGCACCAGCTCATCAGCGCTGGTTGAGATTCGCAGTGGGGGAAGAGCACTTCCAATTTGTGGCACTGCCTTTCGGGCTAGCCTCAGCACCACGGGTGTTCACAAAGGTGATGGCCTCCATGATGGCTCTCCTGCATGCGCAGGGACACGCCGTCATACCCTATTTGGACGACCTATTGGTCAGGGCGCCATCGGAAGACCTTTGTCGGGTGAGCCTGGAGGTGACCATGAAGTCCCTGGAACGGTTCGGGTGGCTTATCAACATTCAAAAGTCGACCCTGGTTCCGACCCAGTCATTGACATATCTGGGCATGGACTTCCACACGGACTCGGCCCTGGTGTCCCTACCTCAAGCCAAGCAGCTTGCGATCCAATCAGGAGTGCAGAATGTCCTCCTGTCTCCACAGTCATCCCTACGGGTATTGATGAGACTGGTGGGTCGCATGGTAGCGGCGATAGAGGCGGTGCCGTTCGCACAGTTTCGCCTCCGTCCTCTCCAGCTGGAGATTCTTCGCAGATGGGACAAGAGGACGATCTCTCTGAATCGGCTGGTGACACTGTCACAACCAACCAGGGACTCTCTACAGTGGTGGCTCCAGCCACATCACCTGTCACGGGGCCGGTCCTTCCTAAAACCGTCATGGTTAGTGGTGACCACCGACGCCAGTCTGAAGGGCTGGGGCGCGGTGTTCTTGCACCACAGGGCTCAAGGCCTCTGGACTCAGTCGGAGTCGGCGTTGCAGATCAACGTGCTGGAGATCAAGGCGGTCTATCTGGCGCTACTGGCGTTTCAGAAATTTCTGTCAGGACAGCCCATTCGGGTACAGTCCGACAATGCGACGGCCGTCGCCTACATAAATCATCAGGGAGGGACCAGAAGTGCTCAGGCCCTCGCCGAAGTCCACCGCATTCTACTCTGGGTGGAGGAAAACGGCTGCCTGATCTCCGCAGTTCACATCCCAGGGGTCGAGAACTGGAGAGGCCGACTATCTGAGCCGACAGGGGATGGACGCCGGAGAGTGGTCCATACATCCAGACGTCTTCCGGGACATCTGCGGCAGGTGGGGCACTCCGGACGTGGATCTGATGGCCTCACGGCTGAATCATCAGGTGCCCCAATACATGGCGAGATCTTGGGATCCCCAGTCTCTGGGGGCGGACGCCCTGATCCTGAGCTGGTCCAGCTTTCAGCTGCCATATGTGTTTCCGCCTCTGGCTCTGATTCCCAGGGTCCTGTGGAAAATCAGGACAGAATGCAGAGTGGCCATTCTAGTGGCTCCAGATTGGCCCAGGAGGTCTTGGTACCCGGACCTGTGGCAACTGTCAGGCGGACACAGGTGGGCTCTTCCAGAACGCGCAGATCTACTCGCGCAAGGCCCATTCTTCCACCTCAATTCCAGGGCCCTCAGATTGACTGCATGGCTCTTGAGGCCTGGCTGCTGACATCCAGGGGTTTCTCCCCTACAGTGGTTGCCACTATGAATCGGGCAAGGAAACCTGTTTCCAGGAAGATATACCACAGAACGTGGAAAATCTTTTTTTACCTGGTGTGCCTCTGGTGGCCGCTCACCGTGGCCATTGTCCATCCCGACATTGTTGGCTTTCCTACAGTCAGGGTTGGAGTTGGGATTATCCCTTGGCTCTCTGAAAGGTCAAGTATCAGCACTTTCAGTGTTGTTTGACAGGCGCTTGGCGCTCCTCCCGAAGGTACGTCAATTTCTGCAGGGGGTGTCTCGGGTGGTTCCGCCCTACAGACGACCTCTGGACCCTTGGGACCTAAACATGGTCCTGGCGACACTGCAGAAACCGCCGTTTGAGCCACTGAGAGACATCTCTCTCTCTCGTCTATCCCAGAAGGTGGTCTTTCTGGTGGCGATTACGTCTCTGAGACGGGTCTCAGAATTGGCTGCACTTTCGTGCAAGTCTCCCTTTCTGGTGGTTCACCAAGACAAGGTGGTGTTGCGACCACGGCCTGAATTTCTGCCGAAGGTGGTTTCAACGTTTCACCTAAACCAGGAGATTGTTCTCCCATCATTTTGCCCCGCTCCCGTTCATCAGGTTGAGCGCGACCTCCATACTCTGGATCTCGTGAGAGCTGTACGCATTTATGTGTCCAGGACCGCCTCCTTTAGGAGTTCGGATTCCTTATTTGTCCTCACGATGGGTCGCTGTAAGGGGGCCGCGGCTTCGAAGTCGACCTTGGCCAGATGGATCAAGGCTCCCATTCAGGAGGCGTACCGGTCTTCTGGTTTGCCTCTCCCGGTGGGTTTGAAGGCACACTCTACGAGAGCTGTAGGTGCCTCCTGGGCCTTGCGACATCGAGCTTCTGCTCTACAGGTGTGTCAGGCGGCCACTTGGTCCAGCCTGCACACTTTCTCTAAGCACTATATGGTGCATGCCCATGCCTCTGCGGATGCGAGTTTGGGCAGGCGGGTTCTCCAGGCGGCGGTTGCCCACCTTTAGAGGGAACCATGTGTTATCCGTCTTGTTGAGGAACTCTTCCCGCCCTGGGGTATTGCTTTAGGACATCCCCATTGTCTGGGTCTCCCATTATGACGACCAGAAAAAAGAGAATTTTGTTTACGTACCGTAAATTCTTTTTTCTTTAGTCATCAATGGGAGACCCAGCACCCACCCAGTTGTTCCGTTGCATATTTTGCACTTGTTCTGTTCTCTGTTGAGACAGTGTTTACCGGGTTGTTGAACCGTCTGTGCACGGCATTCTTCCCGATGTTTCGGGTGTGGTTTAATTTCTCCTCGCAGCTTATGGACTAAACTGAGGATCTCTCCTACGGTGGGGGTTTATAAGCGGAGGAGGCGGTGTCTACAAACTTGTAGTACCTAGTGTGACCTCCGGAGGGCAGAGCCCTAAACCCCATTGTCTGGGTCTCCCATTGATGACTAAAGAAAAAAGAATTTACGGTACGTAAACAAAATTCTCTTTTTATATTCCACGTTCTGCTTACTACCGTTTCACTACATAGAACGCAAAATGATCTGCCATTTTTTTCTATAATGCCATACATCTCAGTCCATGTCTCTTGAAAGGGTCGGCTACTGCTACTACTACCACTTCCTTTACTTAACCTTGGTTTTTTTGGCTTCTCCATCAGAGGGGCAGTGACAGAAGATTTATAGATAGCCCTGCAGGCAATTAGGGGTTAACTGTCTTTTAGGAAAGGTCAGAAATAGGGATTAATAGGGTGCGCAACAATAATATAGTGGTGAAATGGAGTCTGTACTATGCTGCAAGATGGCGTTCCTTATGTAAATTAATGGCGGGAAACGGCACCCATAGCACAGGCATCTTCCAGCCTCCCCCTCACTTATCTCAGTAATGGCCAATCACACATTCATGACACCCCAGATTCTGCCCAGAACCTTTCACTGGAGGATGGTTGCTGTAGTAATCACTGGACCTCCAGACAGCGATCACAGGGCCTCAGATATGCGTCCCCCACAGCGTTCCGCTGCTCCCTGCTGCGCCAGCTAACCAGCAAGTTCCGCCTGCCCTACCGGAAGTCCCAGGACTAGACGCTCTGTGCCGGAGCTCGCTCTTCTGGCCTACAGACCTCCAGCACATTTTTTTTTCCTCAGCTACTGCACCTGGCCCTGTAGTAGTTAGTGATGGGCGAGTCCTAAATTAGTCGGAATCGCTTGACTCTAGTCTAGCGAGTCCGAGCCCGGGACTCGCTACTCGTTGTCTAGCGAGTCCAATGTTAATGAATGGGGAAGCGAGTAATAGCAAGGTAATGTGTGATTTACAAGCGCTGTTTCTCCGGCGGCCGCGTGTCACTGAAAATGGCTACGCGTGTCAGTGCTGACACGCGTGTCATAGGTTCGCCATCACTGAAGTAAAGGGTATATAGACACACAGCATCACCCGGGGCGGACAGCTGTCAATCATAATAAGGGAGCTCCAGTGTTTAAGGTGTAGATACACAATTATCAATACCCCATACACCCTCTATACACACACTATACACTCACTATATACACCATACACCCGCTATACACACTCACTATATACACCATACACCCTCTATACACACTCACTATATACACCATACACCCTCTATACACACTCAGTCACTATATACACCATACACCCTCTATACACACTCACTATATACACCATACACCCTCTATACACACTCACTATATACACCATACAACCGCTATACACACTCACTATATACACCATACACCCTCTATACACACTCACTATATACACCATACACCCTCTATACACACTCACTATATACACCATACACCCTCTATACACACTCACTATATACACCATACACCCTCTATACACACTCACTATATACACCATACAACCGCTATACACACTCACTATATACACCATACACCCTCTATACACACTCACTATATACACCATACACCCTCTATACACACTCACTATATACACCATACATCCTTTATACACCATACACCCTCTATACACACTCACTATATACACCATACACCCTCTATACACACTCACTATATACACCATACACCCTCTATACACACTCACTATATACACCATACACACTCACTACATACACCATACACTCTCTATACACACTCACTATATACACCATACACTCTCTATACACACTCAATATATACACCATACACCCTCTATACACACTCACTATATACACCATACACCCTCACTATATACACCATACACTCACTATGTATACACACACTCAGTATATACACTCTCTACACTATATACACTCTCTACCCCTCTATACACATACACACACACACACTCTCTACACACTGTATACTGACACACTCTATATATACACACTCTATACACACACTCAGTATATACACTCTCTACACTATATACACACTCTCTACCCCTCTATACACACACACACACACTATACACACTGTATACTGACACACTCTATATATACCCCTCTATATACACTCTATATATATATATACACACTCTCTACACTATATATATACTCCCCTATACACACTATATACCCCTCTATACACACACTATACACTCTCTATATATACCCTCTCTACCCTCTATATACACTCTCTTATATATACCCCTCTATACACACACTCTATATATATACCCCTATATACACACACTCTATATATACCCCTCTATACACACACTACTCTACACTATATACACTCTCTATATACCCCTCTATACACACACACACTCTCTTACACACTGTATACTGACACACTCTCTACACTATATACACTCTCTATATACCCCTCTATACACACACTCACTATACTGACACACTCTATATATACACCATACACTCTCTATAATATACACACTCTCTACACCTCTATACACACTATATACACTCTCTATATATACCCCTCTATACACACACACACACTCTCTACACACTGTATACTGACACACTCTCTACACTATATACACTCTCTATATACCCCTCTATACACACACTCACTATACTGACACACTCTATATATACACCATACACTCTCTATATATACACACTCTCTACACCTCTATACACACTATATACACTCTCTATATATACCCCTCTATACACACACACACACTCTCTACACACTGTATACTGACACACTCTCTACACTATATACACTCTCTATATACCCCTCTATACACACACTCACTATACTGACACACTCTATATATACACCATACACTCTCTATATATACACACTCTCTACACCTCTATACACACTATATACACTCTCTATATATACCCCTCTATACACACACACACTCTCTACACACTGTATACTGACACACTCTCTACACTATATACACTCTCTATATACCCCTCTATACACACACTCACTATACTGACACACTCTATATATACACCATACACTCTCTATATATACACACTCTCTACACCTCTATACACACTATATACACTCTCTATATATACCCCTCTATACACACACACACTCTCTACACACTGTAT